>OZ026628.1:40687311-40792311 GCA_964020975.1 Hermodice carunculata | reverse complement strand
TTTTTCCTTCTTAAAGCTATTTGGAGATTGCTATAATTCCAAAATGGTTCATGGCCGTAGTCCTACTATCAAAAATTGGTCCATTGATTTGGATTCAGCAATGTCTTTAAAATGTGCCAATTCAGGAAATCATAAGGTCAAATGTGCCACATTTCTAAAACTATTATAGGGAGGTGGGTGTCATTCCCAGTACAATATATAGGCTTGCGTCATGGGCAACTGATGTGGTATGCAAGCAAAAGTTGTAGAATTTCAATTTATGCTTATTCCTTTATTTCCCCTCCCCCCTATGCATCCCATATTACAAGTCACTGCATATTTTGAAATGCAAAGGTCATGTGGCAAATAAAAATATAAAAACTCCAGACACCTCAGTATTAGCTTAATTTCTCAATAAATAAAATATAGATTAGAAAAGAAGATTTGCTTCAAAGCAAATCTATCTGTGTGCCTTCAAAAGTTATAAATATTAAATGCTACAACTTTTATCCTTTGGTAATTCACATTACATTAAGCTTATGGCTGGATGCAAATTTCAAAGGGCCAAATAACCTTGACCTTTGCTCTTTTGAAGTAACAAGTTCCTATAAAATGTGCAGTGTTACAATACCTACAACTTGAGTCCAACATGATTAGAATTGGATTGAAATTGGCTAAGTTATGACTGGATGATACTTTCAAAGGTTCAAATAACCTTGACCTTTGACCCTTAGAGGTCACATGTATGATTAAAAAATGTGAAGTGTAACAAGAGCTACAATTTGAGCCCAACATGATCAAAGTTGGATAAAAATTGACCAAGTTATGGCTACAAGAAAGGCACAATCGAAAGTGGCCTTTGACCTTGAAATGACCTTTTACCTTGAGATGACCTCTACCTGAAGTGAACCTTGACCTCAAAAGTGACATTTTGGCATAAATTGACATTTGACCTTGAGATTTGAGATGACCTTTGCCTTAGTATGATCAAACTCCTATACACTCGGAACCACGTCTATTATAGTACATAAGATTTTGAAGATTTAACGTTTTAATTAGCCCACATTTGTATAATTTTGAAAAACATGACCATCGTTATAAAAAAAGCCAGACTTCATTTACAGAAGTATAATTGTGCCAAGTTTGGAGTTTCTACGTGTAATACTTTTCAACTGAAATGTCGGACAAATTTGCCTGTAAAGAAGAAAGAAGGACAGAAAGAAAGAAAGAAAGAAAGAAAGAAAGAAAGAAAGAAAGAAAGAAAGAAAGAAAGAAAGAAAGAAAGAAAAAAGAATTCCTAGAAAAACAATATGTCTGTGTTGGCGCACAGACAGAAATATCCCAAACCACTGTGTATGAATGAATCTCTCAGACCAAAACAAGTGAGTGGTTCTGTGACGATGCTGCCAGTTTCATGTTGTCTTACAGATGTGCTGTGTGAAGAAGCATTGTCTCTGGCTGTCTGGAGCTGCCTGAGCCTGTCAATAATCAAACAGGACCCACTGTACCTCTGAGTTCAAGCTCTTACTGTGCATAGAGCACAAAAGGGTTCCACTGTACAACGACAGCTTTGACAATTTTTGTATTTAATAACCACAGTGTAGAACCAGAAAAGAAGATTTGCTTCAAAGCAAATCTGTCTGTGTGCCGTCAAAACTTGTAAATATTACGGGCTACAACTTTTGTCCTTTGGTACTTCACATTCCATTAAGCTTATGGCTGAGTGACAATTTCAAAGTCCAAATGACCTTGACCTTCAACCTTTACTGGTCACATGTAAATTACAAAAATGTACAGTGTTACAATACCCACAATTTAAGCCCAACAAGAACAATACCACATGAAAATTGACCAAGTTATGGCAAGATGAAACATTCAAAGGGGCAGATGACCTTGACCTTTGCCCCTTAGAGGTTACATACTTTTTACAAAAATGAGCAACGTTGCGATACCTGCAATTTTGAGTTCAACATGATAAGAATTGGATGGATATTAGCTGAGTTATGACTGGATGAAACTTTCAAAGGTCCAAATTACACTGACCTTTGACTTTTAGAGGCCATATGTAAATTACAAACACATGCAGTGTTTCAATTGCTACAATTTGAGCCCAACATGATCAAAAATTGAATAAAATTTGGCCGAGTTATGGTTAGATAAAAATTTTCAAGGTCCAAATGACATATAGCTTTGACCTTTAATGGTCACATGTAAATGACAAAAATGTACAGTGTTACAATGGCTGCAATTTGAGCCCAACATGCTCAAAATTGGATAAAAATTGACCAAGTTATGGCTAGATGTAAATTTCAAAGGTCCAAATGACCGATATGTTTGACCTTTAGAGATTACATGTAAATGACAGAAATGTGCAAAGTGAAAGTAGCTATGATTTGCGCCAAACATGAGCTGAATTGAATAACAATTGACCGAGTTATGACTAGATGAAAATGATCCATATTCTTTGACCTTTAGAGGTCATATGCAAATTACAAAAAAAATTGCAGGGTTACATTAGCTACAATTTGAGCTCAACATGATCAAAATTGGATAAAGATTCACGAGTTATGATTGCATGAATTTTTAAAGGTCCAAATGACCTTGACTTTCGATCTTCAGAGGTCACATGTAAATTACAAAAATGCGCAGTGTCACAAACATATTAATTGAAGCTGGTTTGGTTAACTGTACCTATTATAGTTTTGAAGATATTCAAGATTTTTTTTCAAATGGCCCTAATTTGCATAATTTTCAAAACCGTTCAACCTCTTTACAAAAACTCAAGACTTCATGTATGCAAGTATACATGCATGCCAAATTTGGAGTTTTTACCTGTAATACTTTTCAAATGAAATGTCTGACAAATTGGCCTGTACAGAAAAAGAAAGAAAGAAGGACAGAAAGAAAGAAAGAAAGAAAGAAAGAAAGAAAGAAAGAAAGAAAGAAAGAAAGAAAGAAAGAAAAAAAGAAAGAAAGAAAGAAAGAAAGAAAGATAAACTCCAGCGATCAGGCTCGGATCAGTCTATGCATGCTTGCATCTATTTTTCCCCTGAATTTTAATTATATATATATATATATATATATATATATATATATATATATATATATATATATATATATATATATATATATATATATATATATATATATACAACGTATCTTTCACTTTTTTTACCATTTTTGCTGAGCTAACATTATAATCATAATTTATAGCACTTGTAGAATTTGGAACTCTGTTATAATATATGAAATAGAACACCATTCCTAAAGAAAATAGGCATACAGCTTTAGTTCTGATGCCATTTTACAAATGAGGATAATGCGCATTAAGTCAAAAACATAACGTATCTTGCCATTTTGGAGAGACAGAGCACTGTTACAATAATTTCCAAAAACATTTTTGTGCATTTCATATCTGCAAATACGTTGCTTTCAAATATATAATGTTACATTCAAATTACACAAAGATTGTGGTCATAAAACAAAAAGTTTTTTTTCTTATGTTCAGTGTTCTGTAGTTTCCGTTTTTCTTTTCTTTCGTTTATTTATTTATTTATATATTTATTTATTTATTTGTTTGTTTGTTTGTTTGTTTGTTTGTTTGTTTATTTATTTATTTATTTATTTGATGCAGCCATATCTATACATTATCAAGAATTTTTCTGTTATCTGAGAACACCCCCCCCCAAAAAAAAAAACACACACACACAAAATGTAACCAGTTTTTTTTCCTGAACTACGACAAGTATAGATATCTGTGTCACTTACCCAAATATCAAATAGAAATATATGATAAAGTTTTAGATAAGTTGCATATGTACATGTACATTCTCAGTCATACTACCCAAAAGGACTCCTCCTCTATGGAATGAGCACTCCTTACAGTGGGCACTTTTTCTGAGTGCCATGGGTGCTACACTGTACAAAGTTTAATCTCATTAATGTATCTTGCAATTGTGCATATATCTGAAAGTAAAACTGGATGATATTCAAATTTTTGAAGTGCGAAATGCTTCTACTTTGCATGATTTATAATACCAAGAGTTTTGCATATCCTTCATCAGATCAAGGAAACAATACGTGTGGTCTCCATAACCTTTTCCTTGTTTAAACAGGCCAATACCGGTTGGTGGTCAAAGGTCGTCTGCTTCAGTGCAAAGGTAATGAAAAATTAAGACCCAGATCAACAGCTTTCCTTGACATGGTTTGAGTATTTAGTACCCAACCCATGCCAAAGAAAGCTGTTGAATAAATTCAAGGCGGAAGGGGTCAAAGCATTCAGAAGATATTCAGGGTTTAAAGTTAGAAATAGTCCCAGTATACAATGCAGATTAGAATCCTTGCGCTTTTTTCTAAGAGCAGAAGCTGAATCGCTTATAGAGCAAATCAAACTTTTATTTTGAAAAGTCTTACAACTAAAGGTGTCAAACCTTTGATGTCTGCTATAAGTGCATCCAATGAAACGAAAATGAAGGTAATAAAATTGGAATTTGTGCTAATTAGTCTCATTAATTTGTGACACAGGTTCATCCAATGATTTGAAAGGGAAAGTTACAAATTTTACTTTTTGCTAACTGGCACACTTCGAAGATTTTAATGCTTGCCATTTCAGAACTATTAACAAAGAAGGAGAGCTCAATTTAAATTGAAACAATTGTGTTCAAGATACGTTTGACTGTTATTGAACACAATTTTCTTCCCATTTTAAAGTTTAATAATTTCCAAGAAGCACAGACAGATTTGCCATCGAGCAAATTTGGTTTTTATCAGTTCAGTTTCGAACTGATTTAGTGGGAACTGGCAAAATTGTGAACGTTTATTAGTTCATCGAATGGCGGAAGTGTATTCTTACTGACAAATGCAAATAAATGCCGACACAATGCAATACAGTTCTCGTCTTGAATTAACGGGCTGTTCACAACAGATGTAAAGTACCAAGACTAGAAGTCTTTGGAGTTAACTACAGTCTCCCATCATATCCTCAAATATCTCGCTCGCCTTTGTATTCGCGATCTTCCCGCATATATATATATATATATATATATATATATATATATATATATATATATATATATATATATATATATATATATATATATGATTTGCTACATTAAAGGAATTTAACCAATAAAATAACTGAATTTTAACTTTCAATTGCAAAGTTTTGCAAGACTTTCGCCGCTTCAGCTGGAATTTTTAAGTACATAGAAGGGAAAGTACATGCAAAATACTCTAAACTGCATTTGAGGAGGAGTTTCAACTTTTAGAGCAATAAAAAGAGACCTATCAGAAAAAAGGAGATGGTGTAAAAGTGTTGTACTCCTATTTCTTTGTCAGGCGTAGCTAATGAACTTGAGCGTCCGTGCTATGGAATAAAAAAAAATCATTCTCTGTGTCAGATATTATGAATTTGTCATATCTTTAAAATTTTCACCTTTACTATTTATATGTTTTATCTCATCTTCCATGACAATTAGTACATGTTATTCAATTTGCCTAGCCTATCGGAAAAAAAGGAAAATCGTGCATATATATCATGATGTTCGGGATAAGTACATAACTTCTGAAATATACTCTCAACTGCATTTGAAGATGAATTCCAACCTTTAGAGAACATAATGAAAGGTCTATCAGAAATGGAAGGTGTAAAAGTGCCATACTCCTATTATTTTATCTGGGGTAGCTAATGTACTTGAGCGTCCCCGCAATGAAATAATGAAAAAAAAACAACATCATTCTCTGTATCAGATTTTATGATTTATTCAAATCTTTAAAATTACCACCTGTATTATATATCTATGTTTTATCTTCCATGATAATTAGCACATGTTACCCACTTTGCCTAGCCTATCGGAAATAGGCAGGTCGTGAATACATGATAATTAGCACATGTTACCCAGTTTACCTAGCCTATCATAAGTAGGCACATCGTGAACATATACCGTCATATCAGTTACCGAGGAACTGGCCAATAAGAAGAAAAGAAGCAAGTGGTGGGTTGCCAAGACTATGACCTCCACAAAAAGACCTGCACCATGACCTCCCATGCCCTTTTCCAGACAAACTGCACAAAACGGTATCCTGTTATTGCGGGTATTTCGATTTGAGGAAAAATAATATTTTTTATTACCCTTTGATAGTATCTTTATAGTGCCCACGTTTTATAAATATAGTCCTTTGACCTGGTAATTTTGTTGCGATGTTGTCTCCCGTGACAGACTCGTGCTGAGTGTGGACATTTTCTGCCTTGGATATGAAAATAACAAAATAGCCACTAGTTCATCATTTTTATAATTTTGCAAACTATTGTCAATCATTACATTTCCAGTTTTGTTCTTTTTTGCTTTTTTCATTGTAATATTTCTATACTTTTGCCCTCCTGTGGTGACAGAAGTCACTTAACATGACTATAACCTAGTGGGTTCTCGATTCACTGAAAAGCTTGATATTTTGCCAATGGCACAGTATGAGTCTGGTTAAAAGCAAATTTTCAAAACCATTGGCACAAGATCTTACCACTACATGCTCAGTTCTCTCTGTTACATGGGCTTCGTACTTGCCCGTTTTGATGTACTCTTACGCATTTTTCGACACCTTGGGTCTATTCTAATTTTCATTGACGATCAAAGTGCCATCGTGTTATAAGCGCCCTACGGCGCGCCAGGCCGACACTGAATAGACAGCAAGGCCGACATTGAATAGACGGTGCTATAGGCACATTGAGCACAAGAAGGCCTGTCCAAAAATAGGACCCTGAAGCTCTCCGACTTTTACTCATGATTCAGTTAGAACTAATCGCACTTTTCACTTTATATTAGAAACTATATCTATAATTATTCATACAAAGTTCAAGCCCAAACAGTTGGGTATTAGACCTAAAATAAAATGCCTTCACAAAACCCTTGCCTTCGGCTCGGATGTTTTGCCGGCAGCCGGGTCAGGTAAAAGGCCAAATGGCTCACTGTCAGTATTAATCCCTTCAATATATTCTAAAATCTCGCTAATAAGACCACCTGAGGGATTTTACGGACTGAAATATGTTTTGTATGGATCAGTAGTCATGATAAAGATCGATGTACTTTGATATAGGATAACCAAGAATTGACGGGAATTTGGTGGTCTGATTATAGATATGGTCCCTGCAGAGATGGTCCTAGTTGAAGACTCTATGTATGTATGTATGTATGTATGTATGTATGTATGTATGTATGTATGTATGTATGTATGTACGCATGTATAAATGTAACGTTATGTATACATGTATGTATGTATGTATGCACCTCATTACAATACTGCCGTCATTTGTGCTTCGATTTCCAATTACACGTACGACAGTGTATCAAAATATAAAAAATGACGCAATGGTTTTGCCGGAGCTTTGTGCATGAGACCTAAAATTTAGCACGAATATACAAAAATCAAATTCCCTCCATTTGGCTAAGGATTAGCAGCACGAACTTGTAGAATGACAAAGGTCCGGCGTTGGCTTATGACCAAGTTATTTTCCTGATTACCTGGGTAAAATGTTTCTTTTTCCAAGACATGTTTCAAATCAAAATACGCCATCTATTAACAGTTGATGTCGATATTAAACTGATATATACAAAATGGAATTGATATAATATCGTGCTCTTGTTTCTAAAATATTTTTAGTGGGAGATTTCAGTCCGTTGGCTTGACATTTTGAAACCAGTAATATTCAAACATCGGGTAGTATTCCTCAGTTCACTAACCTACTAACTGCCATACTACACAGCGTAATAATAGGCTAATAACACGCATAACATGCTCTCTCTCTCTCTCTCTCTCTCTCTCAAAAAAAAAAAAAAAAAAAAAAAAACATGTTTCGTGGTTGTGTTTCCTTTGCGTGATTACAATATATACAAGCACATGAACGTTTACTGCGTGACGTAAAAAAGCTATTGGAGAATATCCCCATGCCTAATTTTGTTGAATGATCACCCATCGAAAGTTAATTGCAATTAATTTATCTTGAAACCAGGCGCTGTTGTGCCAGTAACCACGAAGAAAGATGAGTCACTCTGCGACGCATCCGACGCGGAGTAGCCATGCGCATGCAATGCCGAGTGCGTGACACGTTCTGCGCACACTGACGTTATGCTGTTTGGTGGTCTGACTCCTGTGAGCGTGTCCCGCACCCGGGTCCCGCACAAGAAAGAGGGGATATTTCTCCCTACACATCTCGAGCTCGATTATTTTTTAGAAGATCGGTTCCTTCCTCGTCTATTACAAGTCGGCTACGCTGACGTTAGAGTACATCTACGAGGGTGCTGGGCGAAAAGATGCTTGCGTTCATAGTATGACAAATCTTCGGGATACAGTTTATCCATCAGATGTGTGGTAGCTTTTTCTCATCAATTCGTTTTTGGAGGCGTGGCTTTCTGATTTCAAGTTAAACCAGTGATTTCGTCTTCACTCTTTCATAATAAGCCATATGACTAATATACTTTGTCTGGGCACTACTTTTGGTGTTGAACTTTGAAATGTTGCCCCCCGAAATTAATGAGGGATCCGAACCAATGTTAGTTGCGTTCTGTTTCATACCCAACTTACGCCCAGCGCATACCACTACACCACCGCAGATCACCATTAATCGTCTGCCATTTTGAGCCTTTCTTGTAACCGGCCGTGCACACAGGTGTCAGCAGATCCAGCGTTGGGTGTAAGTTATAGTCCGGTTATGGTGCGAAGTGGCTTTTGTGACTTCTGTGACTTTTGGAGTGAAATTAAGGACTTGGTGTCTAAACAGTGCTTTGTAAAGGCAGCATGGTTTAAAATGGAGAAACCATGCTCATTAGTGGTTTCTTATGCAAATCTGAAGATCAAATCACCTCGCGTCCCATGTCGTGATTTCTTCTTCAGCCTTACATGAGAAACCACTACTGACCATGGATTTTCGCAAGGGTGGTTTTCCGCTGGATCCGATCCATATCCGATCCGTTGCGGTAATATGGCTGCCTGTATGCGGTCCGTGTTCATAGGCGTATTTAAGTTCATTTACCCGTTCAGCGACAGTCCTAAAAGGGACCCGGATGGTTATTTCAAGGTCTCTTTTTTAATCGCACTACAACTGTTTACAGTTGGTTTCTGATGCTTATTTTGAGACTCAAGATCAATTTCCCTCAGGATATCAGCATCTCAGACAAGTTTGTAGCTCAGATGCCACAAAGACATTTGGTTTATATGTATTTTATTTCAAAAGAAAAACAATCGCCCACCAGGATCGCCAGCCCATATAAAGGCCTTTCGTACATATACACAAGATATATTTCAAAACACCAGTTCACAGATAGATATCGAACATGGCCACAATTAAGCAGTAAAGGACAAACAAGATAGGGTAGGACGGGGTGTGGGCAGAAAGTACAAAAACAAAAAAACAAAAACACGCCCCCCCCTAAAAAAAAAAACATATCCCAAAGACATTTCACTAGTCATATTGGAAGGTTTCATTTATTTTTTTAAGGGGGTTGGGGTGGGGATGGGCAACTTGAGCCAACACTCTCAACAATGTTCCATGTGAACTTTTACTCAGGAAGCCATCTTAACATTTCAGTTTTTCTATACTATCCCAGACCTCCTCCTCCTCCTCCTCCTCCTCCTCCTCCTCCTCCTCCTCCTACTACTACTACTACTACTACTACTACTACTACTACTACTACTACTACTACTACTACTACTACTACTACTACTACTACTACTACTACTAATAATAATAATAATAACGATAATAAATAAATTAATTATTTTAAAAAATAATTTTAATTTACAAGTACCATAATTGACAAAAGTTTAATTTTTGAGTGATAAAAATAATTTAAGTTTATACATGTGTGTGAATTTTTGGGTCTGTGAAGAGGTTATAAGCTACTATTTTGCATAATCGCTTACAGGAAAACAGCGCTATTTCTCTTCGTCCTGCATGTCAATTTTAAAGGTGTGGGTCAATATTTTTTCCAAAGTAAATAAAAATTAACCCAGGTGGGGAAAATTGGGGCAAATTACTATACTAACTGAAAACTACCCCCCCCCCCAAAAAAAAATAAATAAAATAAAACTAGAAAAAAATTGCTTTCAAGCACATCTGCCTCTGTGCCTTCAAAAGTTGTAAATTATATTAAATGCTACAACTTTTATCCTTTGGTACTTCACATTAAATTAAGCTTATGGCTGGATGCAAATTTCAAAGTCCAAATGACCTTGACCTTCGACTTTTAAAGGTCCTTTAGATTAGAATTGGATAGAAATTAAAAAAGTTATGACTATATGATACTTTCAAAGGTCTAAATGACCTTGACCTTCGAGCTTTACAGGTCACATGCAAATTGCACAGGGTTACAATACCAACAATTTAAGCCCAACATGAACCAAATCGGATGAAAATTGACCACGTTATGGCAAGATGAAACTTTCAAAGGGCCAAATGACCTTGACCTTTGCCCTTTTGAGGTTACATGTTCTTATAAAAATGTGCAGTGTTGCAATACCTACAGTTTTTAGTCCAAGATGATTAGAATTGGATGGAAATTGGCCAAGTTATGGCTAGAAGCCCATCACCAATTAAAGTGGCCTTTGACCTTGAAATGACATTTGACCTTGAGATGATCTCTACCTGAAGTGAACCTTGACCTCAAAAATGACATTGTGGCCTAAAACTGACCTGTGACCTTGACATGACCTTGACATTTGAGATGACCTTTAGCTTGCTATGATCAAAGTCCTATACACTCGGAACCACATCTACTATAGCATATAAGATGTTGAAGATTTAAAACTTGAATTTGCCCTCATCTGCATAATTTTGAAAAGCGTGACCTCTTATTTTAATTTTTTTACTTCATCTATAGAAGTATAATTGTGCCAAGTTTGGAGTTTCTACGTGTAGTACTTTTCAATTGAAATGCCGGAAAATTTGCCTGCAAAGACGAAGGAAAGAAATAAAAAAAGAAAGAAATAAAGAAAGAAAGAAAGAATTCCTAGAAAATCAATACGTCTGTGTTGGCACACAAACATAATAAAAAAAGAAAAAAAGAAAAAAACATGCGGGTTTCCCTATATATTATCTGATGAGGGAAATCAATATCTATTGGCTTAATGTCTAGAAAGAATGTTCAAAATTTCACGGTGTACTCCTGATTTTTCCACGTGCATATTAACTTTTGACCTGAATGCGTAATGTATGTTGACAGAAATGGGTGTTTTTAATGTATTTGTGAAGTAGTATGTATGTTTAAATATTAAATTAATTTCATTGAGAAAAATCTAAATAACCTAAATGGACTGTGGATTAATTGGAGGAAAAATATAAATTTGGATATTCGTTTCAATATGAACATTAAGGTATGTTAACTCCTAAACACTTTCAGCAAAGTTTTACACTTAAAGCTTTTGTGATATCCATCAAATCCTTCAATTTTTCGTTGGACTTCACTTTCAACGTGTCACTATTAAGCTAGCGCTAAATTACACGAGTTAATTATGCTCCTTGTGCTGAAATAAATCAACTCAACGATGGGTGGCCTGCAATTAACTGATTAACTGAAGATTCGATCATTAGTATTAAATTAAAATAAAAGCAGCATGTTCAAATTACCAGGGAAAACAATCTGGGAAATTACAGAAATAAATTATGCATTCTCAAGGCACTCATATGTGTGCAATCGCTTTAAAAGAGCTTCCGTAATAATATACATACGGTGTTGCTTTTAAAGGTGAGGAAAACGGGCGTGAATAGTCGGTACTCACAGTGCGGTGTCCAGGTGTTGGGTTAGGATGGATCATGCAACAGTGAGTGTATATAATACCATGTGACTAACTGACCTGTTGACATAGCACACACACTTCTATCCGCGCCGCAGGGAGGAACGTGTAACTTAACCTCCCTATTGGTTGTGCTTCGCTCTCCGTGTCCGTACCGTACGTATGAGGAAAAAGGTAAAACTCAATTGATGCGTTTTTCACTGTTTTCTAATCCGTTTTTGGTAGCGATTCAGTTTTAAATCTGGAAATATTAGACAATGTTCGTGCAATGCTCTTTCTCTTTGGCTCTTTATATATATGAAAATAATAGAAAATATGTAACATTCAATGGTCGTTATGTCGACTGATGGGAATTAGGATCCCAAGCGTTAAAAATCAAACAAACGGATGCCATCACATCCAAAAACGCCAGCAGAAACGGAGACAAAACACCATGAGACTATATAGTTGGATTTCTACTGTTTCATTATTTACGCAACCGTTACCGCAACTGATCGGATCGGATCGGATCCAGTACAAACCACCCTTACCAGAACCATTGTGCTTTGCTGGCTGCTATATTGCACTGTATACATTTTGCGCAAGGCATGACCAACGGTCGCAGTTGTAGGAAATAAGCTTAACACGATAGTAGGGTAAGGTAAAGCGATGGACCAAAATATTGACGACAAGAAATACACGTCAGATTAATGGTAGAAGACACACCAACAATCTTAAGATAATTGGTGCTTAATAGGACTTAAGGTTTGAAAAGTATCTACGCACATAATATTTGGTTTATGTGTCTTTAAAAAAACAAACAAACAGAACAAAACCCAAGAAAAGGCAAAAAAAAAAAAAAAAACAAAACAAAACAAACAAAAAAAAAACTCACACACACAAAAAAATAAAAATAAAAAACAAAAACAAAAAACAATAACCTAAAGTTTCCAAACACAATACGATTCAATAAGCCAAGTTAAAAAATCATTTAGATACGGGTCGCATACCAATTCCAAAGCGGATGAAGCCGACATGCCCCCCCCCTCCCCCCAAAAATATTTGTTTTTAATTGTGATTTATCAGTTATATAATAGTTTATAAAAATAGCCATTTAAGTTTGGAATCACCCACAATAAATTATTGAACCTATAAGAGACTATATCGCTGTACACACATGTAGCGAATTGTATGTCTGTCACAGATATAAATGTATATTTAACAATTAGTCCTCAAGTTGACCTTTGCACCTCCTTTAAAATATGAACAAAAAGACATTAACTATGCCAAACTAAGATGCGTCTAGTTTTTGTTAGTTTGCTTGGTTTTTTTTCTTTTTCTTTTTTTTTTTTTTTTTTTTTTTTTTTGAACAATCGAGTTTGTGGGAAATAAACCGCGCGAAAAGATTTTGGGACCCACAGCAGTACTAAATCAGTATGAGCGTCACATCAGCTAAGTATTGGCTATCCTGTTAAAGCATTTGTGTTTCGGACAGAAGAAAAGAAAAGAAAAAAGAAGCAGACGGGAGAAGAAAAATGTGTAACGAACGAAAACAAGTAGGATAAAGGACAGACAATAAGAATCAGAAATGATACCGAAAAAATAAAATGATCAGCAGATTCTATGGTTTTTGTACGGACACGGAAAAACGCATATGACTGTGTCAAAAAATCATGTTTTTTAGCTGTCCAAAATTTTGAATTTTTAGCACATTTTGGCGAAATTTTCGACTGCAGGAATAATTTGTACATGTCATCATTACATGGTTTGAATCCTTAAATATATTACAGGTGAATGGGCAATTTCGATAAAAAAGATTGTGGTCAACAATATGATTATCATTATACAGAAATTTAAAACATTTTAAATATGATTAATTTTCAAAGCATACAGACATATTTGCTCTGGGGTAAAATTCTTACCGGCATACCAGAATAATGCTACAAAAGATTGGAACCCTGAAAAATAACAAATACAGTTGGGTGAAAGCGTACCCATGAAAACTGTATGCACTCACTCATGGTTTGGAAGTTTGTGAAATGATCCATTTAACATGAACAGCTCCCAACTTACGTCGTGAAAAGAACTTGCTTACGATACCAAACGTGCAGAGATACAATAAGTCTCTTGTGTGTATCGAGGCTTACAGGCAATTCGAACTTCAAAAGTATGCAGCTTACAGTATCAGAGACATCTAATCCATCTGACGAGATCGGCTATATGTTATAGATTCCGGACAAGAAATATATGTATCACGGATCTAGGAGTAAGTAGCGCTGCCCTGTACACGCACATGACCAATATCAACGGATGTACGATAAAGTAGAAGCAAATTAATTAACATCAAACGGCAAAAATATAGCTAGGCAGTGAAATGATTCATGATAAATTGCAGTGCTGTCACGGAGATCCTGCCTAATCACTTGCATATAAAACGGTAACGCCTGTAAACTTTTCTTTGGTTGCATGATACACCACATTTATTACATAGGTGATGGACATTAGTAGATATGTTGACATATATATATATATATATATATATATATATATATATATATATATATATATATATATATATATATATATATATATATATATATATATATATATATGTATATATATATATATATATATATATATACGACACGTTTGTTTACTCTTTTTACGCTTGACGTATTCTGCAAGCCGGCAACATGTTCAGGAGGGTTAAATTTGGCCCTACCGAAACAATAGCTAGACCTTATAAGAACTAAACGCTCAAGGTCAAGGGCACTCAAGATAAGCTGTTCACCAGACATGTTTCCCACAGGGCTTTGCTCCCTACCCCACCACTTAAATGTCAACGATGCTAAAAAAGACACATGTACAGTAGACGTCAATGGAAAATAGCGGACAAAGTCAACCAGTTTGACAGGGATTGTGAAATAGTCTCTACTTGTCAAATTGTAAGCATAGGTCGCTGACACGTAGCGGCCAAATGTCTCCATTGTGGAGCAAGAGGTTTTGTCCCAGCCACCCGGGACACTCTCCGAAGCAATAAAAAAATCTTCATTTATTGTGGCCACAGACCATATATGAATTAAACCATTTTCCATAACCGGTCTGTAATTGAAGATTTAACCTGCTTGCCCTTTCCATTTTATGACAAAGCCTTCATATTTTATGGTCCGACCAATGAGCAGATACAGACGTCCTTGCCACGAATATCTGTCTGTATGGACCCAGCGGCTATCCGGATTGGCTTCGGGGAGATTCGGGTCACGGATCAGTCAAGACATCAAGTGACCTTTCCCTGTTCAGCTGGTCAAGCTACCATAGTCAATAGCATCACTCCTCTTTCTGTCACATTCTTAAACTAGTTTCATGTGAAAAATTAGATTGCCCGAACTTATAATCAAACAACACTTTCCAATATCTGTGTACTCCTGAGGCCAATGCGGGGGAGCATACTTGCAAAAATCTCAACACATTATTTGCACATAGGCAGCCATTGCAATCAGCCTGTTTTGAATTTTTGAATAGTTTTTATATTGTAAATTGTATTGGTTGTATTTGTATCTTTTTGTCCTGACCCACTTCGTAGTAGTCATTATACTATTCCGCAGTCAGAGCTGTTAACTCTCCATAAGCTAACCTTTCACTGTCTATAACCTGTATACATATGGAAGTACCATTTTCCGTATTGCACACGTTCCTCTGGAAAATTTTGGCAAAAGCTCTGGTAGCTAACATTAATTAAAGGGTCTTCAGCTGGTAACTACTTAGAACATGTTTCGGAGCCTCTACCCGTACATATCTCTCTTAGTAGCAGCTTCTTGAATAGGCTAAACATTCAACAAAGATAACCGACATGATAATGAAGTAATATGAACGCGGTTCCTTGTCTAAGGTAAATATTCAGCAGAGGCAAACCACATAATAATGAATAAATATGAACGTGGAAAATGATGAATCAGCTAAATAAGGAAGTTTTGCAGAGCTTCAATATAAATGCAGAATACCTATCAAACCAAACATAATTACTAAATAGTATGGACAAGTTCAGTTCAGAATAATGTGGCTTACCCTTGAACTATTATGTACCCTTCTAGCTGGTAATGGCAAATTAGTCCAAGTACTTGCCAGTTTATAACTAAGTTAGAAAGAAACTGGGGTTATATGTTCAATCCCAGTGATTACAAAATAAACAGTTACAGCCAGACATCTGTATAAATGTGGGGAAATTCTAACAACCATTGTAACAATAGACATCTTGTACCGGAAATGTAAAACAAACTGCATGATGAGACCTACTCCTCCCTGCGAATGTCTCCAAGAAATCAAGTTATACAGTGACAGCTCATTATAATGATACCATCTGTTCCCTATGAAATGTGTCAGATAACTGAATGTGTCAGATAAATGAATCAAATAACAAAGAAAATAAACTTTTTCCTATGAAAATATGTGTCATTATATTGAATTTACCGGATATTTCATTGTCGTTATAATTGTATTTCACTGTATTTAGTTGTAAGCTTTAGTTTCTGTTTCAAAAGAATGAATCAAATTTGTAGTAATTGAGTAAATCCTGTCAATTTCTGGCCATGTAAACTGTGAGCCCGTATGGGCATAAGAAGCAATAAAGTTTATAATTATAAACATGGACAAAACATTTGGAAAGCCATGGCCTCATTCAAACCAATTTTGTCCATAATTTGCAGTTTGGCCATTGTAAGTTTCAGCATGGACCTTGTGCGGTTTCAGTGTTATGTTTTATATGGAAAGTGACAGGAGTAGGCCACAGAGAGAATAAACCTCGAAAGACATGCTCAACTGAGATGTTGATTCGGCTTTCCACGTTAAAAGTGGCTTCTTGGGACCCATAGTTTGTCATGACGGGAGAAAAACATCGAAAATTTAAGATTTGCGTATCTTTCTGAAATTCTCTTATTTAACAGTGGTCTTTGGTTACACAACTGAGCAGTCCCGGCCATCTCTTAAGCGATTTCAATTTATTCTGAATACTAGTACATGCAAATTCATGATTGGAAGAACAAACTCCAAAGTGGCATCAATTTAGCAGCAAGATATGCCTATTTGTTGCATTTTTAGTCTGATGGTCAAAATTCAGATGGGCTGAAACCTTCGTCAAATCTATCGCTAAGTCTTCACTCCTCAGCGACAATACATGCGAATCTGTTGATTTGTAGAGGAAAAAAGTAACTGCATCGTGAGGGACATGGAAATTGTATACGTGGCTCATTTCTAGGGGACCATCACCGGACCGTTCCCGGGCAGACTCCATTGGCTAAATTGTGTAGCTACTACACAATGAAGCCTTCCTTCACGGATATCGCATTCTTTGCAGGCAACCTCTGCCTTCTCCTCTTTAATACGTGATCCAGTGCACAGGAAGTTCCTTTTGAAGACCTACAGGTTATTTCAAATGTGTTGCATGCTGTTCGTTCTTTTCTCATTACCTGACGGATTCCCCCTTGACCTGTGCTTAGGCAAGAGCATGCTTATCCCTGGTTACAAATTAGCTCCGAGTCACGCCAAACACCATGTGGTTTGAGCGTATGCGTAATAGATGGGTGGTTTTGATGGCAGGCGTGTCTCGGACAAGGGTGTTAAACATAAATGACCACTTTCTCCTAACATTAAATACCAGCCAAAAAACAAAACAAAAAAAACAAAAAAACAAAACAAAACAAAAAAAAAAACAAAACAAAACAAAACAAAAAAAAGAAAAAAATACACATACACAAAAAACAAAAACAAACTAAACAAATAAATAAATAAATAAGTAAATAAACAAACAAACAGACAAACAAACAAACAAACAAATAAATAGATAAATTTGCAAAGCTGACAGTGAATCATTCCATTATCCCTGAAAAATTGGAAAGTATCTTTGTACAATTTTGGCTTGTTGACCCTTTTCCTCTTATAAAACAACACTTACACTCAGTTTTACAAACGTCAGGCGTTCTTTTTCAACGTTTGTAGCCAGATTCGTTTTGCAGCCGATATCCTCGTATTAACCGTTCATACCTGGTGCAATCAGCCAATACTATTAAACAAATCCATAACACATAAAGTTGATGAGGTTGAAAAAAACACATAACCAATTGTTTCATGTATAAAGGGTGATTCTTATATCTTTTATAGTTGAAATTTATGGTGGTAATATTTCGTATCATGCAATTAAGAAACATTAAAAATGTATATTCTTATCCTAAGAGCTGATATTCTAAGAATTAAAACAATTGTTGCCGAGTGACATTCCCCATGTTGGATCTTCAGCTTATATTGTTTTATGCATGGATATGCGTATATGCGTGAAATTCGATTTTCATAAAGGTCGGAACAGAGTTGTTCCAACGGAGGTTGCACTTAGTTCTGGTTAGAGTACCAGAGAGCAGCTTACCACGTTGAGGGCACAATGCACCGAACCTGTCCCAAGGAACGCTGTTGGCTTGTGACATTTTATCATGGCATGCCGTACTCACAGAGCTCGACAGGGATATTTAGGTCAAGTTATCCAAGGCCAAGCAGACTGCAATTTCCATCCGGGGGCTTATGAAGGCTTTGAGCGGGAAACTCCATGTAAATCGAAATTTCCCAGCGAACAACAAACGTTGCTTGTTCGGAAAGACACAAAAGCAAGTGGACGGTGAGTCTTTTACCTGTGAATACAACCCGCTTTAGTCAGAGGAGCATATATCACTGATAGACAAACATGTTGCACTATGTCGTACATGTACTGAAGCCCGAAACAGATTAAGGAGACAGCTACATGAATTATGGAGGACGAAATGACTTCCTCCGCTCTCGCTGTGTGACCGATAGCATTCGCAGCAACTTGTCATGTTTAAATTCCACCATGTGGAGTAGAGTGTCATAATTGATCATATGCACCCGCCATCAAGAGGTGCCATTACAAACGCGCAACGGATAAAATGAGATAGATTACATGTCAATTATAACCGTGAAGCCAATCTTCAAAAAAGTACAGCCTTAAGAGATTGTAAGGGATATATGTGTATATATAGAATATCATGGATATTTTGGAGGGTCAGGAGTGATTTAAGCACAATATAAATGAAGAACCGGCTACGCTACCTCTCGCTCCATGTGCAAATTGCATGAAACTATTCACTCTTTTCATTTTTAATACTAAAGGAAACTAAAGCATGACAGACGCATTGCTTTGAAATTGATGTTACTTAATTTATGTTGATGTCATTGAAGTCAACACTTAAAAATGACCATATTTAAAACATATACATGCAATTAGTTTTTAGCCTTCAACGAAGTGAACATTTTTGTTAACTTCAACCTTTTGCCTACACGAGTGGTGAAAGAACAACAAATCATTGCCTTAGCGATGAATTTTCAAAAAGTCGTTTGCGTCTCATCAAAACGCGACGCAACCTAAATTTCATCAAAACGCTTTGACCTTTGACTCAGGACACACACAGGTTATAATTGCTCATGTTGGAATAGACCCAAGCCAGAGTATGACGAAATAAAGATGATACAAACGTTTCATTGGAAAAAAGGAGAGAGATGACGCACATCAAAGACGCCTCTCACACAAACTAGTGTCATCATGCAGGGAACAGCAACAAGTCTTGTTAAACTGAAGACTACAAACAGCGTCTGTGTGATCCCTCAGCATATCTGGTGCCATGTCTCTGGGCGGCTTCCCCCACTTTTCTTTCCAGTTTTCTGAGACCTCAGTGGCCAGACTGACAGAATTCTGACCTTTATAGGTTATTTTATGAACTGTTGAGGGCAATAAAACGGTCCATAATCCAGTGTATCAGTCGTTAAGCAGTGAATTCATCGGTTGTATGTCCAATTTAAACATCATAATTATATACATGCCATGCTACAAGGTCAACCCTCCCATCAAACCTGTATCAATCTGAGTGATTTGATGGGACGCGGAACGAGCACATAAAACAGCAGCAGATATCAATCATGCATACATCATGGGCAGGGCAGAACGAAGTCATGGGCTCTAAGTAATCAAAACTGTCGCAGCAAAAAATTGCCAGCTTATCTTTTGGTTTAAAAAGTCCAAAATGGCATTTTCCATAACCGTAAAGGACATTAAGATATGTAATAAAGTAAAGAAGTTTTCCTACAAAGGCTGCAAAGTTTAAGTTGCCTGTAATGCTATCCTGCAATATAGGTCGTGTTTGAAACTTACAAACACACTTTAAGAAATTGGCCGCGGATCGGCATATATTTACCCAATACCGTGTGTTAGCTACAGCATTTGGTGGCCTAAGCATGCTTCAGTAAGTTTTTATACAATCAAATCTGCTAAGCATTTTACCTAATCAGCATTTCAGAGGTTACTCTTTCGAGAAACAAGAAGCATAACATTCACATAATCAACAATTCGGAAGTAGTTCCTCGCAGAAGCCCCCCCCCCCCTAGGATTTTGTATAATAAAATATCAGGAGGTAGCTCCTCAGAAAAGCAAACGCTGAACATTTAATAAAATTCATCCATGCAGAAAAAGCTTATAAAAATGGCTTAGCATTTTGTATAATAAACAATTCAGATGTCACTATTTAGAGGGACAGGTGGTGTGGTATTTTTCTGAAATAGAAAAGCAGCTCTTGAAGAAAAAAAAACTGCTACCGTCGACTATTACTTAGTCAACCATACAAAAGTGTTGGCTAGGGGAGACAACCATCCCAGCATGTTATACACTCGACCTCTCAGAAGTAGTTCTATATACAAAGACCTTAGTATTTTAAAGACGAACCCACGCAGCGGCGGTTCATAGACAAATATGCGCCTTAATATTTCATATATTCAGCCGTACGAAACAAATTCTGGAGCCAAACAAGGGTCTCAGCATTTTATTGCTCACACACAGAATTAATTCTATGGCCAAACAAGCGCCTTACCACTTCATCATCTCACACATACAGGATTTATTTCATAGCAAAGCAAACGCCTTAACGTTTCATAGGCTCAATCACACAACGGTCTTTTTATAGCCAAATGTATGCGGATGAGCATGTTTTGCAGATTCGTTAATTTGCAAATGGTTCTATAGACAACAATTATTTATTTATTTGTTTATTTATTTATTTATTTATTTATTTATTTATTTATTTATTTATTTATTTATTTATTTATTTATTTATTTATTTATTTATTTATTTGTTTGTTTGTTTGTTTATTTATTTATTTACTTATTAATTAATTAATCAATTAATTTATTAATTCATCCATTTATCCATTCTTCTATCAATTCATTTATTCATTCATTTGTTTATTTTTTTATGTATTTTTCATTATCTCTTTTCGAATACATATTTAGAATTAGTTCCTGTACACAGTTTTGCTCCGAGATTGTTACAGATGTAAAGTGTGGAACGAAAACATATTTACAATGTATATTTTTCCTATGAGTTGTGGACAGGGGTTGTTCATCGACCCAGTCCTGGTCAATTTAAGACTGAGCTAGCCCCCCCCCCCTTTGGGGGGGGGGGGGGGCTAGCACGGGGCACGGAAACTGCCGAGGAAAACTGTTGACATATGATCGTACAGAATATTTTTTACAAATATCATAGAATGTTTTGTGGAACAAATCAAACATGGGTTTTGAAACACGGGTGAGCAGACAACATTTGAATATCCGGGCGTTTCTTGGTCTTTTGAGTGGTACAAGGTTCAAAATTATTGTAATAATGAGAGTCGCAAATGATATTTGCATGTACAGCGGGTTTCAGTCACATTTTAACGTAAAATTTCAAACTGACAGGATTGGGTTCTTTGGACGACCGATTAAGGAGAAAAAAAATTGTTAATTCTTGTGCTGCTCAGAACCGTTATGTGCCACTTTACCACTGCCCATGTTACCTCCCTCAATGCCAACTGCGACTTAAGTCCAACTGCACGGACGAAACTACTCTGAATTATGATTGTGGTGCGACACTTATGTTCCTTATAAAAAAACCTTTCTTGCAAGTACCAGAATGTCTGAAGTTACGTTTAATAAAATACTGCAGGTCAATAGCTTACCTGGGCTCGCTCTTGGAGCAACCCCAAGGAAAGCTACTGGCACAGTAAAAAAATGTTGCACTGAAAGAATTGATTAGCGAGATAGTGATGTAGGCTCCTTACATATTGGGAAGATTTTCCCTCGCCTTCCCGCACCTCAGAATAGTTTGACGTGTGCTGGCATAGGGCAATTATGACCGTGAGGTATGTACAAGTCTCCTGCGTCATGTAAAAGCTTGCAGTTGCATTAATGTACAATTCAAGGTTCTTCAATCCTATATTTTTCGCAAGTGGTGTCATAATGTTCAATCTATTCCCACGCTGGTCAAATATATAAATATATTGAACAGCCAATTTACTTTATCATCTTTCCGAAAATTCAGACGAGAAAATACAAAATTTCAATCAACAATCATAAAAAGTCGTTCCTGGGTGAAAATAATCCACGGCGTGCCTAATCGATTTGACTTTGAATATCCTCCGTGCACTCTACTAATTGTAAAAATGCACGATAGAAGGCGCGAAACCCCACTAGCTGGGTCAGAACAAACTGTAGGGCTGTGTATACTTGTTTTGGTTTTACTTATGTTTTGGAAATACTTTATGTAACTGATATAGGAGGCGCTAAATTTGTTCACCTGGCCAAACGTGCCTTCTTTCCACCATTTTGACTAAAATCATATATTCTTGTGTTGCAAATGTACCATTTTTCGTAGACACTTTGTGATAAGTTACCTTGAAGCTGGTGGCATACTGTATCGTAACCTGAGCGAAGGTAATTCTCATGTACGTATTGGCACGACTCATTTTTTTCATTTGTACTGTGAAATAGGACATGTATGACAAGTTATCACGAAGTAAAAAAAAAAAAAAAAAAAAAAAAAAAATTTCTTGTACGGCTTCCGTGAACACGGCGTTCACGGAAGCCATACTTTCTGCAGTTTGGAACTCATAGAGATACAGTAAATGGACAAAATGTATCTGCTAGAGATGAATGAATTTGTTTCAGATATTTTACGTCAGCATTCCGTGAACAGTTCTCATTATGTACACATGGATATTAGTATAAAGGCAAAGGAATTGACTTCTTTTATGATTACAAACCATGCACAGAAGGGATAATTATAATTTAAATAAAAAAGGGCATGGTTCTTCCGTTAAAAAACTGCTTTTAAAAGATAGTTGTAATGCTGTAAAGTTCCTATAATACTTAACATTAGAACGAATGCCATGCACGAGGAAAAGAATCTGAAAAAACATTTTCCTGGCATAATAATTTTATTTTCAGTATCCAGAAAAGCCAGCCATTATGTATACAATTCATATCATTCTTGATTTTAGGTTTCAATCTCACAACCAGGTGAACGTCTATGTATGAAAACATTTTTGTCATTTTTTTTTCTTAATTTTCCTTATAAATTTCAATTATACTCTTTGTTTTTTCATTCCACATGATCACCATTTTTTTTGCGGACTTAACTTCCGCAGATTTAAAGCGCCGAACTATCTCGAAACTGGGTTGTTGATTGTACTGATTCTTTAACTCAAGACAGTGCAAAAGTTTAGCAGGTTGAAGACACACGTGCTCTTGCGAACGATTAAATTGACGTGTGCATGTAACTTCTGGTAAAATTAATAAATCCGTGACACAATAAAGTGCGTATACTTACACTGGAAACCCTGATGATTTTGTTACAGTCCAGTAAGTTGGAACTCTTTTGTTTTAAATATAAAATAAGGATCGATGTCTGAAGCGAATGTTACCCAAGATATTTCGTTCATAGGAGCTTTATATTCAGTTTATGGATTATAAACGTTAAATCTGCATGAAACAAGACTGAAATCGTTGAATCTAAAGTAAAATGCAAGTAGCACGAATTGCTTATCGGTGTTGACAAGGGTGTGGTTATGAAATGGCATGCCAATCGTAAAAAAAGGTAACAACTGGTTTGCACACACAGGCACATCCATATTTATATCTAGAGATCTATATATCTATGTCCAGGTTTATATTTACATGTAAATGTGTGTGTGTGTGTGTGTGTGTGTGTGAGGGGGGCTCGTTGCTCCAGATTTGTGTCAATGTACAGCAGCTAATTGCACGTACAAGTGGAATTTGCAAGATGATATTTGCAGTCAGGTTTGGGCGACTAAAAACAAAAAGGGGCTTGATTGCTTAATATCGCTGGTACGTTTTACCAATGTTTTTGTCGCTCCAGTGTGAATTGAAAGCTATTGGAAATTACTCACAAATATCTTCGAAGGCCAAAATATAAGTATATTCCATGTAGGCCATCTAAACTTTCTCCGCCAAGGTAGATTCCAAATCCATAAAATTAGAATGGACTTTGCAAGAAAGGCGCCATTACCTGTTATGAGCGATTAGTGACGTCACCGGGGTCATGTCGTGCATCATGCAAAAATTATGACCTCGGAATATTCGTTAACTAATATTGTACGCAATAAACACAAAGTAATGACTCAATGAAGGAAAGTAAGCAACTTTTGGACATGCATCCTCGTCCTGTAGTTTGTTTGAAAGTAAAGTTTTATCTTATTGACAATAGAATCCAAATATCTTAAAATCACGTTGTGCAGTAATGTTTCGCCTCTGCAGATTTAAAGCACTGAACAATCTTGAAACTGGTTTGATGAGGTGCCAATTCTATAATTCAAGACAGTGCAAAAGCTGAGCAAACTGAAGATACATATGCTCTTATTGGATATCCCTCTCATACAATTCCCGATACAGCCACTCATGATAATTGGTAAATGATGTCCGTGCACAAATCCGTCTGCAACTGAACTCTATGGAGCAAATTTCGTGCAAGAAACTTACTCAGTGAACATATTGGTGTAAGTTGGTCATGGTAGAGCATCTGTTGCAACGCCCGGCAGCAGCAGGGAAAGATATTACCAGGGTACTCTTATTATAGGTGTAAGCATCTACCAAGTTACATATACGTTTTCATAAATGTACATGTACATGTACTTAACTTCTGGAGCGAAAAAGATTCCTGGCACATCACTCGAGCATTCGAGCAAATGATCTAATTGGGTTTGCACGCTGAAGTGGCCAAGTAGAAGGGGATTTATGTAGACCATTGCGACATAGAGATTATGTCTAAAACCTATAAAAATGACAACTGTACCTTAAATCAGGTGTAAATACCTGGTATCCACACAGTCAAACATCTGCACGGTTTCTGTTTCTTACATCAATGAGAAAGACCAGAACATTGCGAGCTTGCGTGTTGCTACTGCGGGTTGTCCTGGTGAATCTGTGCCGTCTGTGCTAATACAAGGGAGACCACTGGTAACACGAGCATCGATTACTTAACCAACAAACCACGCAACGACGACGGTGTGTGTGGTGCACTAGCACTGTAAACGGGCACGAACTAACAGGCTAGGCACATTGAGAACACACACACACACACACACACACACACACATATATATATATATATATATATATATATATATATATATATATATATATATATATATATATATATATATATATATATATATATGTGTGTGTGTGTGTGTGTGTGTGTGTACATATATATCATATGCAGAATTATATCAGATAGTACAGTGTTTAAACTCCACCTTGACAAAATCCTCTGTGCGAACCTGAGGGAAAATGGTCTTCATCAAGATACACATAGAAGTGTTAGCCTTCTTCTTTTGCCCTTTATTCTTATATATGAACATTATTTTTTCCATTCTCTGCAATAATTATGAGGACAGATTCAGTGTAAAATAATGAAAAGATTAAATTTTAAATTGCCATATCGAAAACAGCTTAATAAAAAACGTAGATGTCAACAGGTTGCGCAGATCTCAAGCCCCGCGAACATCAGTATGAGCTGTGCCCATGTGCATACACATAGCGGAAAGGAAGCGTCAATTGATAATTCAGCCAATCAAAACACACTATCCAGCAATATTCCATTTAATGATACAAACTATCACTGAAATGGCCCATCTGAAACACATTTAGACATTTGGCACTTCATATTGAAGGGGCGACCATAAATACCCCACCCAGAAAAGAATATTTGCCAATAGAAGTAAATTTTATTTAATGCAAATCCAAAGAGACATTTTTTGGGGTCAAATTTGGAGTCACGCATCTCAATATGAACCAATGACACTGAATTTCACGGAAGAATTTCACTCGCGCGTTTCGAGGCACATGGACGAAATGACGCTAGTCTGTTGAGGCCAGTTACTGCGTGAGCTACGCAAGTGGCTGCCACAGTAAGTCTCAGTCATTTCGTCCATGTGAATCGAAATGTGGTCATTCCACACTTTACTTTCCATTTTTCTGAATAGATATAATTTTCAATATGCCAAAAAGCTGTTAAAATCTTACTAAATTCCCTCACACCTTCATTGCAATGGGGGTAAACATGTTAGACCAAACAATCTTAACAAATTATAACGCCTAACGGCAATAAAAGATACTAACACATAAAATATAGTTCTTGAGAAAAACATTTTATTCAATGTTTGGCTAGGGAGTCCTAACGTGTAAATGTAGCACTTTTTTTTGTTAAAAACCATGTTTATGTTGTTGTTTACCATTATGTTCTTCTGGGGTCATGTCATAGAGACAAAAGTAGTGCTGCATCAATGGATATATCACTGCGCAATGTGATTCGCCGTTGTAGTTCATGACCTTGCGTTTATGAGGGAATGATGCAAAGGAAAAGTCCTATCTCTCTAATGTTAAACTTTGGACCGTTTGTAAATATAGGCCATGTGGTCCCGGTGCTTAACAAGTATATTAATGCTGTGTTCAGTGTAGCGAATTTGTCCCTTTCAATGATGAGTGAGATGTTAGCAGGGCAGTTAAGTGTTATGATGGATTTCATCAAGTATCGTACATATTGAATTTTAAATGTGGGATATTTTATTTTCTTCAATACTCCCATTGCTTTCAACAGGCACGCGGCTCTTAATCTATCAAGAGCCGCCCATAAAATTATGCGTGTATGTGCATGTGCCCATGCAATGTAGTCCGGCGTTATGATATAGATATATGATGTCATTACTTGTCATATTGAAGTTTATCAAGTTAACCCTCACCCGGCCGTACTTTACCTTTGAGGCATCAGGTTCTGGTAACGTCATAAGGATGATACAATGTGTAAACAGCATAATATGTCTGAATTGCAAGGGAAGAACGTGTTGAATTATATCGCAGCATGAAATATTCTCAATCTTTAGGTTTCCATCATTTTTCAATTGACAAAGATGTGTGGCTAAAACACGTTGAATGATTT
The DNA here is from genome assembly GCA_964020975.1 of Hermodice carunculata. Classification (NCBI taxonomy): domain Eukaryota; kingdom Metazoa; phylum Annelida; class Polychaeta; order Eunicida; family Amphinomidae; genus Hermodice; species Hermodice carunculata. The sequence goes on along the minus strand of OZ026628.1, from coordinate 40,765,258 downwards.
AACAGAAAGACTACGCATATGACATAAGATATCACACCTCGCTGTGGACAACTATGTGCAAAACAAAAAACAAAAAAACAAAAAAAACAAAAAAACAAAAAAAAAAAAAAAAAAAAACAAAAACAAAAAAACAAAAAAACATAAAAAAAAAAACAAACCCGTGAAAATACAAATATTTAAATTTTGTTATTGTGGTGATTTTCACAGAATATGCCCAAACGCAGCAACAATGAGACATTGTGCCGTTACATGGTGTATCATGACAAAATAACACATGACATGTTGGGCAATCTTGACTTAAATGCAATTGACATTGTTCATGCCACTTAGAATCGGCCATCCCAATGTCCAAACATTATCTCCATCTTACTCTATCAGTCTTCTGCGCATACGCAATGGCAGTTGTCTGTATATACGTGTGCTGTCCAGTCAGTCATACTATTGCCATCTCTGTTCGAAGGCATCGCTCTCAATGGAAGCTCATCAGATCTTTTGTACTGGAAAATATTGGGAAAGCTGGACAACGTTCAAGCGCACAGGAGGCAAAATGATTCTGTTCTTCGTGAACCAAATAACATAGTCCGCTGATAGGCCACACACACATGGACAGACAAGACCAGGTAGTGTAGTGCAGCAGGATCGTAAGCTGAAAAGCTCAGTTTGCAAAAAAAGACACATAGATTTAATCATGCAGTCAGACTTGATGCCCTCAAAATAAGAGGAATTCACGTCTAGCTATATTTCGGGCTGACCTCTTCTGTTCGCCTCAGTTGCTAGGCAGCAAAACAATGTCTCCGTCGTGATGAGTGAGGGATGTTGTACCTGTTTTGTTACTTTGTCATCCATGAATAACATATTTTAAACCAAACAAATGAAACTTTCTAAATATGTTTAGAACCTTGTATGTTTCGATTCTTCAAGAAAAACGTTTATTTAGTTTTTGCTTTCTCGAGTTATTACTTTGAATATAGAAGCTCATTTTGTTCTGATAAAAACACGAATCTGCTTTCGTTCCTGTCAAGTTATTTGCTGCTGCCTAGCTGACACCACAGTCCTGAACGCAGTTAATATGAATACGTCCTATAGAAATGAACAATGACGTTATTAGCAATGCACTGTTATAACAAATTAAATTGTTACATAACGTGAAAAGTAGATTTTCTTGGGATGGTTTGGACACAATGCTCCAGACCAGCGCCAAGAAAAGCTATTGACTAAGTCGTTGGTTCAGATGTCTGATCATAAATCAATCCAAAGGTCCGCAACGATGGGTAGTGAAGGAAATACATTGTATGTCGGGGTTTAATCTACCCGAAAACCTACATACAAAATGATACAAGTTGCTACAACTTCCAATTGGATATTAACTCTTTTTATACTCCTTTCTTTCTTTCTTTCTTTCTTTCTTTCTTTCTTTCTTTCTTTCTTTCTTTCTTTCTTTCTTTCTTTCTTTCTTTCTATTTTTCTTTCTTTCTTTCTTTCGTTTTTTCTTTCTTTTTTCTTCCTTCCTTTTCCTTTTTTGGGTTTCCTTTTTCGTTTTCTTTTCTTTTTTTATCAGAACATACTTGGAACTTAAACTTTCTCCGCTTTTTCAATAAAAGTTGCTCCTTTTCTGCAATAGAGAAGTCATTACTCCTTTTCCTGCCATAGAAAAGTCAATACATAGTACATCGGCTTAACAAGCAACAGACATCTCATATATTAAAATGACCTTCTAATTATATTTTAGACACAGCAAGAAAATCAGATGCTATGCGTTTAACATCTCTACAGAGAAAACACATTTCCATTGGATTTTAGGACCTACAGTATTTTATTTTTATTCAATGCAATGATAGATAAGGCTGGGGCCTTTTTTTTGTATTTGACATCTCTCAAACACTATATTTAAGGCAAGGGATCTTATTCGAGTAGTTCTGAGTATATAACCCTTTCACTGAATTCATCAGACCTGTGACCTTGCAAATTATGTTGAGAAGTCATGTGCAGTATTGAGACTGTTCATTTTTGAGGATCATTTTTAAACGCTATGTCAAAGTCCGGCTCAAATAAATACCCCAGCTCTCACCTTCAAATGAAGTTTGCTTTTCTTTAACCTTGACAATAATATCAATATCATCTAAAACGCATTTACAACAGACCTCATATTGTGGACAATAATTATGCCACTTTTAAAAACTTTGTGCAAAAATATGTGTATCATCACCCTACCAAGTGTATTTACTGAATTGTCTTAATGAACATGGAAATCAGGGCATTATTACTTGTGCGAACCAATAAAAAAGAGTGTTTGTTTCCGTCTTTTTTTTTTTCAAGCAATTGGCAGAACCATTCAAAAGAATGTAACTTTCACGATTCACCTACAAATTGAACATATATCCAAAAGGTCAAAATCACAGATTTAAGACTCAAACTCACGCAACATTAATTCCAACCCAGTTTAAAGAGGATTCGGTCACCGATTTAAGCGCACTTATGCACATGCATTGTCCTAGTATTCATGTGCATGGCGACAAAAGCAGTGCTACCTTGTAAAAGTTTACAAACTGTATAAATAAATTTCCCCTGTAGAGTTTGAAAAGAGTTTTTCACGCCTTTCAAGAAAACAAATTGTCGATTACAAAGGCACACACAAATGCATTAAAAACTGGTTTTAAGCACTGCGTGTTGAAAAGCTAGACTGTGACTGTTCTGTGCTCAGCCTACTTTTTTGTTGGAAATATTCATGATATGCAAATGTCGAAGTATTTGCGCAATAGTCCGCAAGTGACCTCTCAAAACAAAAGCTGATTAGTTTTTCAAGTTAAAACTTACATCAATGGACGACATTAGTTGTTACGTAACATTGGGCATTGGGTCAAACGTGCATTTCGTTTTATCCTTGAAACAGCATAATAGGTGTGTATAACACTACATCTGCAGCAGAAGTAATTCTGCTAATGCAGCATTATTTCTGCTGCAGATTTCAAAGTTTTCTCGCTGTTCTTCAGTTATGACTTTGTAATGAAACGTTACAAAATCCATAGTTACTAAGACTAGGGTCATATTTCAGTTTTACTTTCAAGGTTGCTCAAGGTCAAAATCAACAACACGTGGAGATCTCCACAGGTACTTCCCTAGTTAATGTTTATACTGCCCACAGGCCTAAAGAGCCACCGTGATCGATGTAAGGCAACATGCCAGATATGCTGTTCTCTCTATGGTAACAATGCTTACACATGCATGCACTCTGACCAGCAAGTCGTGATTTCGACAATTTGTTAATAATCAGGATACAATTGCTTGCAGCAAAATGTAGGGAAAGCACTTAGTGGAAGGTGACTTAAGGTATACTCCGGGTAGGATTGAAGATAATCCAGCACGCAATTTGGGATAAAAAGTCGTACATAGCGAAAATATACAAAAGGTAAATAAAAATAAGAAAAAGTGCATCAGTACTCAATGGATTACATAGCTTCAGGATGTATCCCTCTACACATTTGAGGCAATTTCCCAAGTAATTGTTCAAAAGAACGTTTTTAAACTTTACAAAAAAAAAAAAAACCCAAAACAAGAACAAAAACAAAAAAAAACCCACAAAAAACCCCATAGATATTTGGAGAAGTCAAAAAAGAAAAAGCGTACTAACATATACATACATATATATATATATATATATATATATATATATATATATATGTATATATATATATATATATATATATATATATATATATATATATATATATATATATATATATATATATATATATATATATATAGATCAGAGCCACCTGATGTAGAAATTAAAATTTACGGTACCCCAAGGAGTTAATATGTAATTCTAAAGCTATTTGCTAAGCGGTTTTTGGAGTAGAGTTGTTTTTTTTTTTATTTTTTTTTTTATTTTTATTTTTTTTAATTTTGCCACGAAATTGGCCCCGAAAGTAAATGTTTAAAACGACAAAAAATCACTAGCCCGTGCCCTGTTGCACAAACTGTCGAGACCCACCCAAGGTAGATCTCCACCAAGAGCACGGTTTGAATGGAGGTTTCGGAGAAGTCAAAAGAGGTAGATGTGAACGGGTGACCTGATGACGAATGCAGAGAGCGATTCACCCAAGGGTCTTTCCTCCCAAATTTAAATGGAGTCAGTCAACGGTTTTCACGAAAAGTACACATCCATTCACCTGAACATTCTTAGAGTAATCTTGCTGACACATATGTGTTTTCTTATTGATCATTACTAAATCTCGAAAGCGTGTTAAGCACAGATTATCATAACATGTGTCCCTAAAGAAGAAACCTAGGTCAAAAATCTTTGCTAATGAATTCGAGGATCAACTGCTTTGGGAGATTATGAAAATCACCAGAGCACAATTAGACATTGCAGGGTTCTTGTTGAACGTAAAATGGTCAAGAAAAATGCAGATGTCATAGGGACAGCAGTTTTAGGAAAGAAAATTCCCCCACTAATATGAAAAAAAAAAATCGTACAAACTTGCCAAAGATTTTGCAAAGGCATACCCTCACAACGTTTGAAGGGGGTTTGGCCAAAGGTTTCGCCGGGATATCGAAGATGTAGCTTACTGATGGACAGGCAACGGAACGTGGACGAAGAATGACGGAAAACGGCCCATGAAGTACGCTTCTACTGACAAAATAGCTGACATGAAACTTAAGGGAAGCCCAATCACAATACATTTGACTTCCTTTATCATCTCCCCAATGATTTGCATTTGTAACATCATAAGTGCAAAATTACCCATGCATTGAATTCGTTATATGACAGTGAATAGACCTTTTTAGACACGGATGGCAGTACTTGACGATCCTATTTGCATATAATTAGTAGTTTCCACAAAAGTAAAGGCCTTTAACGCTTTTACCATGCAAAATGAAAATGGAAATGAAAATAAAAAATGAGGTCCTCGCAGGTGCTGCCATCTGTGTCCTTTTTCTTTGTAAAAACTATATAAAGTTGTGTTTGGAAAGGAAAATAAAAAAAAATCTAACTGACTGCATATTTGCAAAGAAATTAGCATTATTCCTCTTGAAAAAGAAACAGTCTAATAAAACATCCACAATACGGTGTGTGACAAAAATAATGCTTAGAATGGGGGGGGGGGGTGCAACAACGATGGGTATGAGCTGATCGATCAAAGCGTTTTTCAATAGAAGATTCCACATGTTATAGTGAGTGCAAAGCCATTCTCTGGATGTCGGGTAATTACTTGAAAAGTGTGTAATGTTTATCCTGGATCTACTCAATGTACTAATTTCCTTTTTAATTAGTTTCACGTATCAAGCTTACACTGCGGGGATTTCACCACGAAAACCCGTTCCCTCGAGACGTGATTTACCGAGGCTTTTGGGCGAAGCAAACAATTTCTCATGTAGCATGACTTAACCTTTTGAAACAAGTTATTTTGTCTTTCAGACAGCTAGCTGGCCCATGTGCAGCAAGCCTGACAAAATGTGCACTGCACGAAAAATGGTTTGAAAGTGAAGTGGGCCCACGTGGCAACACATGCAAATCCTTTTGTAACGCATGGTATTTGGGGGTGGGGGGTCACACAGTTTCTTACTCTTCAGGCAATGAGTACATCAAAATTAGATATATTTCCAGAGATTTTAAGCATTGAGTAAAGACTTGATAATGTGACAGTTGTTGTTTTATCTACCATCTCTAACAATATGTGACAATTATATGTGCAAATGTTAACCCTCAAAGACCTAAGACCAACATCATAGCACATTTTCCACAAAAAAATATCAAAGAGCCTAATCTTCTTCTTCTTCTTCTTCTTCTTCTTCTTCTTCTTCTTCTTCTTCTTCTTCTTCTTCTTCTTCTTCTTCTTCTTCTTCTTCTTCTTCTTCTTCTTCTTCTTCTTCTTCTTCTTCTTCTTCTTCTTCTTCTTCTTCTTCTTCTTCGTCTCCTTATTCCGCTTCTTCCGCTTCGTCTTCTTCCTAAAATCCAAAGCTATTAAATACGTCTTGTAGCTTATCTTAGAAAATGCTGCCGCCTACTCAGTGGCCACGGCGTTGAACCAAACACTTCAGTTGAGCCAAGCTGGATATCAAAAAGTGTCTCACAAACATTTTACATCTACAATAGATATGTACAAGTAATTCGCCATCTTTATTGACACAGATAACATGTATACGTTAACCATTAAGTATCTTTAATCAATAATCCGTGATTTGTGTTCTCTGCACCAAAAATTAGAGATTAACCACTCATTGGGACAAAACTCGAGAAAGCGTGTGACAAGTACATTATACATATTACATAAATACAGTACAGAACATACAGCTTCCAGTGGTATAATCATTGAAAAAGAGGCATTACCACTGTATGTCTATACAAATCAAATTGCCAAATTTAATTCTTAGTTCTTCAGCACAAACTATTCTTGTTCCTTATTAAATACCTGCTATGCTGCGTACAGACGTTTGCGTGCACTTCCCAGGAGTGTTAAATACTCTGAGGCGTTTATAGCAAAGTGAAAGTGTGTTGATTCGTCTAAGCAGGTTATGGTCTCGACGCGAAAGCCTCCATTTCCCGCGTAAATTTCTGCATTCTGCAGCAACGCTTCCGTCAGTATCTAACAAAAAGTACGATTGTTCACCATCAAAAACCGAACAAACAAATAAATAAAACAAAGAAAAAAAAGTTCCACGGGAGACCTGCAGTAACTTAATGGCAGCAGGCTATTCTTTAAATCCAATACAATGGGGAGATTAATTAGTGGAGGGCACTTATGACGATAAATCAAATTACACCTCGAGTCACTGATGATTGGGTCAGGAGATATCAGGTGTGATGCTTCAGGGCCAATGACGCGTTGAGTTGGGCTTGCATCATAGTGGCAAACTCCACACTCCGATTGTGCCTCGCAAATGTGGTCTGCAAGTTAATGGGTCGATAAATTTTGTAAACGTTAAACTCAGAGGGACATATAATGCTTATCACATCTAGCCACATGCACAACGGGTCACTTGATGTCACAAGGCCAGCCTCAATCATAAGAAAAATACTGTCCGTGTTCAACAAATTATAAATAACTGCACGCGAGATGAGATAATGTGTTTGACTTCTACCAAAGATATATCAGACCCACCATTAATACAAAGGAATTCCATATCAAGCCCGTTCTTGTCACGCCGATACTATAAGTAAACCCTATATATGGCCTTTAGGGTGGCAGATAAATATGACGCAACTGGGCATTTAGAATGCAAATATAGCATAGCTCCGAAATGTTTCATGAAATGTAAATTTCTCATTTGTTACGGTTTCAAAATTTAAATCAGGTATGGGAGTGACAAGGTTGCTTGTATGGGCCAACTCATTAGTTGCAAAACACTTTTTAACGTTTAAAGGAATTTATCATAAAACCATAATAAGGAATACCTCATAATTATGTCGCATTGCTTCCTGTATTGATTCTGTGCTCTATCTGGCCTTTAGTCGTCTTATTCATTTTCAGGGAAAGGAGCACACCGAAACGTTACACCATTAGTTCATATCGATACGCAATAATGAAGCAAGGCGGGTTACTTTGTAAACAACATGCTGCATATCAACTAGAAACATGGGATATAAAGCCCCCGTCCACTTGCTATGTCGACCTACGCAAGCACTCTTTAAATTCTTCTATTAATAAGGCCATGCTCTAGGCAAATGGCAAAAAAACTGTTACGTAGTGATGGTCCACATCGAAGCTACTGCTGCATTATCCAATAAGCAATCTCAAGGTGTATTTACTCCTCAGGAAAGAATTGGACCTTGGCAGAATTCGTGCTGCTCCAGGGAAAGTAGTCCGGCAGATAAATGCAAGATTTGGGCTGACGCTGCATTTGTTGTTTCCAGTTTTTTTCCTCTCCTTTTTCTATCCTTTCTTTCTATATTTTTGTTTTACTAAATTTCAGAGACCTTGGTATATACTTCCGAAACATACCGGACCACAGTCTGTATTTTGATATTTTGCCTGGTTTACTCCCCTCTACATTTTGAAAAATGAAAAAAACAAAAAACAAAAAACAAACAAACAAACAAACAAAAAAAAAACCAAAAAACCAAAAACCACACACACACACACACACACACACACACACACACACACACACACACACACACACACACACACACACACACACACACACACACACACACACAAAAACCAACCAGTACTAGAAAAGATGATTCGCTGCATAGCAAATAAGTGTGTGTGTATTCAAAGTATATTGGTATGGCAATGTACAACTGTTCCATAACACAGGAGTTGAAGTTGGAATGGCATCTCTATCTGTTATAGCTTTGAAGTTATACAAGATTTCAAATTTGTAATGGTGCTATTTAGCATAATTTAAATTGCTACAGCTTTTATCTTTAATTCATTAGCTGCGCAATGGTCAACAATCCCCTGGTAGAAGTTGGAATGACATCTCAATTATAGTGTTGAAGATATTCAAGATTGAACATTTCAAATACTGCTAATTAGTATAATTTAAATTGCTACAACTTTTTTTAAAGATTCATTACATGCACAATGGTCAATAACCCCGAGTAGAAGTTAAAATGACATCTCTATCTATAATAGTTTTGCAGATAGTCAAGCTTTAAAATTTCAAATGCCCCTAATTTGCATAATTTCAAACATCCTCATTCCTCTGTATAAAGCGGTCAAAGTCCTTGTATGGAGGTACAATCATGCCAAGTTTGGAGTTTCTATGTATAATAGAGTCGGAGAAAGGTATCGGTCAAATTTGCCGGTAAAGAAGAAAGAAAGAAACTAAAAAAGAAGATTTGATTCAACGCAAATCTGTCTTAGTGCCTTCAAAAGTTGTAAATATTAAATGCTAGAACTTTTATCCTTTGGTACGTCACATTACATTAAGCTTATAGCTGCAAACAAATTTCAAAGTTCAAATGACCTCGACCTTTGATTTTTACAGGTCAAATCTAAATTGCGTAGTGTTACAATACCCAAAATTTAAACCCAACATCAACCAAATCGAATGAAAATTGACCAAGTTATGGCAAGATGAAACCTTCAAAGGGCCAAATGACCTTGACCTTTGACCTTTAGAGGTCACATGCAAATTTAAAAAAACATGCAGGGTTACAATAGCTACAATAGGGGGGCCCAACATGATCAAAATTGATAACAATTAATGAAGTTACGGCTAGAAGAAAGCCACCATGGAAAGCGGCCTTTGACCGTGAAATCACCTTTGACCTTGAGATGACCTCTACCTGAAGTGAACCTTGACCTCAAAATGACGTTTTGGCTTAAAATTGGCCTTTGACCTTGACATGACCTTTGACCTTGACATGGCCTTGACCTTTAAGATGACCTTTATCTTGGTATGATTGAACTCCTATACACTCAGAACCACGTCTACTATAGTATATAAGATATTGACAATTGAAAACTTTAATTAGCCCTCATTTGCATAATTTTGAAGAGCATGACCTCTCATTATAAAAAGTCCAGACTTTATCTATAGAAGTATTATTGTGCCAAGTTTTGAGTTTCTACATGTAATACTTTTCAAATGAAATGTTGGACATGTAAAGAAAGAAAGAAAAAAGAAAGAAGCAAAGAAAGAAAGAAAGAAAGAAAGAAAGAAAGAAAGAAAGAAAGAAGAAAGAAAGAAAGAAAGAAAGAAAGACAGAATTCAAAGAAAAACAGAAAAGTGTGTGTTGACACACACACTTTAAATATGTAAGCTCGCGATAGACAACCATGTACACCCTTACCACAAACCACAAAACTACAGTGTTGGGTAAGTTGGAACTATTAAACCTGGTGACCTTGACCATCACATGAACCCAAGGTCAAAGAATACATGTCCCGACACTGGGTAAGCTGATTGCCAACCTGAATAAACTATACACTTGTCGACACTACACAAGCTGGTTGATCTCAAATGGTTAAAAAAAATCTTTAAACGGTCACACAATTAGAGTCTAGATGGTCATTTACAACTTTAAAAATGCATATTGGAGTTTACATATAAAAACAGGAAGATCATGATGATTCTGTACTCTGCTGACTGGAATCTGCTTCTGCTAATGCAGACTAAACTCATCTATACATGAACTGTACTACTGTTCATCAATAGTTGACTGAAGTTTATTTATTACCAAAATATAAGCCAACATATCAGTGGGAGCTTGTTAAATGTGAAGGTCATTCAAAATCAAAATCAAGAACACCGAAAGAAAACCTACAGGAATATTCCTAGTGATGTTCAAAAATAACCATGGGCCCAGGATCCAGAATTACAACGATATAAGCCAATGTGCCTGGTTGGCCTTCCAAGTTCACTAGAGATTAAAATCAACAACATCATGCGTACATTTCTAGTAGTGTTTAGTAGTAGACATGGGCCTAAGATCCACATTTACCAAGAAATAAACCAATATATAAGACTTATAGAGTCAGGAGTGTAAAGGGCTTGAACTCCACCAAACATTCCCTGTCGAAAAATACATAGTTTTGCTTGGCCATCCCTTCAAATTTTTGATGAATGTTAGCCCAAGCAACATCTAAATGCCTTAAAACAAAGCGTTTCACACACCAGTTTTTACAATATAGCGACTGGTGCACTGCGTTACTACAGTATACTAGTATAATGGAAGCATTTACCGACATGTGGTTCAAAAGTGGGATATTCCATAAATTCCTGGAAAAATGACATATACTTATCATGTTTTGCAAACTTTTATCATCTCAAGTCATATAAAATCAAAAACTATTACAATTGAATGCGAGTCTGTTTTTCCATATAAATATATGATATGATTAGATCAGCCCTAAGACCCCCTTGGCCAGTTTGATTGCAAGGGTAAAATATAATGACGTCTGGTGACCTTAATAATAAGTAAATATCACTGAATGTCGAACCCTATGAAGATTAGAATGAAATGCTCAAACAGTGTGAGTTTCCTGTTGGTAGCTCCATTTCTTACAAGTTATCCTGTCTGCACGTGACAAAATCTAATAACATCTAGCGGCCTTGGTCAAGGTAGCTGTATGTCGAACTCACCCAATTTTCTAATAATATGCTTCTACAGTACAGGTTTCATGAGAGGAGCTCAATTTTATTGGGTCTGCAAGAGTAACGGGGCGTGGGGGGGGGGGGGGAAGACGAACTGCCGCATGCACAGACATGACAACAATAAAAATCCCGTCCGCCGATAAGGCCAGGGGAGTAAAAATGTCAGGGCGATGTGTAAAGCCATGTGTAAATTACATTCAGTATCCAAGCAATTAGCCAAGAACGTTGTACTTCCTGAATAAAAGACATTTTTGTTTGTTTGTTTTTTGCTTTGTTTTGTTTTTGTTTTTGTTTTGTTCTTTTTTTTTGTGGGTTTTTGTTTTTGTTTTTTTGTTTTTTTGTTGTTTTTTTATGCTCATGTGGAGGTCAATGTCACTTCAAGGTCATAGGATGGAACACATTTTTGTTTTGTGCCATCTAATTGGAGGTAAGACTTTTCTAATTATGTCTGGGTGCAAACCCAGACATTTTATTCTTTCTTTCTTTCTTTCTTTCTTTCTTTCTTTCTTTCTTTCTTTCTTTCTTTCTTTCTTTCTTTCTTTCTTTCTTTCATTCTTTTCTAACTTTCTATCTATCTATCTATCTATCTATCTATCTATCTATCTATCTATCTATCTATCTATCTATCTTTCTTTCTTTCTGTGCGGCCAAGTTTATCCGGGTTTTTTTCAGACACTATTACCCCGAAAATCACCAAAGTTGCCATGGTGACTGACCTACCAGTGAAATTTACAGATCGTTTGCAATAGTCAAGATGTTTAAATTATGCAAATAATGGGCAATCAAAATTTTAAAAGCTCCATATCTTCCAAACTATCGCAGATAGCCACAAAAGTTTGTGACAGCTGCCAAAAAAAAATGGATCGTAAATTAAAGTTGTAAAATTCAAAATTTCGCTAATAAGGGCCATTGAAAAAAAATAATAAAAGTTGAATACCTCCAAAACTGTAAAAGATAGATAGGCCATTCCAGCTTCAATTTATGCATTTATGACAAAGCTGCATTCAATGAGCTCTGAACCAAAGTTGTAGGATTTTAATTTATGTGGATTAGGTACATATCCAAAATTAAAATCTTGAATAGCTTCAAAACTATTATAGGTAGGGGTGCTATTCTTACTTCAATTTATGCGTATTTGACACAGCCACATTCAATGTACCTAACTTAAAAAACAACAGATTGTATGATTTTAATTCATGCTAACTAAACTATTACAGATAGAGGTGCCATTTCAACTTCAATTGTAGGTTTGTGACATGGCCGCATCTAAAGAACCACGAGCCAAAGTTGTAGAATTTTAATTTATGCAAATGAAGCGAATATATAAAATATCAATTGTGAATACCTTCAAAACTATTGGACATAGGAGAACCATCCCAACTTCAATTTGTAGGTTTTGTGACATAACAGCACCAAATGAACCATGAACCAAAGTAGAAGGCTTTTAATTTATACAAATACACAATATGAAAAGTCTTGAATAGCTTCGAATTATCAGAGATAGTGGCGTCATTCTGACTTCAGTTTAAAAGTTTGTGATATGACCACATACAATGAACCAAAGGTGTTACATTTTAGTACCTTTTTAAACTGTTCTCCTTTTGAAGGAACTCAGACACGTTTGCTGTGAAGTAAGTCTAATTTTCTCGTTTATTCTATATTTTCTGTAAATATGCTATTAAACTGACTCTTATCAATTCGTGATTTGATCTTTAAATTTAGAAGGACGTTGAAGAGTGTAATATATGCGCTTGTTGTCAAGTGGCTGAATCCCGTTAATCACGTGGGTTATACACGTAGGTCCCGAATTGCTATGCAATGTTTGTTTCTTAAAAGCGACATCTAGTTACGACAGGAAACAGTTACGTTGCAAGCAGTGAAGCAGCCAATTTTCTTTTTTTTTGGGGGGGGGGGCGGATATCGCTTAAGTTTGTGGCTGGCAATTGGTTTTCCAAGCTTTCCCTTCTCTCATTCTATTACGGTCACAATTATCAACCTGTTCGTATTCGGTTTTCAGGTGAAGAGTGGCCATGTGCTCCAACGTTCAGCCACAAACATTTCCTTGGTGGCCAGTGAAGACCAGTGCGGAATGGGAGCTGGTCGCCTCCCAAATGTCCATGGGATTGAACCGACACCGACCAGTCGCAAGATGTCCTGAATATTTAAACAAAGAATGAATTTGTAATTGTGGATTTAGAGGTACAGGGTATTTACAATTCGATATACTGAATAAATTTCGTGTTTATCGCAGTGGGATGCTAACCATTTGATACACGCAATGAATAGTGTGTTTATGATGATGGGACATTAAGCCTTAGATACACTGAATAAATTGTGTTTATAATAATGTCATGCATTTACCTTTAAATACACGAAAGAAAACACAATTGTGCATTCATTGCAATAGCACATGTATTCTTAGCTACACGCAGCAAACAACTCGCTGTATAATATAACAAAAACGTTTATTTTGCAGACATTGGGATCATTTGCAGCCGTTTTTCTTTTGCCTGTGACAGTGGCTATTTGCACCCTCCGCTTCGCGTCAGATGCAAATGACCACAGACAGATGGGAATCAAAAATGAAGGGATGCACAATCATCCTAAAGTCTATATCAACAGAGATCATCATCATCATCATCATCATCATCATCATCATCATCATCATCATCATCATCATCATCATCATCATCATCATCATCATCATCATCATCATCATCATCATGATGATGTTGTACAGAGGCCTACTTCAATAACGATCATCATGCACTCTTCTTAGGCTTGTCCTCAACAAGATTAATCGACCTACACTAGGATTGTCTTCTGGATAGTAGCACTGAATTTAACGAAAAGGACTAACGCTGTCCTACCTAACATGGGGAATTGTCATCTGCTTTGCTGTGAAGTACAAAAGTAGATGTTTAGTATGTTTCCCCTGCCTCGCCTTCACAATATACTGGTACCCCCACATTTCACGGGCGCTATAGTGGATTGAAGCCCGCCAACTTTATTTATGCTCACGTTTATAGTATTACTATACTTGTTGTAATAACATATTAATATCAATTTGCCTTTAACCCGTGAACTGGACTGGGATCAAGGCAGAAAATAGTTTACAGAAATTATAAATCAGGCGGGTGATCTCTTAAAACAAAACAAAAAAACACACAAAAAAATTGCCATATGGTACATGTTCAAGTGAAATTAATGTATACGGTAAGGACATTAATTTTATATGATGTCATAATATGAATGCACTTGTGGTCAGTGCGCTTTAGAAAAAAAAGCATGACAGCGTTATTGGATGACCTGGCGTTAATACTTGTATAAATTGACACGTAACCCTTGGCCGTAACGCATATGCACAAGTGGACAATCATTCCGGAGTTATTGGTCTAGATTCCCCTCGTCAGCTGAGAGAGGACAGGCGTTAGATCCTCTTCCTACTCTAGTATAAAGCCTGCAGCGGATGATTTACAAATGTCTGGCGGCGGGTATCACATCCATCAACTCCCGGATTGAAAAGCATGTACATAAATATTATCCGAGGATAATTTATACCGGGTACATAGCTGAGGCAGTGATTACGGGTAAAGGTCTAAACATCTACGGTTATCTATGATCACACTAGCACGGCGGGATCGTATAGTAACCCTTTTAGCAAATCAATTTTTGTTTCATGTATATTTATGTTTTCACTGAAGTCGTTCGACTTTGAAAAATTTGGGAAGAGAATTGGAAACAACACGTGTCAGGTTTGGAGATCGTAGGAAACATAATTTCTCTCGATATATGCAGGAAAATTACCGACAACCCTGGGTCAGTGAGTGTCACTAACCCAGTCTTAATGCAAGAACTAAAGGGTTAATGTTGAACTAAAAAGCTTGACAACCATTGCAATATGATACATGCCCATGGAGATGTTAACACCGATACACCTAAAAACCAAATGATTCCGTGGTCCTATTGAGAAAAAAGTGGAAATAAATAGATCTATTTGAACCAGATTTATCGTTTCCGATCATCTATTTTCGAAGACGATAGTTCCAATTGCTGCCCCTGAGGGTTATGCATGACGTCACATGTGACAAACCGACTCTTTTTCGCAATTACAACATGGCGCATAAAGGGATTGGGGGACATTGAAGACGCCATGAGTGGGAGTGCCAAAGCATACATTAAGTCTATGATTTTTTGGTCGGTAGCTCCTCATGAGCGCAGCCACCTCTTGCCGTTGTACAATGACTCGTTTTTTTTGTGGTTATGATTTACCGAACTGTGTCTTTCACTTAAATACTGCATATGCCTGCCTTCGGGTGATACCGGCTTCTGCGGGCAAAGTTGTGCGGCCAACTGTCAGCGACGAAAGGATGTTACATCATGTGGTGGCTGCCATTCTCGAATTCACGGTGAGGTCACATCTGCGACTGAGCACAATAAAAAACAGCCCTTGCTTTGCATTCACTTACATATTACGTTTCATGTTTTCAAATCACTGAAGACATGTACACGTTGACACGCTGGATGAGTTCTAAACTGGAGATATGAAGGAGAGGGTGATATAATGTACTAAGTTATGGGGAAAGAATGTATTGGTGAAAAGATGAACGGTGTTTATTATTATTATTATTATTATTATTATTATTATTATTATTATTATTATTATTATTATTATTATTATTATTATTATAATTATTATTATTATTATTATCATTATCATGATCATTTATCATTATCATTAGTAGTAGTAGTAGTAGTAGTGGTAGTAGTAGTAGTAGTAGTAGTAGTAGTAGTAGTAGTAGTAGTAGTAGTAGTAGTAGTAGTAGTAGTAGTAGTAGTAGTAGTAGTAGTAGTAGTAGTAGTAGTAGTAGTAGTAGTAGTAGTAGTAGTACAAAATTTGATAGCTGTGACCTACTATATTTAATTTGAGAGATATGTGCCTTAGAAAGAAAGAGCAAATTCAATGGTCAAAATGTCCATTTTACTATTAATATTTGCAATAAAAGTAACATATGACTTCAGGTCAAACAATAAAAATATCCACATTTACTCCTCTTTAAATTAGACAGTTGATCTGCAATTGTTTAACATTTTTGTGGGTAAGCTGTAGAAACAATAAAGTAGACCTGCTTAATAATATGGTTTAAAAGATCTGTCTTGTCAGGAATTATTTTCTGTCAAACCCTAAATGACAACTCCATGTTTATTACTTCCTAGTGGTGAAATGGCCCCAAAAAATGACTATGTTTGGTCTTTTGAGTTTATTCTGTAGTGAGGCCACTGCCACCACTTATTAGTGCAGGTGTAAATTCATGAAAGTACTGAGAGTTTAACGCTGAATCAATTCATAGACATGTATAAACGATCAAAATGATAAACTCGGTTTTAGCGCTGCTGACCATGTTACTGTTTGCGACCAACCCACAGTGGAACAGCACTGCTGTGCCGGGTATACTTTCATCTCAAATAGAAGGGTAAGAAAATGGTGCACAAAACCACATTAGATTAATACCGTGTGAAACAAATTACTATACGGCTATACGTACAAAATTATGTATTAAGTAATAAAAAATATAAATATGATTCAATGCAAGATTCAATATTTTGTTACAGACACTTTTTTGTCTCCTGAAACGACTGCAGGGAACCATCATTTAATTTTAATGTGGCAGCTGGGTGGCGCTAAACATGATTTAAGCAAAATACCCATATTTAGGGAGGTTTAATATACATGTGTTTGCCTTACTGTGATGACACATAAAAAAGGTACATGACATAGGCACAAATAACTGAGTATTTCGATTTGGTGCGTGATGTTACATTTATAAAAATGGGTGTGACACATGTACACTGATTGTCTACTTTGTTAATTTGTTCATCCTGCACCATTATCTATTATCTAACAATTGACATAGCTGACGTCGGTTGTTCTCATTTTTGGAACTCAATTTCAATATCCATTTGCATTATAGCCTTAGACATTTAAGATAGATGGATAAAATCTCTTCTTTTTAATCCATTAGCTTTTCAATTTCTTTTAAAATATGTGAAATCTAGTGGTGCTTAATACCCCAATAGTATTTTTTCCCGTGAAAATTAACACAGAAGCAACGGTTCCAAATAAGTTTAAAACTGTATTGTGGTTGGATATATGATCGTTTAAATTCTTTACATCAACCTAGATTAGGCAAATCTGACTCAATGTGCACGAAACTGGATGTTTTATTTGCACAACTAGCTTGAAAGTACCCTTTATGCAGAGTGCAAACAATGTAGTTCCTAAACTTGCCCCGAAGGTCACTCTTTAATGATACCCTGTTGAGCAGGATGGTCACACTTGATTGCGTTCACCTGTCTAAACAAGTGTTTATCAACACAGCATCAGCTGCAATTTTAGTGTGGAAGATCCGAACTCAGCACCTTTGGATAACCCCTAATCACTTTTTCATATTTTTGATCAGTTTGATGCTTAAACTACATGCTTCCAAAACTCAGATGTGTGAAAATAAAAGTTGTATGAGCAATTTGAACTCAAAACTCTTGTTTACACTGAAGAGTTCTAGCTATGCTGACCACAAGGGCTTTGCATGCGCATGATGATGGAACATAGCATTGTTTGCACAGTCATCAGTCCATGACCCCTGGAAACCAAATGACAGGGGTCACTCATAGGGAACAGGACATTATTAGCCATAGAGAGAAGGGAAAGGGCCAGTTCAGCTAAATCACCACCATTGTTCTGACAACTTAGAACTTTTCTGTTGATGCCACGATAAATTAGCATTATACACATACTGGGCCCCAATATGGAGAGCCGCATGTGAGTCCACCCTCAAACAAGCCAAGTGTGGTTACGTTTGATGTTCCCAAGTTAAAAAGAGTCAAATTTTAAGCATAAAAATACACCTTTTTTTGGAATGACAACATCACAGAGGTAAATCTACAAGTTTTTTTTTTTTTATTCAATGATAAAACCGCATGACAGAAGAAGTGAATATGTGTTATGTTGCATTCATAAATGCATAAGAATTGGCAACATTTTCTTGAACGCGATTTTCTCGAAACTGTATTAGCCGAACCTATGCAATTTGCATCTCGCTTCATACACAAATGATTTGCCTTATCAAATTTATGTCAACGGCGATCAAAAGAAATATATCATAACCAGAACAACCTGTCAGGACCAACTCAAAAAATGTATAACTTTTTATTTGTGCTATTTTAAGAGTCATCAATGGATTCGATCCTGGACACACACACACACACACACACACACACACACACACACACACACACACGCGTATATATATATATATATATATATATATATATATATATATATATATATATATATATATATATATATATATACATATATATATATGTGTGTGTGTGTGTGTGTGTGTTTGTGTGTGTGCGTGTAATTAATATAATTCCCTGATTTCAATTTTTAAAAAAATGTACATTCTCCACAAAAAGTGTGAAAATCCAGCCAAGTCAGAAAAAAGCTGTAGACTCTAAAAAAAAAAATCCAATCCCTTGAAAAAAAAAATAGTGCATACAAATCTATGGATGTCAGGTAAACAGAAGATATATGTACCTGCAAAAAATTAAGAAGCCTTAGGGTGATATTGATCCAAAGTTGCCAGTCCCACTGCGCACTAGCTACAGATCTTCCACTTTTAGTTAGCCTCTTGACACTTTCTGGACATGTTCTATGAATAACAAACTCGGTTCCCTTTTTATTAGTGATGTCACGTAGTGGATAACATATTACAGGGACCAACTAGTGAAAAACTCGAAAACAGCTTGATTTGTTTGATTTTCAACAGGTAATTATGGAAATTGGGGGAAATATACTGAAAGTTAATATGTCAAAGAGTTCAGACACAATACTACCCACATTCATAAACCCCAACCCAACAATGATAGCAAAGTTAGATATAGTGAAAGACAGAGATTTAAGAATTACTAAATCATCAATGGTCAGTTTTCATTACCAATGTGAAGGAACAAATTTCACTCGTGACTTGAGACTTAATATTCTTTATCAACCGAAAACTCTACCTTTTTCCCAAAACTTATAGGCCTGGCCACATAAATCATAAATTAATCACTTCTGCCAAATATAATATTATATGGCCGGTATTTCATTTTTAGGTATTAAAAACTTGTCAGTCAGCTTCATGGCAACAAAAGAGGAAAGTATTCTGAAATCGTTTTTGTGACATTTATGAATCTGGAAAATTACAACAACGCTCTACCTCCTTCATAACTGTTAGTAGGAAAAATGCCCTCCGTACAACGCAGCTAATGAACTATTTATTAAAAAGTTCAGAAAAACATTATCCACAATCACAAATTCCAACCTAACAACGCCAGCAAACTAAAATACAGCAAAAGACAGAGATTCAAAAATTACGTAATAATAATAATAATAATAATAGTAGTAGTAGTAGTAGTAGTAGTAGTAGTAGTAGTAGTAGTAGTAGTAGTAGTAATAATAATAATAATAATAATAATAATAATAATAATAATAATAATAATAATAATCAGCTTTCAATATCAATGTGAAGAAAGAAATTTAACCCATGCATTGAGACTGGCAGTCAGCCCTAAAATGCAACTGGAGAGTTTAAACCGGCCAAAGAGAACAATACCGGTCTTGTACCTATACATGAAGGGAAAATATGACTTAATACCTGGTGAGATTTATGTAATCTTCGGAAATGATACGTCTAATTTTACGAAATGCACATGATAAATGTGTATCGCGAGAGCGATTACTGTGGAAAAACTTTTCAGTAATTGATTTTGGTTTGTGATGATCAATTCATCTAAATTTTTGCAAGCATATTGATATACCATTACAGGAACATTATACAGACAAAAGTCTATGATGTGTGGACTCATAACGGACGAATTGATGGTGTGAATGGTCATAAGTGTCGGAAGTACACAGAGTTCAATATTGAGTTGGTGATAAAAATTGCGACGGAACTACAGTATTTACCGAAGGAATGTGTAGGTCAATCATTATGGTCAAGTAATGCAAACATTTGGGTGAGCTTGACTCAGTTCTCAAGGTCAGTAAGCATTTCTAGAGCCTAGTAGAGGGCGCTGCATTCAATATATTGAGAAAGAATAGCATGGCTAACAGGACCAAAATGTGCCAATGTGCGAAAAATGTGTATATGTGGCCTAAATATGGAGGTTCTGCTGTCCCATGCAAATGTATTCATATATATATATATATATATATATATATATATATATATATATATATATATATATATATATATATATATATATATATATATATATATATATGTATAAATATATATATATATTTATATATATATGTATATATATATTTGTATATATATGTATGTGTATATATATATATATATATATATATATATATATATATATATATGTATATATATATATATATATATATATATATATATATATATATATATATACATAATATATTTGTGTGTGTGTGTGTGTGTGTGTGTGTGTGTGTGTGCACAAAGTGGACTGATGGCCCGTATCAGCAGCAACCCCTCTACAAGAAAGACAAAACCACTCTTCAAAGCACGTTTGCACTTGAAATTTTCCACGTCAAGACGTAAAATTTCATGCTTAGATATCTGACTTTATCAAACTTTGAGAAACAGAGTTTTACTATGCTTCACTATTTGTGCCAGAAAGACTATATTTTATGAGGGATTGCATCCTCCAATGATGTAATTCTTATCCTTCAGGTTTTTTGACTCACACTCATGGCAGACATGCTAACGGAAGGGTATCACTTCAATGACTGCCAATAATACTAGGGCCCTATGTTTAGTTCCTGAAATGGTTTGCAGTCTATTCAATCTACAAAGCCAAACTGGAGGTTAGTTCTGAGAGATATCTGCATATTTGTTCATAAACTCATAACCATTTACAGCATGCATTTTATGTTCTAAGCCTGACAGGGAAAACAAAAGATTCAACTTAATGAGTGCTACGTCCACTTTCCCCTTCATTAGATAGTATTGCAGTTTGAAACATTTTTTGAAATGCTGGGCAATGACCGGAACCACCATGTCACAAGACATGTTATATATATATATATATATATAAAACATGTCTTGTGACATGGTGGTTCCTATCATTGCGCGCACATATATATATATATGGGCACGCTGGATCTGGTAGGCAGGGTCTGGTCATCAGAGTATCTAGCCCCAAGTTAATGACCAGGAACTGAGAACTCGTGCATCGCCGGATCTGTACCTACATTGTAAAACACTGCTTTTGTTCTTAAAAACACGGCGATGGAAACGCTTTACTCAGATCTTCCCAGTATCATCCCCGGTACCATGTGCGGCGGGAGGGTTGGGGCAGGGGAGCAGGCCAATACTTTGGCAAGCTCTTTCAAGCGCTTCATGATTAGTGTTTCAAACAATGGTCTTGACACAGACAGGGTGCTTTGAAGCAAACTTTGACGGAATGAGCCCTGAATCTCCCGCCAACCCCAATCCCAACTCCAACCCCAACTCCACCCCGTTCCGTTCTCACTTAGGCCCACACTTTGGACCGTTTCGGCTCCTTATGTCAGCAAAACAACCTAACACTAAAGAAAACCATTCTTCTCTTATCGCCCTTTGAAAAATAAATTATACTGAATTTGTCCGAGGCACACTGCTCCATTTTGGTTTCAGATGAACTATAATAAAAATAATACTGCCCTCCCAATGAAGACTGCAGTAACTGCAAAATTGGGAAATTGAAAAAATCGCACTTAAAGTTTTCTGTTCAGCCACAGAAAAGTACTTCTGTGATTCTCTTAATTATTATTTGAATATATTACTTTGTGGCATAAAAGTTTTTTAGAAGTGAAAAATTTCGGTAAGATCTATTTTTGGATGACCTTATTTACAAAATACGTAGTTACTGCACTCTTGGCTGGGACAAGGCTACATGAACCCTAAAGTTAGGACTGCAGTAACTTTTGAAGTATTGACATTTTCAAAGCAAGAAAGAGTAAAAATAGACTGCTGTATGCCCGAATCTATTTATTGAAGACAATATTGCAATAAAAATATGCCATCTTGATTCAGTTTAAACACGACACATGGTTAACAATGAAATTGCAGATATACCGAAGATTTTGGCACTGAATCATCTAAAGCCTCGAAGCTGACAGAGTCATTTTCTACCAAGTTCTCCCAGAAAGATCTTCTTGTCACTGGCATCAGTGGGCAGAGTTTTTGTACTATTTCATTTTTTTGGCCCTGGGCACTCCACGTGCAACTGTGTAAAGTTTTGGTGTATGATCAAACTTGAACCCTTTCTTCAAAAAGTCTAATTCCTTGAATTCTTGGGCGCTGAGGTCAGATTTGTAATATATCTTCTTTGAACCTTGTCTATATTTGACGACTCTCATATTGCTAAGTAGCACTTTTGCTTTTTTCAATTTGGCCTGCGACTGTCCACCCTTGTATGCACGGATCTTGTCATTTTCAAGACTAATCACATCTAGTTTTCCTGAATTTGATTTTCTCACAACATCTACGAACTCTGGAAAGTCATACACATTTCCATTTTTTCTCTTCTTCATCTCTAATTCTACACCATGGTGAAAAGAGTCAGCACTCATAAATGTGTGCCCAGATTCAAAATACTTTAGAGTTATGTCCTCAAATGCAACTAAGTTACTATTGACTAGCCCTGTAAGTGATGTTATAAGAGACCAGTTCTTATTTTGAGCTTAACAATTGTCTAGCCACAAAATGACATGTTTTTTATCTCTGTCTTGGTGTAAAGCAGTAACAAAAGCAGAGGTAATTTCCTCTGCCGTCCTGCCAGCAATGCCCTCATGTCAAAGTACGGATGTGCTATTGCTTTAGGTTTGACCTGCCTTTTTAGTTCCAGCAGTAGCAAACGTTTCATGAAAGGCAACGATCCTCCTAGTAAATATCGCAGTCTTGTTTCCAGGCATTCTGGGAAGCATGATTACTTTTTGAAGGTCGGCGCTTCTAACCACATATTCATGCGACCAAGAGTTTTCTGAATCTTCCTTGTACTTAGTTCTACTTAACGTAGCCCTTTCTCTGTGTACTTCATATTCATTACACTCAGATATACATGTACAATGTACATTAAAATAAATCAACACGTGACATGGCTAAATCTAGTGAGAATGTATCTGTCGGTCAGTACACAGGGGTCAGCCCTGACCCATAAATATATATAGCAGCAGAAACATGAAAGGTTTGTTTGTTATCTCCTGTATATCTCAGTAGTCTGCATAACGCAACTAGAAATTAGGCCACCCTTGCTCATTCTATCATTCATATTTAGGGTTTATTTGCTGAAGTGTCTTCACTCGACAGAGTCCTAGTTGGGGACAACTGATACATGCATGGAGTCAAGAGAAAGAAAACCAGACCCAACTTGTCCTCAAGTTTGTAATAGCAGATTTATGTGGAAAAATATACAGGCGGCTAGCTGCTGGTCTATGAAATAATGTACATGGCACTCACTTGAGTAAATTGACCCGACGTGTACTCATGACCTGCTCATACTCCCCGTGTTTTGTTAGTTCGTAAAATGATTAAGGTCTTTGTATGAGAAATTTGTTTTTGGTATCATCATACTGATTAAAAAAGGTAAAAATTTGGAATTTAGATATTAACACAGTTTGTTTCATGGATGTTTTACCAGTATGACAAGGTTTTGTTATAGACAACTTTGATCTTCATACAATAAAGTTGCTTGTCGAATTCACATTCGGGAAAGGGCTTTTAGTTAACGTGCGTCGGTGTTTCCATAGAGCATGTGTTGCGGTTCAATTTGAAAATCAAGATGAATAACTCAACGAGGAGAGGTATGAATACTTTCAACGAAATAATCACCCTTCAAAGATTACAAAAGCAAAATAGAAGAAAATCACAGCATAGTCTTAAATACTTAGTAGTCTAAATTTTTTTGGATCGAATAATAATAATGACTCATACTTGTGGGATATGCGAATCATTTCACCTGATGTGTTTTTTAATATATTATACATTATGGACACTCTGAGAAGCTCTACCGTAACACGTCATCCCATATTCAGACAGGGACAATCAGATAGTGAACTTTTACAGCATGTACATGTATGTAGGCCTAGTCGTGGACGAAATCTTAGAATTAGGCCTTTGTAATTTTACCCTTAAAGTGACACATAATATCTTATTTCTTACCCTTTTTCTTTTCCTTCGATGTCCTTGACTTCTCCAACGCCATTTCCAGCATACGCCTCCCCCGAAATAGTGCTACAATAATGTTCAATTTGCAAAATATCTCTAAGATAGACTGATTGTATGTTCCCTCCACAACAGGATGTCCAAAGGAGGCTTGCAGTAACTGCAGCCTCGTTTTCAAAGTAAGCCCTGACACCAGTTAAAAGTGCAGTAACTACACAGTCACACACACATCCCGATAATGAGTCTACACTTACTGTGAACATCCTCGGTATCAAAGTGTATCCATACTGAGCCAGCCAATCAGCATCCAGAAAAATCCAATATGGCGGACACAAAGGCAACCTATGCATCTTTCATGCCCCAGTCTTTTATGTTTGTATATAATCCGTCATTTACCAAATGAAAGCATAAACTATGAATGCCTGATGCTTTTTGAGAGTTGATCTGTTCATTTCATCCAAAAAAAAAATCCATAGAGTCGGCCCATAGGCCCAATGAGAGGCAGCTCAAACATTCACGTTTAAGGGGTCCCCCCTAAAAATTCCACAGTGTCCTACTTTCAAATTAGCTAAACTTGCTGGAGACTTTCTTTGAAACCCAGATCCCTTAAAGATTTAGAGACCTAGATATCTACTGTGCCCATATATAACATCCCCTTTGCACTCAGCCCACTTGTTAGCTTGATGAGCAGGGGAGTCTGAGATGACCTCATTTTCCCATATTTCTAAAGAGGGGTGGTCACTTTCTGGGGACATACACCCCTCATAGATCTTGATATGGAATCACCAAGTATGGTATTTCTGTACTGGAGGACAAGTCTACTTTCATAAAATTGGGGTTAAAGGCCATTTTGGCCCACCCCTAAGGGGAGGCAACAAGAAATCCGACCCCACCCCCATTTCAACAGGGGACAGGCCCCCATCAGCGAAAATTAGCTAAAATCATAGGAAGACTGAAAATAAATGGCTCAGAAATATTTTAAAACATGGACCACAAACACATCTAACATATACATAAGAGTCACTTGTGTGTGCTAACTCCAATTAAAGAAATTCGAGTTTAACCTACCCCCCTCCCCAACAGAAAATCTGGAAATTGAACTCTCCCTCATTCATCCTCTTCCAGGCCTATCCCCCCCCTGGGTCCCATGGCCCAATGGTGCATATTTGTGGTCAGTAATTACATCCAGATGTGTAACTGACTCCCCAGTCACAGTCATGTCTCCATCCTGAATGAAAATCACACTGCAGACAGGCTTCCATGGGTCAGATTTAGCCTTACCCTGAGTTGGGGCCCAACTTTTTTGCTGTAATCTTTATCTGTTAATGTCTGTAATCCTCAAAATTATATATCATCAACTCTGACCCTGAGATGAGAGCAATAGAAGCAAAGATATAATTGGTTTGCAGCAGAAATTAACAATAAAATATGTGATATAAAAGTTGAAGGGGGACGGTCACATGACCCAAATCGGGCAATCTGATTGGCTTACATGGGCAACTGGTTCTAAATGTCATGGATACTAGTAAACAGATGCCATCGTGCTGATGGTTCTTCATGGAAATTATGTGAGTGTTTTGATAATTCAATTGAGAAAACATAGTTTTGCTGGGTACAAAGCATCACATACCAACAGAGAAAAACCACCAAAAAGGTGTTGTCAGGTAAATAACCTTACACAAGCAAAAAGAAAAAAGAAAAAAAGAAAAAGAAAAGAAAAGAAAAAAAAGAACCCCCCCCCCCCAAAATCCTTGCATGTCTGTACATCTGTAGGTGTCCAAGCTTCCCTTGATTACACTGTAACTCAATAAAACCAAGATATACCCCACCCCCATACAAATACATTGGTTCCCTGCCTTGAGAGACCACCTTCTTTGAAAGACCACATTTTCAATATACTTTGCTCAGTACTTTTCTTGTTATTATTCCTCCTATGAGAGAGCACCTGTCTTGAGACACTACAATTGGTCATCCCTAGGGGTGGTCTTACAAGAGAGGCTTCAAATGTGTTTTATTTCAATTTAGCAGCAAGGGAAATATGATATTCAGTGGCTTCCTGTATATCTCATTTCAGTGTTAAACTAAACAAATACTTCAGTGGTTGCAGTTCATCCGTTTGCCCACACAACATTAATCTCCTCACGCTTGAGACATTACCCTACTAGTATGTTAATTAATTGGCATACCATACTATTAGTCGGGCCCACATGCTTGTGTATGGACACATGGGCACTCCCGATGCCAAACCGAGGCCCTGGTAAGAGCCCCTAAGACTAGATTGACCCAAAAACACGCATGTGTGCATAGCACCACTCAAAAGTGCAGTATGTGTACTTACTGCAGTTTTTAGTGGTTTTGAGGACTGCTTTTGTAGATACTGTGCTTTCACCACCCCATTATCTCAGTATATATAAGGTAAATTTAGTAACTCTATGTGTCAATAGGTGGCGCAGGTGACACAAAGTAAAATGGTATACTTAGTTCATTTTCGACAAAATTGCAGTTACTGCAGTCTTCATTGGGGGGGGGGGGGGCAGTATTGCTCCAAACTAACCTCCGATAAACAACAGGAAGCAGTGTCACTGGCATTGCGCTGCCAGAGGTGAAGGTTGAAAAGTCGCCACTTCCGAATATAGTTTGTAACGTTGTCAGAATTGGCGCCTTGCAAACATGAACTACAAAAGTCGGCGGGTGCTGTGGTGTTAAGTGAATTGTGATGCAAAAAGTACACTTTCGTTTAAAAGATGCACACAAATGATTTTCGGAAGACTTCTGATTCACTGTTGCTATTCCCCTTTTGTGCACGTGATTAGGCCTTATATCAAATTACAGTGTTTTGGCTTGCTGCCACTGTCTCGTTTGAGATTAAAACAAAGTTCAGAAATGACTCAGTTCATATTGAGCAAGCTATGTTCACACCATCAATATCAAAGCAGCCGTCTTAATCAACGTGAAAGATCAGACAAAACATGACCTAAATTAACAAATGTTTACCCAACAATGAGAGCCAAGTCAAAAAGCAGAGATTCAAGGACCACCAAAGCATCAGCCTTTACGCCGTCAACCATAAAAAGTAACTGATGGTTTAACCAACCTTTGGAATAGATTCTTGATTAACTGCAGATGTTAACTTTTTTTCCCCAAAATATAAACGCCTACACAATAAACACCTCCCAACATCAGCACTAATGCCAAAAGACAAAAAGATACATGGGAGGCTAGTCATCTTGATACTTTAGTCGGCAGAAAAAGAGGAAATTTAGCCTACATTGTTTTGGCGATATCTGTGACTCTGGAACATTATAGAACGCATTCGAAGTAAAGTATTAATTTGCAAGTAAATTTTTTTAACATTAAGAAAGTGGCACTCGGTCAAGAAAGTATCGTAATTCCTGGTATTGTGTTGCACAGGTCATTGCACACACATACAAACTTATATATACGTACATAGTTTAAACATATTTATTTAATCTGGATAGCCCTATAGTACAATCAGTTGACTAATATAATGGCTTCTCCAGAACATGGACACGCACAGAAGTATATACAAAACAAATATGGCAATACAAAATTACCAGAGTAGGATATCAGCATACCATCGATAAAGGTTGTCGATACCAAACGAATTACGCAGGAGATACAATATTAGGCAAGATTAAAAAAAAAAAAAAAAAAAAAAAAAACGATTTCCGCTAGGAAAATGCAGGATACGTTATACAAATTATCATGGAAGTTATAGAAAGTTCAGTCAAAGAACCGTCTAGTATCAATAATGAATATGTGATATATATATATATATATATATATATATATATATATATATATATATATATATATATATATATACGTGTGTGTGTGTGTGTGTGTGTGTGTGTGTGTGTGTGCGACACAGAGTGTTGCATTTAACTACTTTTATGCAGCTGTTAACATACGAACAGGTTTATACACCCCGCCCTAGTGTGTGTGGCCGTGGCAGTTACGGCATATTCTGTCCTCTTGATATATTTGTGCATTTATATTAACCGAGAATTCTGCGAGCCTGATCTGGGCCATATTGCAGTGCTCAAGAGAATAAATATTTCCACGCAGAGCCTCCGAGATTCCCAGGGTATTTCTAAGTTCATCCGCTTAACACTAATTTAAAACAGTCCCTTGGACTGAATGACTAGATTAAAAGAATAAACAGGTTATATTATACCGTTGGCCATTGATTTTGGTGGCGAAAGATTAAGGTATCAATCGTCAGTGGACTGCTGTATTGACCGACCAGAAAGGATGAACTTAGATCAAATGCACATTTGAACTGTAGGACAGTTGCCAGTGATACACAACTCAAATCTACCCGCAAAGGCCAGAGGGGTGTGCGCGGGAATTTTGATGCACCCATCGAAACGTATACACATCGATCTTCTGAATTACTTTTGGGATATTTTTGCACTTCAAAGAGTTATCAATGGGTCTTGCACAATTGCATTTCCCAGACAATAAAATTGATGGACGTCTAGCACGAGATGGAAAGCTAAGATAGTGGACACTAACGCGTATAAAACAGCCCAAAATATAGATGTCCTCTGGTAAAAACTTGTGCAGCTGTGAGAGTGCAGCCTGAACTAATACACAACGTGATTTATTTTAAACGGCATTTCTAATTAACATGGAGTCAAATTGTACGGATTTTTCTGTCTAAGCGTTTAAAATGGAACAAACGGGCTGCAATAGTATGAACAAAAAATATACCTAAAAAAACTTATTCAGAATAACTTCGAAAAGATATTATATTCTGTGGGTATCCAAATAGAATAAACTGCAATAGTATGTATTCATACAATAGATTGAAAATCTAATTAATACCAATACAAATAATACCTATCTGGCTGTAACAAGTCTCTGTTTCCTTCGAAAGCATGAAAACACTTTTATACATTTAGTGGACACTTACGATTTAAAACGGCATGTATATTTCGAAAATTGTACAGTATATGAAACCCTGGGCGGCGTAATAGAACTGGCATACGTTTACCTGAAAGTTGGGACGAAATTTCTGTGTTTATGTTGATCCCATTTTCCCTAATAACCATTGAATAAAAGACAAATACGTATGAAAGAAACCATGATTATAATAACAAAACAATATGAAACATTACATAGGCCCGCAAGAACTTGTTTGCCAACACATTTATACCATACTGTTTTAATTAAAAATTCAAAAAGCCAAGATTTTCCAGATGATTTTATGACGTACATGACTGTAGACAGCTCGGAGTTTATGTCCTTAGACTGACGTAGTAACCTTACACCTCCCCGTGGAAAATTGATTCATATCACAGTAATGCCTACGGGTCTTGTTTGAAATAAAAATAGGTGCAAACAAAATCTAGGATATTGAAAGTTCAAACCAGAAATGAATATGCGTGTATCTGTGCCCATTATATACTTTAAGCCTTTTTTGTTTGTTTCATTTTGTTTGTTTTTCGTTTTTTAGGTCTGTCTTCCTTTGCATAGGACGTTTGTTACAGTCAGGCATGTAAATACCGTACGCAGTTTTAGTACATATATTAACTTGAGACACACAAAAATATCTATTTTGACGCATATAGCACAGCTGAAGCACAGGTGTTGATATTTATCATACTTTTTTGCGACAGAGTGAACTGTCAGTAATAAAATTGTCTCTAAATTAATCCCGCGTCTTCAGACGATGAACACATCTTTCAGATTTTTAACTTTTCGCTGAAAAACAGATAATCAATATGTCTCACTTTCAAACAATTAAACCCTCATGACGAAGGCTTTAACTCTTCCAGAGCTACATTGTGAACTGAGAATGCGGCCAAATATGGGCCGAGGAACGAGGTTGACCGGCACCGATCTAATCTTCCCCGGGACAACAAACACATCAACCTGCAGAATTGGTATGTTTTCTGGAACTAAAATCATGCTGGTTGTAGAATAAAAGGTTGTTTTAAGAGAAGCACAAATGTCATTAGAATAATTCATTTCACTTATTTGTGATTAAAAATAAAAGTGTTTAATGAATCGAACAGTTAGACTATTCATGTACCTTACTGCTGGCTTATCTCACAGCCAGTCAAAGGGTCAGTGTCGTTAAGGACAGGTAAGACACCAAAAATAAATCCCACTTTAGTAAATCCTAGCTAAGACTCTATTTTTGTTAGGATAACATATCATATATGTGTGTAATCATCATACTCCAAAGAATTTATATGGCCCGTATTTGGTTGTCTGTGATGTTAATTGTTGAATAAACAATTGAAAGTTGACCGCAAAGCATCCACTCCATAAATGTCGATATCAGTCACTAATTATTTGTGATAAAATCATAATTACACTTGCATCTTAATCCTGACATATTGGCAACAAACAAACGATCCTACGATTTTTTTTGTTTGGTTTCGTTTTTCTGTTATCCATCCTCAAAGTTTGACGTTTCAATTTTCCCTTTGATTTTCAGGATGTTCAATTTCTTCATTTCATAGAAAAAGAACGAAGCAAAATTTTGAAAATCGCTGAATTGTCTTTGCAGTTCAGACATTGCAAAATCAAAAGCCGTTAACCGGATTAAATTTTGCCCAGCCGTTTTCTTTGAATAACCATTCTTAGGTGGGGTTCTCGTCCTATTATCCTTTCTGAGAAAACAAGCTTCAAAGGCCTTTGATGTTGATCATTTGCCTCTGAAACAATACCATTTGGTCAAGTTGTGCTGATATTTGTACAAAACGTAGAAAACATCGTCCCTTAACATTTGGGAGGTTGTCAATCAATTTTTGGCCAATCACATGAATAAAAGAGCCTTTGAAGTACAGAAAGCATTACTCAGCGATCTGTCAAACGGCGACAACGACAGTGTGGTTTCAAAGCATGACGTCACGGAGGCGGCCCTTCGGGCCCCGTGACCTCCAGCCTGGCAACGAAAATTGTGTTGCCTTGCTTCGGTGGGCGTCCTACGGCCGCTCGTGGTCTGTGCACGGATGCGGGTTTGGTCTTCCGCCCCCTACCTCTTCATCCCGTTTTTAGGGATAGTATTTTATTGTATTTACTCCTATCTGTATACTTTATGCAGTTAGCTTGTTAGACTTGGCTGTACACTTTAGTTAGCTAGCTTGTCATTATTTTGTCAATGAGTTTCATTTCTCTTTCCAACCTGAATTTTGTAACGTTATTTTGTGTGTTTTCTCTGCTGTTCACGTTTATGCTTATTTCGATGTGTTTATTTGTACTTTTATTTCCTCATCCCTGGGTTTCGATAAAATATCATGTACGTGGGTATTGTTGATTAGAGTGTCAATTTTTTTCCCCGCCTGTCTTTGGTGTGCAGGACCACTGGGGTAATCCATTGCGGCACGGCCTTTGAAGGGACATCGTCAGACGATTGCCGCTCCTCTTGAACATTTAAAGTCTCCCTTCGTTAGAACACAAAACAAGCAAGATAACTATAAAGTAAACCACTAAGGCTGTGATAGCATGTTTGCATCTTTTCCCTGCCCACAAACATACTTTCGGCATGTCGCCTTGTTTCGCATTGCCGCCCTGATACCACTCTCCTTTTGCCATGGGCCGTTGCTACGTGCAGCCACGTGACAGGCTGTTAAGTATGATTGACGGGTGCCATTGTTCCGTTTGGCGGCTGAAAACCAAAATAATGACACATGGACGTTCGGATGTCCACATGCTTGTGTGGTCTTTGGCGTTTTTCTCATATTTCTACTTTAGTTAAAAGCTTGAAAGTTTGACAACTAATAGAAATGACATTCATCTTGTAAAAACCGTTAAAATCTCAAAATCGGCCATGCAAAGGTTTTTGGTGTCTTACCAGTCCTTAAATACGTATTACTAATTTTAAAGAGAAAGTCCCATGAGACGCCAAGATTTATGCAGGACAGGTTGACATAAATACTTCCATGATCATTCTGCGTCAATTGACCCTTTCTGTGCTCAGTTAGAGACCGAGTCAATAATGCAAAGGCGGAGTGTCTAAGATACCTGTTGACCGCGACCGTCACACCATATCAATGAACGGTTACGATGTTTCTGCACTGATACCCTGTTTTGTGCACGTTTGAAAGTGTCTCGATCTACCACCAGGGGTCATTTGCAGTACACCAATAAGACACGGAGAAGTACTTTCTTTTTGACATGTGTATGAATAAGTTCATTATTATATTTCAGTCTGATTATAATCCAGTGTAGTGAAGAACTATAGGATAAAAAATAATCATCATATGGTTTTCCTTGTTTTTGGATTCTACCAACGGGTACGGTATCGTGTTACTGCACGAGTGAGCAATGGTGAACGAGTACAGTAACATGTTATCATAGGGTTGGTAAAATCACTCTGAATTTCTGTGACAAAAACGATAACCAAAGAAGGCCCAAAACTTACGACAGAATCATTCATATACAAGATTCTACAGATATAGCCTGAAAAAAAATTACACAAAAGAAAAAAAAAAACAAACAAACAAACAAACAAACAAAAAAAAAAAAAAAATAAAATAAAAAAAATAAAAAATAAAAACAAAATTGGTTCTATAGATAACCCGTTATTTCTGGGTGATTAAGAAACACAAGTGGTACGACTGCCCTCTTCATGGAGAGTGCATAGATCTGTTGCCTAGCAACCTAGGGGACCATCGCAGATCTGCACTTAATACGTTTAAATACCTATACTTCCTGTCAAAAAGGATGGGCAATCGGAAGTTATCATTTTTGTTTAAGTGACTGGTCCAGGCTGCAGATATTCCCTCATTTGAAGATCAAGGTGTACACAGATAACCAAATAAAGCTACACTGACGTCCTTTCTCATAGCTATTTTAAAGAGCTTACGATATGTAGCTTACTGCTACACAATCTTTTAAATTTCGTTGCTGGCTGTTTGCGAAGCTCAAACGCATGCCAGTTCAATAAATATATGCATAATACTGAATGGAAAAGCGTCTCTCTTCCTAACAGGGAACTTTTACCTCCCTTGTAGCTAACGCCGAGATCACTTGTCTACAAAGAACCGTTCTAATTGTGTGTTTTGACAATTCATGGTGAACATTTATTGCTGAGTCACAGCCTGGCAGATTTAACAGACAGTATCGCAGATATTAAAGAAAAACTTATTACACTTTCTTGATCTGCCATTTAGATGAGCGATGATGACGTCATGCAAATACTGTGCTGCATCTCAGATGTGTTGGGTGTCGAAGTGACTTGTCGCAAACGAATGAGAAATAACTGTGCAACAACAAACACTTACACAGGCACATCAGCGATCAGAAATGTGATCTTTGCAAAGCATTTTTTAGTGTTAACCTGCGGTAGAGGTCTCGCAGACCTATTTCCCTTTGTTTTAGCTACATGCCTTAATGGCTTATTGATAGTTTTAAGGTCCCGTTTGGCTGTGTTGGCCCTGAGTTCTGTTGGCTGCATCCCATCCTGACAGCTTTTTTGTTTTCGCTTTCATTGTCCGCATCAAGGCAAGACACAAAAATCGGCTGTAACTTGCTCTTTTTCTCCTAAACGTTTTATTGATATTATAAAGCATTAAAATAAAACAGACCTAGTGCTTGATATGTCTCTATATATTGGTCTTGGCAGCTTTTTTTTTATTACCACTCTCCCCTGAAAACTGGACGATCCTATAATGACGTAAATCGGCTAAGATTAAACCGGTTTGCTCAAAGATTCTGATTCTGTTGTTTTCCTATCTAGAAGTGCAGGAACATAAAATACTGAACACCATTCAGGCAAAGAATATCAACTTTGAAGAACGGTTTAAACATTATTTTCCTGCAAACCAAATCCATCGGCCACACTTTTGACCATGGCTTTACAAAGGTCGGCAGGTCAGCTGACCAATTTTCCTAGCATACGCTCGGTCGGCAAATTAATACTCATTATGCATGGTTAATAGATGGCAATGAATGTTGTTTTTAAGATCGACATTGCATGGGAATTTTAGTGTGAATAATGGCCATAGATTTTAACAAATTGTCACCAGTTTGATTGCTTTTACATATAGTCGTCATGTATGGTATTTCAATAGTGGAAATTTTTACATTAAATACGCGCTTAACTTTTTACACTACCGTTGGGTATCCGTGATGGCCTCATTTCATATCTAAAGGCAATGTCCAATCCGCTTTGGATAATTTTGTTCATCTTGAGATTTGGGGACTTTTTGCTAGGCATATATGGTAAGTATATTATGTTCACATTCGGTAGTTCTAAACCCAATGTAATCTGACGATATGTATAAAATCGTTTCATTGTTACCATGGTGACGAATGCACCGTATCCACCTTTGGAGCTTAATTATAGGCAACAGGTGTCTGCACTGAAATTTTCCGTTTCACTTGGATGTTTCTCAAAACACTTATGTTCTGATTCTATGCAAATGAACAAATACTCTTAATGTTCTTTAAATAAAAGGGTTAAGAGGGATTTTGTTAGAAATCATCAGTTTTTTTAAGTGAGTATCAGAAATGGAGAGTCCACAAACTCTAGACTTTCACAAAGACAGCTATTTTCCAATATATGTGTCACCACTGTGAAAAAAGATACAAGAAATTCCTGATATAGTTTTGCCGATGAACATGTTGAGTTCACGAAAGCACAAATTTGACCATTTTACCTTGAACATTTTTTTTCGAGAAATATCGAAATTGTAACAAAAAACTTAATTGTATCCAAAACATTTGTTGTTTATACAACAACGTTGACTTTTGAGTTCCATCTTTAGTGCAAACCAATTCTGCATGGCCTTTAGCTGAATTGAGTATCTAGGTCTATAACAGTCGGAATGCAAACTTCATTAATATTTGATTTAGAAGTAAAAGTCGCTTGCAAAGCAGGGCATTACCTTAGGAATCCAACAGAACGAATGTAAAGTACTGTTATTTATTTTCCCAAAAGATCACAAAATGTTTGAAAGACATGGCACACGAATACCAAAATTTATTTACCCACAACTTTTTAGAACGATGTCGTGACACTTGGCGACATGTCGTGATACAGCGCCGGAGCGGCCAATCAAATGTATTCAAATTATTCTCTAGGTGGTCATCTGTGTGCGGCAGCAAACAAGCACTCTGCTGAGCTTTCCCAAACTGATGATTTGTAATATTTTTGTTACAGTGAAAATTGTGCCTGACGATATCATGAATATTCTTCTAAAATAAGATATAAAGACAACAGAGAAAAATCCCAACTGATATTACCGAGAACACGTGTATCAGATAATTCGCCTACTAGATAATAAGACAATATATGTTTTACCAAAACTGATAAGAGGTAAATAAAATGCCACTTTAAGTATGTGGAAGTGACAGATGGAGGAATACTTCACATTGAAGTACTCTGAGCTAAATGTAGGTCACTATCAGCGTGTGTATGTTCGGTCCACTTTAGAGTGTAACATGTCACCAGAGACCACCCCTGGGGAAGATCAAAATATGTACTGATGAGACAGGTCGTCTTTCGTGAGAGATACAGATAGCAAAAATAGTACTAAGTAAAGTATGCTAAAGTTGGTCTTAAAAGGCAGGTGGCCTCTGATCGTGGTGGTCCTCGATGACAGGTGCTACTGTACTACGAAACAATGCATGATGAAAACAGAAAAAAGGCCGCTTGCGAGACGCAGCCACCCCCAGGTTCTTAATTGACCTGTAAGCAGCATGGCGTGAATCTCTGCTAAAATAGTGGTACCATCTTTCATTTACACAAATGTACATGGTTGCAGAAATTCTTTAAGCTATTTTTTGTTCCGATTGCTGTTGTTGGGGCTGGTGATAATAGAATAAGTAGTAGTAGTAGTAGTCGTAGTAGTAGTAGTAGTAGTCGTAGTAGTAGTAGTAGTAGTAGTAGTAGTCGTAGTCGTCATAGTTGTGGTAGTAGTAGTCATAGTTGTGGTAGGTGAGGACCAAGGCATGTTAGTGGCAACAGAAGTATTAGCAACAGTAGTAATATCATAAGCTATATTATCAATAAGAGTGGTAGTTCCAGCAGTTATCACAGTAGTAACAGTAGTAGTGATAGCAGTTCGAGTAATACTAGTAGCCCCAACAGTAGCCGTAGTTGTATCAAAAGCAACTCTAGCTGTAATAGTGGTAGCTGAAGCAGTAACACATGTAATAGTAGCAGCAGCAGCAGCAGCAGCAGCAGCAGTAGTAGTAGTAGTAGTAGTAGTAGTAGTAGTAGTAGTAGTAGTAGTAGTGGTGGTAGTGGTAGTACTAGTAGTGGTAGTAGTAGCTGTTGTAGTAATATTTTAGTAGCAGCAGTGGTGGTGGTGGTAATAGTTAGTAGTTGTAGTAGTAGTATTAGTAGTAGTAGCAGTAATTAGCAGTTGTATTTAGCCTCCCTGTATATCCTTCTCGGCCTACATCTGGTGATCGAATCCAAAACTATATGATTGAAAAAGACAGCATTTTGAACAGCAATCAGATGTGCACCAAAATGTATATTTTACCGCTTCGGTTACCCGTGTAGTAATTTGTCATTTCATGATGAGGTGACTCCATTCTGAATTACTGCCTTGCCCTCTGTTGGGACCCGAATAACCTATATGTTCTTCCTTATAAGTTTATCTGGTAAGGCATGCGTTGACAGATACAGTAAGTGGTGCCCACGCTGATTAGTGTGAGGGTAGCTCCTTTTAAAAGCTTATTGTCGCAACATAAATGTAACGCATTTAATTATTTATAGTTGAAATAGACCAATACAATAAAAGGGCTTTGACATTTTCGTGTTTCTAACAACCTTATTCCTTGTTTTAGTCAGCCATGATTTCAAAGGAACCAATTCATATTTACTTTATATTCCATAAGGATGTGACTAGTGTGTAAATGTAACATTGTTGAGTATTCTACATCTATATTTGTTCTGGTAGTCTGTGCCGGAGATGTATTTCAACAAAGCTAAGTAACTCACTTCTTGTACTTCACACCAGTCAACCAGTCATGTATACAGCACGGGCAAAAGGAATTCCCTCGCCTGGCATCAATATAGTGTGGGTGAGCGTCCTATATGTTGATAAAATGTAGTTTCCGATGCCAGAAGGAAATGGGAAATTGACAGCAATGTGTATACGTTATGTTGGAGCCAAACGGCAGGACAGGAAAGTGCGGGAAAATCCCGCAGCCTGACATCAAACCTATCACGGCTAAATCTGTTATCATGCACTTTACCATTAAATTTGCATTTAGCCATGTATGAATGGGATACAGATTCACTCAACGGAATGCAAACATACATATGACCAATGGGTCCAGTTGTCCGCACGTGAGGCTTGTGTCTTCGAAACCAAATTATTGATTTGTCGTAAAGACTACACCATGTTAAAAGGTCAGAATCTCGTTACGGTCATTTTTCATTTCATGTTCAGTTATACTGGTCGATCTGACTCGAATTCCGTCAAAATGAAACACCCTTGTTGATTGGCAAATTAATACATACAGTGGCAGGATATATAGGATGCAATTTTGCTGGAAGATTCCACCCAAACGTCTCCGCCACTGGAGATTTTTGGGCCAAGAACAGTGTCGTCTTACGGTACTAACTTTGGGACAGCTATAATGCCAAGCAATATATTGTTTGCAAACTTCATCCCTGTGTGGATTGTATCAATGTTCCTTTGGGCAACCTTACTCAAAAACGACATGGGGCGCTTGCCGATAATCTGCAGGTGTGTGTGTGTGTGCGTATGGCGGCATCTCCAGGCTTAAGAAATAAGTTGCCCTTTAAAATTCCCCCGTTTTCGATAGAAACATTCCCATGATTTAGCTTGGTTTGGGAACTGCCAATGTCTATTTGATACTTTTCACGTGCTGTATAATACAACTTGGTAGGCCGCTATTATTTGCTTCAGAGGACATCCTTTGTCCCCTCCAGATCTGACCACTTGTTCTTCTTTCCAATATTAATGTGAGCCCTAATTTTGAGCCGAAATATCATGTGATTTTATTTGGTGCATTCTATTTTCAGCCATAGTTAATTCACGTCATACCATGCTATATGTGTCGGCTAACCTTGTACTTATATCACAACATCTTACAATGTCTATCGTATTCTTCGCGCTAGAAATGTAATGCTTCAAATCAAGCCATTCACTATGATATTTTGAATGGAGTAGGTCACGACAAGTAAGCAACCCAGGTTCCCGAAAATTCTCGTGGCATTGTAAAGGAACTTGGTAATTGCCCCCTCCCCCCGCCCATATGTGTGATTCTTAGTTGAGTATATAAATCAGGCAAAATGATATTTGGATAGATCTGTAGGCAAAGAAAATCATATTGTCAATAAGCATGTCACCT
The DNA here is from genome assembly GCA_964020975.1 of Hermodice carunculata. NCBI lineage: Eukaryota > Metazoa > Annelida > Polychaeta > Eunicida > Amphinomidae > Hermodice > Hermodice carunculata. The sequence continues at coordinate 40,726,646 of OZ026628.1, read as the reverse complement.
TAAATACATTTGTTATCAGCAGATCTAACACCATAGACAGCCAGAGTATCCAGCACTCTGTGCTATTCTCCATGAAATTTGAATACTTGCAACACGTTCGTAGCAGCTGGAAAATGACTTGTAGTTTTTGGAAGGTCCTCAAGATTTCAAACTTTACCTCTCTGTGTCTTCTGATACATTTTGGGCTGTGATATGTCTAAAGATGAATCATTGACTGAAAAAAAAAATGCATTGTGGATTCGAATCCTCACGTGTCACTTTAATTTCGCCTCACCGTGGTTTGGAAACTGACATTTTCCTAAGGCATGGAAAATAAAGCCATTTTACAATGCATATTTCCTGTACGTTTTTGTTCATGGTAAAAACTTGAAGTGGCAAATAGAAAATGGCAAAAGTACATTGTATCCCATTTTCTGAATAAATATTAAGTTCGAATGTGTTTCATGATTGGCTGGGACATGACTATCACAATGGCATGAAAGCTAGCATCGTTTAGGGCACGCATGTTCGGAGACAGGTGATATGTAAATATCATCACGTGACATAGGCAGATGTGCTTGGTGCACAACTAAAATGAGTTTCTTGGAAAGTGTCTAAACAAGGCTTGGTTCAAACGTATGACAAGGCCCTTAAATTTGAAGCTTATGATGAAAGAAAGATGGAGGTATGAGTCGAATCTGGGGAAACATTCTTTCAGAATAATCAATTATATAACAGAAATATCGGTCGTTATGCAACTCGTGTTATCTTTTAAATTCATGTAACATACGGAATGCTAAGCATGGATTTTATTTTACTACAGCAATTATCAACTAACACAAGATCATGGGTGATAATTGTATTTCTGTAATAAATTCTGGCTAAAATTAAACTTATAAGTGGCTGTAACCACTGTTAACTAATTAAACAGCAACACAATAATTGAAACTAACAATTATTTTATAAGTGCATTGACCATCTGTTGCTGTCTTGGTACAATGGTTGCGTTATTCGACGAGATGGGGGTCGGCAACAAAATATTTCAAAGTAACAAATATTGGATATATCAATTGGCCATCTGTCGCTGTGTTCTCACTATGGTTGAGTTTGTCAACGAAACGAGATCAGATTTGGTGTGAACCTCGAGATATGTGATTTCACTGGGTTTGTATTTACCTTCTAAACAGATCAATCTGTGCGTTTGTTCCCGTTGCATTTGTCCCGGGGACAATGCGTATATTGGTCTGCGCAGGAGGCAATGTTAGTAAGGGATGCCACAGAAGTATTACATGAAATTAGCGAGAACTGTCGGTCCAAATATATCTGAGTGTGATTTAGTTTACCGAGTTTTCCCTACGTCTGCTATTTCTACAACCTGCTGGGGAACACGTGTTTCTAGTTGAGGATTTTAATTATTGCACATATACTATACGTGGATATGACATCACACAAATAATCCCTGCCACCACTTCTCTGTGTAGACCTGTTTCAGATTTATTGAAAACAACATTAAGCAGTTGTACTTGCACGTCCAAAAATTGTATCAAGAAAGCAATAAAGTTTTGTTAAAGAACTTTGTGTATTTAGCCAAAACATGTCTCAAAAATAAAACAACACAAGAGTGTAACTAGAAAAAAATTGATTTGCTTGTTAGCAAATCATTCAGTGTACCTAAAAAACTTTTAAAAGTTGCCTATTCAGTATTTGCTCATCCCCTGCAACATTTTTTTTCATGCAGCTATGTCAAAAACCCATTAAGTGAAGTTGGAAAGGCACCTATATCTATTATAGTTTTGAAACTATTAAAATATTTAAATTTTGTATGTTTGCCCAATTTACATAAACTAGACTACTACAACTTTTACCCATGGTCCATTGGATACACCTATCCTACAAATTTATCAAGTGAAGTTTGAATGACACACCAGTCTAATAATTTTGAAGTTATTGATTAAAACATATTTTATTGGACATTACAGTACATATCAAAACAGTAATCATTCATAACAATTAGGAAAAAGGACAAAGACAAACGTATACCCCGCTGCCTGGAAAGGACATATGAGCATGAAAATATCAGACACAGATATAAACGCAAGAGACAACTGACACCTAGACAAGACAGACAGTGGGGAAAAATGTTTACCACCAAAGTAGTGAATTGGATCAGCCATCCAGTTTAAATATGAGTACACACGAATAAAGATGATAGTCCACTTCACAGAATCAGCCAATACCGGTTGTGGTAAAACAATCCGTCCTCGAAATATATTGTTGCTCTGCAAAAAGAAAAACAAGTCGACATTTTGCTCAAGTGAAGCTTCATGCGAGCCATATAATACCGTTTGTAAGGTAAATTGTGCAAGACGGGAAATCGAGTTATGCAAAGCTGATCATGGGGCAGCATATGAGGGATACATAAAGAAATAATACCGTGTATCTTCCCTATGTAAGCCACAAGAACAATTGGCAGAATCATGTACACCAATTTACCAATTTTGAATAAATGCAAATTTAGTTGCCTTGCATCCAGATGGGGACGTGTATGTTGAACTGAACAAAATATATCGCCAATGTTACAACGTTCCTGGAATTTTATTGGCTGAGTGATTTTTTGGATTAATTTAGATTTAAATATCTGTGATGAAGGAAAATTCCGAATCTCGAGGGGAAGTTGGATCCAGAGCTTGGCTATGGAAGGATAAAAATAGATATAAAAAAGGTCAGTTTGAGCACGAAAATGAGGAAGATATCATAACCTAACGGTTATCATGGGTTTGAATAGCTGGAGTAGACGCACTATAAATGATAGAACATATAACATAGGAAGCTAAGTTGTTTACAAGTTTATACATTAAAGTCAATTTGGATATTTCTCTACGTTTAACCACAGTCAACCATCCGGTTTCCACGTACATAGCATTCCTGGTTCCATATATTGCACCAGCAACAATACGAGTGCCCTCTCGTTGAATACTTTCTAGTTTTTCATTATCATATGCTGTACAGCCACTCCAAACTGGACTACCGTATTCCATAATTGGGCATTTAGAAGATATACAAAAAGTTTTCAAAGTTCTTCTGTCCATGTACCGAATTACAGTTTTTTTATAATGTTGATCACTTCGATTGATTTTTTGCAAATATGAGACATATGACCATTTTAAATCTGAACGAATTATTTTCCATAGGGACTGTCAGGTAAACATATTGCAACACATGCACGTGGAAGACAATAGGAGGGTGATCAGTTGCATTGAATCTGTTTTCAAAGCATTAAATGTTACCAGCCAGCTACTTGATTATCGATCAGTATTAGAGATGTCAGAATTGAGAACTTAAGCCGCTGTGGCTGGATTATGAATATTCAGGTGCAGAAAAGAGTCGTCAGCCAACAGTTTTATATTCAAAATGACGAGGTCAACTGTATCACTTATATGCATATATATATATATATATATATATATATATATATATATATATATATATATATATATATATATATATATACATTAAAAAACAGAAAAGGTCCGAGCACAGAACCTTGCGGAATGCCAAAATTTATTTTCCCCCGGCTAGATGTTTGACCTCGGACCACAACAAATTGGTAGGGATCATGAAGATAGCCAGAAAACCAGGCATGAGGATTTCCTACATTACCAGCCTTCTTTAGTTTAAATAATAAACCGGAGTTCCAAATTTTATCAAATGCTTTGCTGATATCAAGAAAAAAAAACACAATCCGCTTTTTGCTGATCGGCAGCCAGACATAGTTCGTGTTACAGAAGAAATAATTTATTTACAGTTAAATTTCCCGCAATAAAACTAGATTGGTGAGCAGAAATAACAATATTCTCCCAGAAAAAGTTGAAAACGCGTTTAAATACTATTGTTTCGAAGACCTTACCAACGCAGCTAAGTAATGATACAAGTCTGTAATTATTGCACGAATCTCTCCAGGCTGAAGGAAACATTCTGTTGTCCAGCGAGGATTTAAATAATCTAGCAATTGAGGAACAAATGGTAGGCGCTGCTTCTTTCAGAAGCATGACACTTACACTATCAGGGCCGAACGCCTTTGTTACATCTATACTCAATAATGTTTCAAGGACTTCAATTTTTGTTATAATTAGACGATTAATAACACAAGTGGGGGATCCGTATTTGCGGGTAGAGAAGCTGATGTGGTATCAGCATTACACTATTCTAGGAAAAAGATGTTAAAACTTTGGGCAAACTGTCAGAAAGATATATGTTCATCATCATGTAGGAGGAAGGGAATGCATGTGGACTGATTCCGATTTAAAAGGTACTTTACAGTACGCCATCAACTTTTGCTTTTCCGGTCAGGGTTGTTCAAGTCAGCTCGCAACTCTTTATAATACTACTTATCAGATTGTTTACAGTTCTTGTTAATATTGATTTCAGACTTTGCAAAAGGTTGACCACGTATTAAGTTTCGAAGCCAAGACCTTTGGCCCTGTTGTATTTCCTCTTAACAGTACGCTTAAGCCAACAAAGGTAAGGGTTATACAAGGGCAGGTCGTATTGTCTGACTTTGTTAGGTACACACTGTGCTGCTGCTCCATAAATAATGTGGTCCAAGAATTACAACATATACCAACATACCCCGAATCAAAACATAAGTTCCAGTCCACATCATTAAGAAATGCTCTGAACATACCAAAATCAGCTTTGCTATAGTCACATATACGTATTAAACTGAGTCTTTCTTTCGCCAAATGAACAAGTTGGTGCCCACAGCACAATTATCACAGTTAGAGATCGGCGGAAGCACACAGATTTCACAAAGATAGTTGTGTATATTTGACAATGTTTGTCTAGGCAAGTAGCTGAATGTTCAGTTATGCGTATAGGCTCGTTTATACGCAAGGTTAAGAAATAAGAACGTGCACACAGATACAGTTTATGGTCAGATTGAGTACTGAAATGGAGGTTCAGATATCCTGTCAAAAATATTTTAAATACCTGAGCTTTTCTCTAAGTCAAGACTGTCCTGAAATTTCCCCCCCACAAAGGAACCAGATGGTTAGGGGGCTTATAAACAACACCAGGTAAAAATTGATGATTATTCAACTTAATCTCGGACCACAAGAGTTTCAGACCTGGTGTTTCCAATCCTCGCGCCATGACACATGTGATGATTTTGAAACATAGAGGGCGACACCGCCCCCACAACGTTTAGGTGATCTCTTCTTAAGATATCGTTATAACCAGGTAAAACTAGGATTGCTGCAGAAGAATGTGAGAAATGTTTCTGACAACGATATTAGGTCAAAATCAGCCACAAGATCTGAGTGACTACATATGAATTTATCTCGTAGGAGACTAGGGATATTGGCATGACAAAATAAGATGATGCTCATATATTGCCTTGCACCAGGGTTCATATGAACGTCTCTCGATAAAAGTACCAACAAGGGGCTAGCCATAAATATGTATTTTAATTTTAATTGGCGTCTGTGTAATTAATATACTATAATAAGCAAAAAAAGGAACACTCTCTTTTTGTTCACAAAATATAAATACAAAGTATGCCAAGAAAAAGATAATGTATGTAAATATGACATAAGCGTCGTATTCAGGTAGAGAAAACCCTTTCAGAAATACAGACTCTGTACACGTTGTGTTAAACACAAAAGACAAAAGCTGATAATAACACAAAACATAACATAAATAATAAGACCCAGTCAACACACAAACCAGAAAATCCTCAAAATTGCATTCATCTTGTATACCCACGTAAGCTCCAAACACAAACTATAATAGCATCGTGTTAACGGTGCACAATAACCTGTAATATACAATTAATTCCGTCTTAAAAGTAAATGAACTTACACTAGTTTTAACAACATGACTGTCATAATATTACTAGTACATACAGTGCGAGAAATAGGTATATATATATATGTATATATGTATATATGTATACATACATATATATATATATATATATATATATATATATATATATATATATATATATATATATATATATATATATATATATATATTGAGAGCGCCCAGATTTCGACATATGACATACAAGAAGCATTTCGACCAGAATCGAGCTACCGTAAAATAGGCACCACTTTAATAGCTTTGGAGATATTTCAACTTTTAAATGTTTGAATTAGCAATATTTCAAAAGCTACAGTTTGTGTTCACTGTCCATTAGATTCACAGTTGTTATAAGCCTGTATGTACAACTTTAAATTTTGTGTCTATCTAAAATAAGTTACAAGGTATAGACCTTTTAAAGTTTTAATTGCCCCTTATTTGCATAATTTTTAAGGTGACATTTAAACATGATGCTAAGCCCATTTATCAAATATGATGCTTAACCCATTTATACTATGAAGTACAAAATTTCACATCAACACCAGAGTCCCATGTTTTTAAATCTGGGGCATAAAATTACTGCAACAAGTGAATCGAGAGTACATTGATAAACATGTATTTGTAACTACATGTATTTGGGTTTTACTATTAACAGAAACATAAAAACATTTGCCTGATAATCACTTCTAATAGCAACTTTAAGGTCCGCAGTATACATTACATTCAACTTCACATAGCTCTTACACAAATCTATCTGTTTAACTAATAAATGTCACTGGTCCGAATGAATCATCAAACTTCAGTTGTTAAGTTTGCACAGGCAACATACAACTTCACTTAGCTCCTAACAAACATTTACACCATGGTACATGTCCATGTATGAATATCGCGGTTCCTGCATCCTGATATGGACAAACTTAATTTGAAAGTTTGAATAAAATAAGATGAATATTTGTTGGAAGTGGGCAGTGTTTTTAAAGGTTATGAAACAATGCTATAGATATTTAATTGATGAGCAAATGTCACTGCTGGGTCCAGAAATACAACTGATATGCCTATTGGAGCTCTGCTTGGATGACCCAATGTACCCACTGCCCTGACCAAAATCGTCCCATATTACTGTTTGTTATTACAGAGAGTCTGGATCTGTGTTTGATTCATTTTGGGTAGTTGATCTGAATCTCCCTTTACAAAGACATGCTAAGCTTTGGTTCATATTTCATTGGATATGCTATGAAACTAAGTTGCACCTCTCACTCAACACTAGCTTATGGAGATGTGCAGTCACACCAAGGAGACTTCAGACTATATAAAGCCTCCTTGATAGACAATGCAGACAAGTTTACTTTTGTGCGGAGCCAGTCTTGCTAGGGATTCAAGGATAAGCCCACAGCATTGGGCGCCACTGCCTCTATTCTCATAGCTATTGAAGCCAGGCTCTCACAGTTCGGTTGTCTCTTGTTACATTTCAGCCTGTTTGCGGAAACATTAACCAGCTTGTAGGCACAGTGGGAGGCAAGAAATATGTCTGCTGCATGTGTATTCTGATTAAATTCAGTGAATTTAGCATAAATGAAACGTGTCAACTTGTTTGCATGCCATAGGATTTTGCCTTAGCAATAGACCCACATATTAATCTTTGAATGCCAACTCTGTCTAGAAAGCTTTTGAAGATATGCAAACATTAAAATTTCCACAAATATGCCTCTAATTTGCACAATTTTTGACATCGTGACTGTTCCAGTCAATATGCAAAATTTTACTACTAGGTCTATGACCATGCCAAGTTTTGTACTTTCGGAACAATAGTGTCTGGGAAAAACTGACCACAAAAATGACACACGGAAATGAATATATAGATAGATAGATAGATAGCTAGATAGATAGATAGATAGATAGATAGATAGAGAGAGAGAGAGAGAGGGGTAGGTAAGTAAATAAGCAATTAAAAGAATGAATGAACAAACAAACAAACAAACAAACAAACAAACTAATAAATAAATAAATAAATGAATGAATGAATGAATGAATGAATAAATGAATGAATGAATGAATGAATAAATAAATAAATAAATAAATAAATAAATAAATAAATAAATAAATAAATAAATAAATAAATAAATAAATAAATAAATAAATAAATAAATAAATAAATAAATAAATAAATAAATAAATAAATAAATAAATAAATAAATAAATAAATAAATAAATAAATAAATAAATAAATAAATAAATAAATAAATAAATAAATAAATAAATAAATAAATAAATAAATAAATAAATAAATAAATAAATAAATAAATAAATAAATAAATAAATAAATAAATTCAGCCTAATTTGAAGTCCCTGATTTTCTGGGGCTCAATCTACAAGACCAATGCAGCCCAGAGTTTAACTCAAAGCCACTCTTTGCATTGTCAGTATTGCCAGGCCCCAGTGCTAGCATCAAGACGACTCCACGATTCCAGATCAGCTGACTCATTTGTGATCAACGCCCATGATATAGGCCAGGGACAATCGCTCCTCTCACTATTTGGCCCGTAAACTTCATAAATACGTTTTGAGCAGGAAATATCGACCATGTTTTGATGAACACATTTGGGCTTTCTGGTGGTGCTTTATTCTTCAATAATATCCCTGTTATTAAGATGATACAAAATACGTTCTCGCGAAATCCAACATGTTTTGGTGATACAGAAAGTCATCCGTTAGATAAGAGATATGAAATCAAATATGATATATTAATTTTTGGACCCAATGTCTTTGATTATAAATTAGTATTTTTAACGTGATAGTCGACTTTCAGGAAGCTTGTCTACATGGTACCATATGTGGGCGTCATAGACTTTGGATACTGCACGCGTCTTGGATAAAACCTTACCCTGTCTGGAAAATCTTCATAAAACTCACGGACTAACGACTGATCTTAAAACAGGACAGTTTTTACCTAGAAATTAGTATCTATATTGCCGCATCTTTCTTGTCTCTTCCAGGCAAGTTGAGTATTTCCGTTGAATCTGTCTTCTTTACGTTTTCTACCAGGAGCGCGTATGTAGGTGTCAGATGAGAAGACTTTGGGTGATTGGTTTCAAACGTTTTACTTTCATCTTTGATATAAACTGTTATACCTACTTTCAATTTTTTCATGGCAACCGTAAATGTCACGGTACTTCTTCCACAGCTCCACAGCCACTTGAAGACATGCGACTAAATGAAATTCCCTTGTGAAAGGAAAGTCATAAAACCCTGGGCCACGGCAGTATGGTGCTGCCAGGGTTAGCATACGTTAAATTCAAGCAAACTAACTGGCACAAGTTTCAATGATCAAAAGTCTTAACGTTCACGAAAGCTATAGAAATACATTTGCGACCCTTTTTTTGGTCAAAATTAAAAACTGTTGTATCATGTTTCTTCAATTGCTGAGGTATCTTCCACATTTGGAGCCCGTTAACTAGCTGGCGTGAGAGCTACATGGGTGGATGATTTTCATAGTACATCAGTTGAACGTTTGTTGGAATTGATGTTTCAGCGTAACAAGCTAACCCTGCTTCAGCCAAAACCAAGTTGTCGGAATTAATTCCGTACAGGGTGATCGAGGGACCACCCATATGAAATCTTATATATGTATGCAGTGACTTCGATATTCTTACCGATTTCCGGCTCTTTTCGGTATATATGTATATTATGCTAATTTTGAGTTATAACACCACTATCTAAAATACTCATGGTTCTGAGCTTACTGCTGATAGTACTATGTGTTTCCCGGTACTCATCGATGGCTCCTGTATGGGGTACGATAGGTTACGTTTATACTTGTCACATGTATACAATGGAGTCACGTGAAGTATGTAATTTATAATAAGGATAGATGACTATTTATGAAAGGGTTTCATGACCCGATCCAGAGCCCTCTCCTGACTTATGACTTGCAGAGACATCTGGTGTGAAAGAGATGTACTAGCACCAGATCTCTGGGAGTATTCGCAGGGAATTTAGTTTGTACCTGTGGTCTTTGGGGCCTGGGTTGCTCGGCCTTTGGCCTGGTGTTTTGTCTGGGGTTTCGGTATTGGCCCCTCTATATTCTTAGCGGTGGATAGACTCTGGGATGACCAACTCCATTTTTCCAGTTGTCTTAGACTGATCCAGTAACTCATCTTCTTATCCAGGATTAAGCTCTGGAAGGGATTAAGATTAATTTTCTTTAATGGAAACTCGAGTCCCAGAGTTTGTATTGCAGTCGAGAGCATGGACTGGTTGGTCCTGGAGGTTTTGATGCAGCGTTGTGTCGACGATTCTGTGGTTCAGTGCCTCAAAGCGTGTTGATTTGATTTTAGGCTTGGGTTCGGGATCAGATTGGGTTCTTTGTGAATATGGCTGCTGGTAATCTGCCTTACACTATCCACGTCACGTTCACCGTACAATGCTGCACCGTTTATGGTACCTCCATTTCATACTGTATGCCACGCATGCAACTGTAGGTTAAGGCACCTTTTTTGATGCGCATACCTAGGTGACAAATGCCTGTAACTGTGGTGTGTTGTGGAGCATAGGAAGAGCTTTTTTCATCTCTAGAGTCATATTGTACAGTTATTTAATTTAACTACCGATGGCTGGTGCCTTCAAGCTTGTATAGTTTGTACATATACGTTCCTGGCGTGTAATATGGCACAGCAATTCAAATGATAGGTTCTGTCCTATAGTAGTAATTTACTTCAAGAGTGGGACCCTCCTCTGTGTAATATAAGGTTTGAGGATACCCACAATAACACATATAATAAGACAAGACTAACGTCCCTCTGAGACTATTGTGGATCCTTATTTGTATTTTGTAACATATTTATGCAGCATGGGATGTGACGATAATTTTGCTGCATGCGCATGCGTGCACACTTTTTACCGACATAATTAGTGACAGGAAATGAAGTACTTTGTCCTTTTGAACTTAGACAATTTCAATGCCTTAATTCTTCTGGTGTACATGCTGCCGTCTCCATTTAACTCTCATGTATTCGTTTTTCTGTTTACATTTACCTTTATTTTGGAGGTGATGAATTGTCTTTCCACTAACCTGGCGTTATGTCCCTATCTGACTATTACCAATGTTTTCATGTGTAATGTATGGCACTTTTGTGCTGACATGTTTTCTCTCCTGTCATTTTTCTTGCATGTGTCTGCAAACCTCCAATAGTTTACTCAATGACACAAAGAAGAGTGATAATCTCTGCTATATTTATACTTGTACATGAATTGTTAATATTTGCAACCTTAAGCAATTTGCACGGTTGGCCGAGCGGCAACACGCTCGCCTTCCACCTCTGCGGCCCGGGTTCGATTCACGGCCGGGGAAGCATGTGGAAAGAGTTCCTACCACTCTGACTGTTCACGGTGGTTTTCTCCGAGTCCTTCGGTTTCCTCCACCAAACATGTAGGTAGGAAGTATACGCCACGATCTGTGCCATGGAGAGTGATTAATATAGGCTTGGCCTGCTTCGCAATCCATGTAAAAGATATGGGTCTATACTTTTTTTTTTTTTAAGCAATTTCACTTGTTACGGTAATGAGAACTGTATCATGGCGTGCCTCTTGTTGGTTTTGCACCATACTCTACAAAGATTTTTACTTGGTATAACGCAATTTTCCATCAGGCTACAAAGGATAACAATTGTGGCGTGCAAGCATATCATGTTCACGTAACAAATGGTGCATCGCTTATGGTATCTTCATTTTATATTGTCTATCACGTACTCAACTATTGGTTACGCCGTGAGCCGCATAAATGAAATTTCGGGTAAAAATCAGCATGTTGCCTATGGAAATATCGAATTGTTTATTCTCCCTGTCTCTCAGAGAAAGAACACATGTGCATGTATACTTCTACTTATTGTAAAAACAACAGTAAGCTATATGGTAAGGCACAGCAGTCATTAAAGGTCAATTAAGTTTGTTATTCATATGGTATACATATTTCTACGTATAGGGTGTAAACAGCTATTTAAAGTTGCTGCGCAGCTACACTTAATTGTGCTCTTCGAGCTGTACGAATTATTACTGGTTCACTTGGTGATCGTGCTGTTCGGTGCAGGTGTATCAGCGCTGAGTGTATCTGTAGTTTTACTTGTTACGAGAGAGGTACAGGGTAGCAAACTATATGGAGATTAAAGTTTCCAGTATATTTTTGTTGTTCTACACTGCCATCGCCTCTTGGAAAATATCTCTGAAGACTTTGCCACTTTACATTGTTTCTATAATTGTCGTTATCAGGGGATGTGCATCCAAACCCGGGCCCCACTGAAGAATCAGGTGACTTGAGTATTTGCCATGCGAACATTCGGAGTCTCACACATGATACACTTTTATGTATAAGATCTTCGCTAACACTGTTATACGATTTAGTAGCCTCCTCTGAAACCTTTCTTTCGCTGAAAACAAATGGTACCGTTTTCAATATACCGGCTTTTCACCCAATAATACACCGCGTTAGTGGGTACGATGAAGTGGTAGCACTCTACGCATCTGGGGCTTTAGTTGTGACAAGACGTATTGCTCTTGGGAAAACATACCTTGATATTCTGTGGGTCGAAGTCCGGCTTCGCAACAATAGGTTTTTAATGGCAGTTGTTGGAGAGGGTGAGGAGAACAAATATTTAGGGGTGAACATTAAGGTCACAGGACAGGGAATGTTTAAGTACCATGTTGAGAAAATCAGACAGAAGGTAAATAGAGCAAATGGTATGATTAAGGTCACAGCAGGGAACAGCTTCAACAGATCATTCACAGGAAGGGTGCTGTGGGAACGTGTAGCCATACCTGGGATATTGTATGGGGTAGATGTAATAGCCATTAGTGAGAAGGATATTGAATGAATGGAGAAGGCACAGCTGGAGATGGGGAAATGGGTGCTTGGGGCACCACCGTGTGTAGCAACAGAGGTAGTGTTGGGAGAGTTGGGATGGTTACCAATAAGACATAGAATAGCTAAGGCTAGGCTAGGCTACTGGGGATATTTGCAATAGGTGAATGAAGAAAGATGGTGTAGGAAGGCGTACCTTGAGGCTGTCAGTGAAAAGACAAAATGGGTTCAAGAAATAGACAAGTTAGCTGAGAAATATGAGCTGAAAGGGCCAAATGAAATTGAAGTGGGGTGGAAATCCTATATAGGAAAGGTGATCCAAGAGAAACATGTGGAGCAGTGGAAAAGAGGGGTGGAGAAAAAAAGCACATTGAAAGCATATAGAGCTGTAGACAAGCCAGTGAAGACTAAATGTTGGGATTGTAGCAAGGGTTCTAGACTGTTGTTTCACGGCAGAGCAGGAGTGATCAATCTGGAGAAGAGGAAACAGAAGTGGACGAATGGGAGTGATGGGAAGTGCAGAGTGTGTAGGGAGAATGTGGATGAGACCATTGATCATATGATGACATGGTGTACAGGTTATATAGAGCTTAGAGGCCAGCTGTCTGTACAATGAAGAACAAGAGATGGGCAGTATAAAAGCTTAGAGGAAGTAAGGGACATGGCAGAGAATGATAGGTTAGCATGGATACTAGGATTCAAGGGCGATTTGCCAGGAAGTAGAGTTGGTTTAGAGTCAGTGAAAGGCTTCTTGGTGCAGTGCTGGAAGAGTAGGAATAATATCTTAGGATTAGTCACGGAAGAGAATAGAGGACAAACTTAGCAAGAGAAGGGAGAAGGTAGCCCTTATTAAGGCTCCCATGACCCTGCCAGGTGGCATCATCAGCAGGGACTGTGGGCATGACGAGCGCAAAGTTACGACAGTGGGATAGGGCCAGCTCCAATTTTTTTTTCTAAAGGCCACCTGACTAGCTACTAAGCTAGCCAGGACCGCGGCAGATAAGCGGAGTGCCACAGAGTATTATTATAGGCCTTCAAATGTTTATGTGTGCTTTTGGGATGACTTGCAGCTAAATGTAGCAAAAGCCAGTACCTCTGTTTCAGGGAAAAAATATAATTAAGGTTGACTCGAGTGCAGATCCCAAAGCATGTCATGGAAGGTATTTGACTATCTTTAGTCTCCACAATAACTTTACTATTCACATTAAAGAACCCACGAGAATAGCTGCACATACCGCAACTCGTCTTGACCAAATAGGCTTACTATCAGTTACTCGGTGAAAATGCCCACGGTACACAAGTGAATATGTCTGTGAACTGGGCTTTTTCACGGAGTCAAGATTTTATCACGTATTATTAAGAATTGACAAATATATTTTGTAGAAAACGGAAATGTACCGTGACAGATTCTTAAGAGTTCAAAATTATAAAACAAAACCTTTAAATATATAAGCAAACTTCAAAACATAAATATTTGTCAATTAGAGCAAGAATCCTATTTTTTGGCAGTTTGAAATGTTTAAGGTTGACGTAATGAAAAAATGGGATACCATTAAAAGTGTTCTGAAAATGAGTAAATAAAAAAAAAAAAAAAAAAACACACACACACACACCCCACACACACACGCACATACAAACCCGATTCAAATAAAATCTTCCTGATAGAAAACAAGACAATTTGCTGCCAGACATGAAATAGCGGAGTGCTTCAACACGTTTTTCTTAAATTTTCCAAAATATGCTAGTGAGACAAATAGTTGAATTATACCTTCATCTTGTTTCCTCTGTCACAATCAACCTGAATGTGTTCACCTTTGACCTCGTAACTTCCTGTGGAATTACCCGAATTATGAAAAAAAAAAATCAAATAAAACCAGCTCAGGTCATGATGGTCTGTCAATCAAACTGCTTAAAGGCAGTATCTCTTTAATATTGTAACCAATCACCTCAATTATGAACCAATCTTACACCTCCGGATTTTTTTTCTTTTAAAATGAAATTAAAAAGTGGCTACCTTTATCTACAAAAGGTGAAAATAATTTAGTAGTTAATTATATAGAGAGTTGTAAACACTCGGGGGGGGGGGGGAAGCTCTGCTACCATGTTGTCGCCCCGCTGGAGACCACACAGAGAAGAGGTCCCTTATGCAAAGCAGGTGGAGTGATAGCTATGCGCGAGTCGTTCACGGTCACGGTTGCAGGGGAAGTTACATATTCATGAATTTCCATTAATGACAGACGGAGTACCTGTCAAGCTCCTTTCTGGTCTAGATTGAGCAGTTTTGATTGCAAAATACGAATATCAGACCGCATGGGCTTCCCGTCAAAATGTGCTCCGTGATGGTGAAGGGAAGCAGCCGGCACTGTTGCCGGCGCCTACCAGTCATTTTCTTATTATTATTCGCACGTTCGCCATGCAGATCCGGGATGGCAACGCTAGTGAAATTATGCGAAGAAAGTGCAACAAAATGTCCCCTGTGATCAATGGAATTGGCCAAAGATCTCAAAAAATGCAAGCAGCAGGAAAGTTTTGGAGCAGAATGGTCAACCACTGCACAAAGTCGTCCGTACAGTTCAAGATACCGCAGTCTTGGGTGAAGCAAACACAATTTGGAACTCGCTGTTTCCTATCCCATGTGGCATTGAACATCTCCAGCATAGGCAGCTTTATCTCCATGAGGTTTAACCCTTAGAACGTACGCTGGGTAGTTTTGGGATCTGACACAGTCAGCCACTGGGCATTTTTTTATTTTGTTACGCAACATGCGACATGCTGGCGTAAAAGTGCCACAACTTTTTTTAATTTTGAAATTCATGCAAAATGATCTGCCCCACGTTTCTTCAGTGTGACATTTCTGTATGGGTTCTCTTTCAATTTAAACCAACAAAACTCGTGCCCTGTACCCTAACAAAGTGAATATATCTATGTCAAGCACGAATTAATCAAAATGGTCAAGCCCGTGTGAATACAATTGCATGGGTACCTGTCCGCACATTTTCCTTGGTTAGCATCATGAACGATGGTTCGTTCGTCTTTTTTTTCCCTAAAGATCGCTTGTGTGTCACAATTTTCAGTAAAGTATAGTGGTTGAGTTTGTTTGTTGCTGCAGTAAATAGAAGATAAAGGCACTTTATAGCAGTCACTGATTTAAACTATCAGCATTGTCAAGTCAGGCAGCGGTGATATTTTCACCCGAGCAAAGTTTACCCGTGGCCAGTGTATTTTACTCTCTTTCCTTGAAAAAACAAGAAAAAAAGGACCCTCTTCTCTTTTGTATGCAAAGACTGGCAGTATGTTTTCATTCTGACCTGTTTAGAGCGTTAAATATTGTTTCCTGCACTGATATATTGTCCGTAATCATTACTTGCATTCGTAGAAATGTGGCCCATCGTTCAAGCCAAACTTCAGAACACCAAGTTGTGAGAACTCCCCAAAAAAACATGGGTAGAAAAACGATGCATTTGATTGGACGGCAAACACCATGTGATCGATTCCAACTCCCTGAATGACCTAGAATATTCTGGTGAATAATCTTCGGTACTTTCCGACTAAAATAATGAAGTATCTGTTTGAAATGGAAGCAGTTTTGGAGGGGTTTCCCTTAAAATACTTTTGCTTCAGCAAATGGGAGGGCTAATTCTTAAACTAAATAAGGTTGTAGGCATTCTAACGATGTAATCAGCATGGCGGGTAGACGGGAAAATATCGAGACTGCGACGATGAAATCATCCTATTTTTGCACAGTTTTGTCAATTTACATCATTCAAATCATCACAAACGATTGACCGATCATTCATTTAAATCATCGTTGCTGGAAAATATTCATTTTTAATGCAAAATCGAAAGAGCCATCGGCGAGAAGTGACGTTTCTCTACAATAAAATATGCATGCATGTAAATAACCAACACTGGGAATTTGAGACGCCATTGAATCAGCCACTACAAAAGTTCGAATCTACTCGACACTGGTGTCAATACGCAATGGCACGCTCTGCGAGTGCTCTCGAAACCGACGTGCTGAGAGTTTCTTTACTTGGTCCTTCATCAGGGCAGTGAGTGGTGAAATCACAATGCAATACTGTTTTTCTCGAACATTCCGGGAAGGTAGGAATAACAGTGTTTTGCCTTGTCCAGTTGGTACACAAAAAAATGTGTCTTGGCTCGAAAACAAAATGAATTTAATGCTACTATTCTTTTCAATGGCTGGCACTTTTTTCTGAAATTCTTCTTTTTCCATCTTGTAGTACTTGATGAAGTTACGACTTGAGAAAGCTAACGTTACAACACACAAATGGCTTCCAAGTGATCAAGTTGTTGACACAATTACGCTGTGCTTTATGCTGATAATGTTATTTTATTGAACCCCCATTTCTGGGGAAGATAAAGGTAAAATATATAAAAATACAGTTCCCACAAAAATCATAACTATAATACAACATAGGTTACATCTGAAATAAGGTTAATATATACAACCAAAGAAGGTTCTACACTCTTAGATACAACATAAAGATTTAATAATAATAGATTTCGACCAAAAAACGGCATACAGCTAAAACATAATCAAGGGCTAAAATTTGGTCAATAGTTGTACCAGTGTCCTCTTGGGATTTGGGGGTTGTTGTAGCCGGGGGACTGCAGCAGGTGACGCAGGAAGTTGGCTAACACATTCTTCCTGGTGCAGTAACTCCTGTGGTTGTGCATGGGCCGGCAGCCACTGCGACATGCACACCCTCACAATAACGAAAGAGAGGATAAACCAGTGGAAAGCAGGTGATTAGCCATGTTGCTGTCATTACTGTCGTAAAGAATAAACTGAGAAAAAACATATAGGAGCAGATATTGCAGGAGTGATTTTACATTATAAAGTTGCCTGGAGAGAGAGAGAGAGAGAGAGAGAGAGAGAGAGAGAGAGAGAGAGAGAGAGAGAGAGAGAGAGAGAGAGAGAGAGAGACAGAGAGAGAGAGAGAGACAGAGAGAGAGAGACAGAGACAGAGAGAGAGAGAGAGAGTATTTAAAAAGACCGAGAACCTGTTTTAAGATGCAATCCTGCGCCGACTTCACGCTAGGGAGGTTTCTTTTCAGTAAATTAATACAATCAAATTGCAAGGTCAGGAGACCAGAATGGATGCTGTTTAGACCGTCCAGAAGGAATACATTTAGCATCTATGGCAGCTGCATGCATAACACTATATATTTTGTTGATTTTCTGCTCGACAGTGTGTTGTAGCTCCTCTTTAGACAAGTTATCGTCATTACAGAGAACAGGTATAGACTCAAACTTAATCGATAATAAGTCTTGCAAACATTTATTTGATGTTGAATTATTCCATTTCGGACAGGAAAAATGCTTTAGTTGATTTTCCTTGGAACAGAGCTGTGGTAGATCAGCAGACTCTGATTTGGCAGCAAAAATTGGTACCTGTTATCCCAAACTCAATCTACTTGGAAGGTGATCGCTGACAGTATCTGAATCAAGCTATACAGTCTGACAATTAGTAATACGGTTCAGGTCATGCTTTGTTGATACCACCTGATCTATCCGTATGTACGCGGAAATATCATGGGAAAAGTAAGTGTCATCAGCATGCTCTCTGTATGAAAAGTCGACCACAGTCAGATCGTTCTCAGTTATAAAATCAAACATAATACGACTATGACTACTATCGCCATTTTTTTATGCCACAGTGGATGCAGCTCTCTTTGGAGCTGTACATTAAAGTCACCAAGTATCTTTATAGTTGTAGAGCTAGCATGCGTGTCAACAACTATTTGTGTACAATCTAAAGTTTCATTATATAGATCAGTTTGCACACATTTGGACATGTTAAAATAAGGTAAGTATCTCTAGTGGTGCGTAAAGATCTCAGGCCTGCTCCGGTCACCTTGGATTTGGGAGTATTTATGAACAGTTGTGTAATGGACATGTTGCGGTGTGGATACGAAGTTTTCCTTTGTTAAAGGTATGTGATCACCCGTGAGCTTATTGTATATTGTATACTACGTACAAGTTTGAACTGTGTCGAGATGGCAGAAGATCTAGGAAATGTACTAAGGCAATCATTGCAAACCATATACCAGGAGGGCAGTCCAATTGATCTAGATATCAGTGACCAACTTGATACTGAGAGGAAAACCCAAGAAAATAAAAGAAAAAGACAGCTTTCGTCTCCCATGTCTATGCCAAGTATTTCCAAGGTCACGGAGTCCATAGAAACCAATGTCGGTAGAGTGTTGGCTTTTACGGAGGCAATTACTGCGGCTGTGAAAAACGCAATTATGGAACACGTGCACTCTGTTGTTGAAAAGGAATTGCTTAATGCGCTTAATGACGAACTTGAACCAACAAAAGAAACTACTATTGCAGGTTGGTAGCTGCAATTCACTCTTTATACAAGTGTCCGGATCCAGATTTAATAATAATGACAACTGTATATATATATATATATATATATATATATATATATATATATATATACATATACACACACACACACACACACATATACCCCAGGTTTACCCCTGTATATTTATGTTAATTAATAAGACAGGTATAAGAATGGAGGCATCAACGTTTCCAATCAAACATTCATTCGCCAAGTAAACAATAATTAAAAGGGATTGCCTCTCTTTTTTTTAGTGCATATTGAGGCCACGAATACAAAGCTAGACTTTATTTTAATCATTTCTAGAGTACCAATTCAATACGATGTACGTCATAGTTCCCACGTGTTGTGCACCAGCCTTGTTATCCTTTTATCTAATTTTGTATTTATGTTTCCTGAGAACCTGCCTAGAGAGAGAGAGAGAGAGAGAGAGGGAGAGAGAGGGAGAGAGAGAGAGAGAGAGAGAGAGAGAGAGAGAGAGAGAGAGAGAGAGAGAGAGAGAGAGAGAGTCCCGTACTCTTGTGTTGACCATATATAGTTGAAACATATAATTGAAGTGATTCCAAGTCAGCTTTCCTCCAACATCTTTATAGCGTCAGTTGAAAAATCTCCCATGCGCGACGTTTCCGTGTAGGTCGCTGCCCCCCCCCCCCCCCCCAAAAAAAAAGTATCAGACACGCATGGTATTTTGACGGATTTTTGCCGTTACCTGTTTCCCAATCGCGAATTCAAACACAAAGCTTTTCCCACGACCCTAAACAATGTGAGTGAGCCTTGAATTGCTTTCTCTTACCCCTCTCCCCTATACTGGGTTTTATATTTGACTGAAAAAGTCAGACTTTGAACCACAATGATACGGTTACCAATCAATATCTAAAGACGTTTGTTCAAAGAGTATGGGAAACACAACTACAACATACAAACAATAACATTTGGTTTTAAACATATTTTATTCCCAACACAATTGGCCGACACACATACCGGCCTATACATAAACACCGAGACAACAAAATGATTAAAAAAATCAGTACACAAATAAATAACAAATCGGAATACAAATAGGAAGAAAAAAGGAAAAATGGAACGGTGTGTGAGCGTAACTAGAATTACCAAATCCACGCACAGCATGATATGTTAAATCTTGAAGACAATTATGAGCTGCCTTAAAAAAATTCCTCTTTTTGGCAGTTGTAATCCACTTCTTTCAATGCAAAATAGTAATGTTGTCAAGTTTTTGTTGCAAAGGATATTAGTTTAGATTGTACTTTGTTCCTGAACCTGAGCAGAATATACCTGCTAATACCTGCTACAGTCAAAGAATAAGTGGTGAATATTTTCCAAAGTGTGTTCCGCAAGAACATGACGGAGACTCAACGACGCCTTTTTTGTAGAAATCACTATTCAGTTTCTGGCAGCCCATTTGCGTTTTCACATTAATTATACATTTTCCCCAATTTAATATATTTCCTTCCTTTTGGCTTTGCTTTGATTCAACTGACGTTTCAATTTATCTACATGGTCAATATTGCTAACATTTCGAAGTAATAAGTTCAATTCCCAAAATGTTGATGGAAAAAAAATCGAACATAAATTTGTTAGCTTCCTCAGCTCTTATTTGTTTCGATTTACCCAGTAAGAGATTATTTTGGTATAATGGAGCAATAGTACCAGTTTTTGCCTGTCTCTATGTGTTCTGTTAATTACTTCTGTGGGCAAATGCTCCCGTCACTTCCCGAGTAGCGGCCGGAGGGATTCAAGACGATCTTGATCAGCTTTTGTGCATCAATCCTAGACCACAATGGCACATTCAAAGCAGGGTAGTACAGAGGAAAAGTAGAGACATTCATGAGATTTTCTTTTCAACTTGTCCCGTAGACGTTTTAAACATCAACTAGGTTTTTTTTTCATTTTGCAATAATATGGTAAACATTGGCTGACAAGGGGAGATCTGAAGGGAGCTACAGACCCAGGTGATTTCACACAGCATTTTTAAAACTATGATTAATGATTAGATTGGCTTAATTTTCGAATTATGTGCCTACTTTTGAGGTCCTATCTGCCGCATATCTGTATAATGCCAGAAGTCGGGATGCTCGTCGTGGAGTTCTTCCCATACACTTTCCACTGACGAAAATATAATGTCATCTCAAAATTTCTACTTCAATTTGAAAATAATCACTAATGAAGTAGAAGAAAGAACAAAAACACACTGAACCATATACGTGTATATCTTCAGGTATGTAGATTTATTCACAGATCTTTACCAAAACTACTACACGCCATTACAAATGTCAATATATAAAACGAACAATACCAAGCAGCGCAAAATAGAGAGTTATTGCCTTTAATCTTTTGAGATCCAGGTTTGCATTTACTGCTTTTAATCAGCGTCTCCCAATACTCTCCCACTCTTTTTTGCAGCAAGTTTTTAATTTAACGATATAAATACTCCACCCAATTAGTTTCAGCGATAGCGGATCCCAGCCCTGATGCCGGGCTTAAACTGATGATATATCCCATCATTTTGTAAAATTTAAATCTACATTCTGCACACAAGGCTAATTTTCGGATAAACCTCATGACGATGGTAATAATAATAATGTAAATAAAAGTAATACCAAAAATACTACTACTACTACTACTACTACTACTACTACTACTACTACTACTACTACTACTACTACTACAAATGATAATAATAACAATAATGAGATAAATTGAACAAATAAATTAATTAATGAAATAAAAGGAAAAGAAGAAAAATCGTATTCCAAGACCTTGGAGCCTGCGACCTTCACACACCCTCTCAAAGGTCGCAGCAAACAATGGAACATACTAGTTGACTTTGAGGGCAATTGATTACACTTGTCAATACTAGTATTGAGAGAACAAGAAAACAATAGGAAATATGATTTGCTGCATAGCAAATCAGAGCGCTTGTCTACGAAGCATATTGGCATGGCAATGTACAACTATTCCAGAACACAGGAGTAGAAGCTGGAATGTCATCTCTATCTATATAGCTTTGAAGTTATTCAAGATTTAAAATTTGTAATGGTGCTTTGTAGCATAATTTAAATTGCTACAACTTTTATTCTTAAATCATTAGGTGCGCAATGGTCAACAACACCTTAATAGAAGTTAGAATGACATCTATATCTATGATAGTATTGAAGATATTCAAGATTGAAAATTTCGAATACCGCTAATTAGCATAATTTAGATTGCTACATTTTTTGTTTTAGATTCATAACAAGCGGAATGGTCAATATCCCCCTAGTAAAAGTTAAAATTACATCTCTATCTATAATAATTTTGGAGATATTCAACTTTAAAAATTTCCAATGCTGCTAATTAGCATAATTTAAATTGCTAAAGCTTTTGTTTTAAATAAATTAGATGCGCACAGGCCAATCACCCCGTAGTAGAAGTTGGAATGACATCTCTATCCATTATACTTTTGAAGATATTCAAGATTTAAATTTTCAGGTGCCCCTTATTTGATTAATTTTAAACACTTTCATTCTTCTATATAAAACGGTCAAACCCCTTGTATGGAGGTACAATCATGACAAATTTTGAGCTTCTCTGTATAATAGTGTCTGAGAAAAGTGTCGGACAAATTTGCTGGCAAAGAATAAATAAGAAAAAAAAAAGAATTTCAGGAAAAACAGAAAAGTGTTTGTTGACACACACACTAAAACTAGTGACTTTAGGGAACGATGGGGAAACACTATCGCAGAAAAATCAAGTTCAGATGTCAAGAGTAATGAAACAGCGGTCGGCCTTTTTGGCGGGAAAAATGCACTTTCACCCCCGAAATGCCTCTTTGCGATAACTGCCCATTTAGGTTGCGGGGGAGAGGAGAGTGGGATCTGGGTCAGCATCGTTTTGCCAAGAGTAAACCCCAGCGTCAAGACAGAATGTCAAAAAATCACAGGTGTAAAACGCACTTTATTATTGATAAGACAAACACAGTGGAATTGGCTCCAGTGATAACGACTTACTGGTTATCCATATGGGCACTAAATTTGCGTCAACCTGAGGGCGGTGGTCAGTGGTCGTAGACATTACCTTTTAGCAAAGCGTAATTTTTATCTTTTTGCCGGTGGTGTTCCTCACTAACCACCTCTTACAACGCCCTCGGGGCACAACATTAGAGCTTCACAAGGACTACTACTGCGATGTGGATGAACCATTTGTACACTGTATCATTAAGTATCTTTTTCCTATGCTTTCTACCTCACTTCCGTACTTCAATAAGAACTGTGAGCCAAACTCCCTTGTGATGCAAGGGCTTCAGCATAAAACAACCACAAGACACAATGGACGTAAACATGTTGTGGTTTTCGCAACAATCAAGATGCTGGTTGCACGTTGGTCTTCCATATGTCCCCTGGCCATATCGAATTGGTCTTTGCGTAATGAATGTGTGGTGTTTGTCTTCCCTTTATCGTTTTTGCTAATGCTTATTATATATGTTACTGTGTCCCCTTATGCCCCTGATAGAACGAAAGAGATAGAGAGGGACATTCAAATACCATTTAAATGCAATTGAATTGGGTGAGACCCCCCAGAGAAAAGCTGGCTGTATGATAAACTGGCTCAAAGGATGATTTGACAATATCAGGAGACGATGGTCTGCTTGCAAAGTCAATTGTCATATTATGGCGCTGCTGTTACATTTTCCATGCCTTCCGGTCGCTGGCGCTACCGGCAAATGGACTTGGTACCATTAATACCATTCTCGTAATTTATTTCCATCATCACTGGTATGAATGGTTTCATGTATATGTTGGTATTAGAGGGAGAATGCAAAGCTTTCATTTTATCCAAGTGTGTATGAATATAGATTCTTTTGTATGGTCAGTGGGGTGGTATATACACGTACGCTTTTCATCAGAAGTTCAGTTTTTATACATATTTTATAATTATTAGGTCGGTAGATTAGCTGTCCAGAACTAATGTTCATTATTTTTCAAACTATAGACGTAATGTAAAGCTTACCTGCACTCGCATTACTAGTCGTTTATGTAGTTCCAGTGATACCGGACGGAATCAAAAGTTATCATGACCGAATAGTAGGTGCTATTCAATGAATATATACTGGTGGTGAACTTTTACTATTCAGAAAAGCAAATTACGATATTCTCACCTATATCTCAGGCAACAATAGATGAAATAATATATTCAACTTTTTGGGAAACACTCTTAAAAGTTATACAAAAGGACCGACAAAATAATGATATGAACAACCATTCGCGGGTTACATTGTGTGTTTGGACAGATACGACGTATTTGGTGTGCGATAATGTCCACTGAGGGCGATTATTGCCAAGTGCCGACGTAAAGGTTTTTAAACAGACAGACTGTTTGACATGTTTTTTTTTTTTCATGCAATTCCCGTGAAATGAAAATATTACACTAAAATAAAACCATGCACTGTTTTGAAAATGGTGTGAGGCTCATATTGATATGGGTAAGCTCTGGATGTAATTGCTGAAGAAGCAACATCTGTTTAGTCTGCCAAGGTACTGTGATACGTCCAACAAATTCCGAAGTAATTTGTTTCCAAACAAACAATATCTATAATGTTAGGTCATAATTGTGATCACATGTGACTAACATTGTGTGTTAGCAAATTAGACTTGTGAATTTGAAGAAGTGACACAAAGTGACTGGTCATGTCAGGATCTAACTATGTCAAAGGATAGTTGACGCACTTAAACGTAGCCAAATATGTGATTACTAGTACCTTGTAAACATCGTACAATTAGGTCTCACCACTCTACAGTTTAATCAAGCCTTGTATGCATAGGTAACTTAAACGCAAGACCCAAGAAATGGTTTCTTATATAGAATTTACAATTTGACAGCTACAATGCATGTGCGTTCAACATGTACCGTCCATGTGCTCTTCAACATATGGACAGTTGTTACTCTTACCAGAGACTATTCCTACCGCTGCTGCAACAAAATGTTGTTTTAATAGACAGAAGATCTCTCAGGTAGATTAACTTGGGGCATAGAGGACTTGACAATCTCTTTAGTGTCCCCTATAGAAGTATGGCCTCTCACGATAGTAATCTCTCCTGACATGGACAACTATAATTGCATGAATTCATTGCAACACTTCTTAACTTATTAAGGAAAAACTATAGCTGGCTGATTCTCCAATAACATAGCTGAAACATCTTGATAGGGGACAAGATGTCATTATTGATAGACTGTGTTAATGGACACTCCCTGATGACAAGAATATTACAAAAGAATGGTTCCATGTCGTTGTCAGTAATAGCAATATACGGAATGTCCATCTATATGTATGTGCTACAAACTTCAAATGTAAGTATATCCAGCGTCGGTTATATGAGTGTCAACATAATGAAAATAAAATTTCTGGTGGTGCAGGTTTATTTTCCTTGCTTCATTATACAGCTATGTAAAGACCTGTCACCTTGTCTCATACACAAAAAAAGTCGGGCACATAATATAATCTAACATCTTAGAAGTATGATATGGGGTTATATTTTTTTGTCCAGTCACCACATGAAGGTGAATTATGCCACAACGTTAACAGCTTGTAAAGTATTGGATCCTATGTTTTTTGTTTTTGTTTTTGTTTTTTCAAGGAAACCTATACTGATCAACAAGTTCTTTTCGAGGATATTGTTATCATCAAATTCCTACTGTAGTACTTCCCATTTTCAAAAACACACCAGACCAGCTTGTAATTGCTACATGTTCTGTTTTCATTTGTTTTTCTTAATTACCACATAGGCCTACAACAACTGTAATCAATCAGTGAAGACCAGCTGGTATTTTTAACCTTTTTTCCTGCAGTATGACTGTGGTTTAACACCCCAAAAAGCTGTTTTATTTGGGGTAGGCATCCATGTGAAGTGTTTTTATGATTTTTTTATGCCAAAGGCCACCCTGAAATGATAAAATTCGGATGACCAGCTTTTGTGTACCTTACCTGCTCCCAGTTTCTCACACTTCTAGATAGATAGATAGATAGATAGATTTTATTTTTCGTCGAACATTACAAACAAAGAACATTAGTCCACTAGGGACTAGTATAGTCGACGTGGAATAAAAGGTAAGATATATGTATAAAAAGTAAAGATTGACACATAAGACTAAAATATACACAATATACTCAATACACACCAGTATAATTCCTTTGTATAATTCCTTTGACCATGGCCAATGTCCCACTCATGGGGGATACTTATAATGTGTAGGTCTTCACTCGGCGACACCCAGAGGCTTTACACCTATGAGTACCAAAACGTTAGATCAATTTCATGAATTTCTGAAGCGATTCAGCTGACCTCTGGGTGTTGTCGAGTGAGTTCCATGATTTTGCCCCTTTGTAAGTGAAGGAATTTAGGCCGTATTTAGTCGTATTAACTTTTGGTAGATTTAGCATGTGGGTTCCTCTTAAACTGTAGTTTGTTTCACGCGCTGTAAATAGATTATTGATATAACTGGGATTTGTGTGATTGACAGATTTATAAACTTCTTTCAATAAACAGGATTGATATCGGTCCCTCATAGATGGGACACCAGCCATGGTCAAAAGTTTGGCATATGCTGACTTGTTATCCCTAAGAACAATACGCAAGGCCCGCTCTTGCAACTTTTCAATCTTGTCCATCTGAACCTTAGAGCTGTTCATCCAAACGAGTGGAGAGTAGTTCAGATGGGAAGGAATGAAGCATCGAAAAGCTGTGAGCCTAGCATTGTAATTCAAATAAGATGATAATCGTTTTAGGGCATTGATTTGCCGACCAGCTTTCTTGCATACTTCAGAAATTTGTTTGTTGAAGTTCAAACGACTGTCAATGTGAACACCTAATAATTTAATTGAGTCTTCGGCTTGTATTGAATTGGACTCGATGTCAATGGAATTAAAATTTACTGCAGCATCTGCCTTTTTGGCTGCTGACATAAAATGAAACTTGTCAGGGTTTGCTTTCATAAGATTGAAAGCAAACCAGTCGGTAGCTACAGAGCCTTCCTGTCCGAGTGTGTTTACAACTGTTTGTAGATTTTCACCTTGTACAATAAGGGTGTTATCATCTGCAAAATTTGCAATAATCGACTGCTCAAAGAAGTAAACAATATCATTGAGGAAGATATTGAAGAGCGCCGGCCCAAGGATAGAACCCTGTGGAACGCCCTTCAATATCTCCCTCCATGTACTTTTGGCATTGCCTATTTTGACTCTTTGGAACCTACCTCGTAGGTAACTGCAAAATAGAGTGACTGATTGTTCTGACATGCCATATGCTAAGAGTTTGGCCACAATGAGATCATGGGGTAGGCAGTCGAAAGCTTTAGACAGATCCATCGCTAAAGCTCCGACAGCCTTACCTTTGTCCAAAGCACTGCGCCAAAGCTCTGTAACCATCAAAAGAGTATGTTGACAGCTGTGACCCTTTCTATATGCAGTTATGACAGATGATAAAATTTGGTTACTGAAATCTACCAGTTTGGTGTTGTAACACTTTTCTATAACTTTGGAGATGCATGTGAGAATGCTGACTGGTCTGTATTTGCTCTTGTCCAAAGAATTTTCATTCTTTTTCAAAGGTACAACTTCAGCAAGCTTACAAGCATTGGGGAACTTGCATTGAAATATGGAACTATTAATGATTTCAGTGACTGCAGGCGCAATACAAGGAGCAGCGATTTTTATGATTTTAGCAGGGATACGGTCATGTCCAGTGGCTTTATTTGATGGGACTGAAAGAAGTAGTTTTAAAACTTCATTTTGGCCGACTGCATCGATTTGAAAAATTGCATCATTATCACGTTCCTTTTGGTTTTTGATTTTCAAAACACTAGGATGTGATTTGTATTTCTCTTGACTGTGTTTGACGAACTCATGGTTTGACATAGAGGCAGACTCGTGGCACGGTCTTTCCCCGATCCCTAAGGCAACATTTACAAAATGCTCGTTTATTACCTCACACACCGAGGAACGATCTACCACAATGCCACCTCTTTCTAATAATTGAATGTCAGAAGAGCTTGACGTACCCTTGTTTGTAAAAAAGGGTTTGATGACTTTGAAAAAGTCAGGGTTCTGCTGTGAATTACATTTTTCAAGAATGTATTTTCTTTTGGCCCGTCTTAGCACATTGGCAGAGAGGTTTCTCTGCTTACGAAAATTCTGAAAGTTTTTCCTTGTCCGAAAATTTTCCCAACGATGTTGGAGACGGGCTTTGTTTGCTGCCGCCTTACGAGTCTCGCTTGAAACATAGGGCGGGCTTTTCCTCTGATCTTTTTTAGATTTCAGAGGTGCATGCATTTCTACAATGTCGGTAAACATTTTTTGGAAGAACCAATACTGATCATCAACATCATCAAAGACGCTACCAACATGGAATGGAGCATATGTTAAATCATTTCTAAAATCTTCATGATTCAAGTTCTTATAAGATCTAAACATGACAGTATGTGGCTCAACCCTAGGGACCATGACCTTGAGTACTGTATATATAAGACTATGGTGGTCACTAAGTCCTGTTAACACAGTGCCAGACGATTTCAGGGTATTTCGACATGGGGTGAGGCAAACATCGATGAGTGTCCCTTCTGTTTTTTTGAAACATGTTTTCTCCCTTATAGTATTTGTCAGGTCGAAAATATCACATAAGTCCCTAAGTGAGTTACTGCTCGAATTTTCTACTGACATGTCGATGTTTACATCACCCATGAATAAGAATCTTTCATAATGAATCATGATTATGAGTAATTACTCGCTGAGCAATTTCTCAGCACATCTTTCCGTTGATTGGTTTACGAATATGTGCCAGCCAATCACATGCGAAGAAACCCTAAAGGCTGAGACATATTCTCAGATCTTGAGGAATTACTCACTGAGTAAATGTTTTGGAAAAACCGGGCCCAGTACATATCTTTTTATTTATTTATTTATTTATCTATTCATTTATTTATTTATTTATTTATTTATTTATTTATTTATTTATTTATTTATTTATGAAAATTGATGTGTCTACTGTCGTTGCCATGCTGCTGCACTCACTGACACCCTGGCCCTGTAGTGTGGCACACCACTTCTGGTAGCCCATAATGCGTCATAGCAGGGATGAGCAAATTAGTTTCCTACTGTGACCTCCATTTGCAGTCAACACATATTGTTAGAAGCTCCCTCTTTTTTCACTTTTTCGGTACTTCTAATCTTATTTTCCCATCAAGTGGCAGTTAATAGGTTTCCTGGCAGACTGGTACTACCACCTACTTAGTCAGTTTAAGTTTTTGGCATCTGTGATGGTCGCATGGATATGGATGTGGAGTTGGATATTTCAGTATGTTTCCTCGAATGTCACATTTGCTCCCAAGGCTGCTGTAGGGCCAGGACATCTTCTGGATGCTAAAGTCAGGATTGAGGAGCAGCACAGTGAAGATTTGCTCCTGGGGTTTGTCCACCATACGGGCCATTGTCCCAGGGCATGCTTTACCTTCACTGCTTGGATTTCTCAAGTTAGAATTCCAAGGCCAATGGGGGCGGGTGTGTGTGTGTGTGTATGTGTGCTTGTGTCTTATGCCTACAGGTGGAGGGAAAGGAAGCAGAGTCTTGGTCACTTCTGGCAGTCGCCAAGCAGGCAAAAGTTCTCCAGTCTGCTGCTTCAGCTGAGGAGGTGGTGGGTCGAGTTGACTGGTCTCCCTTTGTTGTGAAGCCAGGATCAGTGTTGCAGCCAAATATCACGTTAATGCAGCATATCATTCATGGGGAGGTGGTCCCCCAGCCCACATTGTTGTAGCCTAAGGCAGTGCCAATGTCCCTCAATGTAGTGGAGCCAGCACCCAAGATAGAGGTGCCTTTCTCCACCTTTGTGGTCTGCACCTTTGTCGAATTGCAGATGGAACTCTCTGTATCTAGTGACACATCAGAAACAAGATCTTTGGGGCAGCTTAGGTCCATGTTGTTTGATGGCATGCTGAAGTCTCAGGTGGAGTTGTACTCGATGGGTCACTCTTTGTACAAGTTCACTCCAGTGAAAGCTCTGTTACGCCATCAAGGAACCCGTGTTTTTAACCCTGCCCTTCTCATCTCTCGAGTGCTTTAAGCAGGATGTCTCATGCTTAGTGGGGCTATTACACTTGATGCAAATGTTAAGTTGCTGCATTCTATTACACTTTTCTAGAAAGGTAAGCAAGGCCACTTACCAACTGCCCCTGGACCCTGTTGGTCCATGACTGCTTCGTGATGGGTTGGTCCCCTGCTCGAGAGGGAGAACTGGTTGGTCAGGGAGAAGTGGCAAAAGCCTCTGGATGAGGACTGCAGGGTGCTAGGTTGTCCAAAGGGAAGGCTGTCCCGTGTCAGCCTGCTGTGGCTGGGCATGGCCTTGAGCAACATAAGAAGCCCCAGAGTCAGAGGGGGAAGTAGACTTTCAAGGATGACCAGTCTTGAAAGTCGGTCTCTTCTAGTTTTAATGAACAACGGAAAGCTGGGGTCTCATCCCTAGGGATATGTGACTGTTGTCAGAACCCTGCACTGGCTGACTGGTATATGATATGTCTCTGTGTTCTTTGCGAGTGTAAGTAGCTGAGCAAGTTGTGTCATATTCCCACCAAGGGGATCAATGAACAGACCATGTTTTTGCCAGGAATGTCATACCTAATGGCTACTGGCTGGAGTATGCCAAGGGCAATCATCCACTTTCAAGAGTTCCCTTCAGACCCAGCTCTTGTCCCAGTGGAACCTTAGCTACTTCTGAGTTGGTGGTCTTCTTGGGCAAATGTGATGCTGGGGCAGTTCCTTGTGCCATTTAGTGCCTAGGTAACTTTGTCCACCAATGCCTCCCTGTAGGACTGGGGAGCCCGTTGGGAGTCTGTGACAGCTTCAGGATAGGATAGGGGAGATACAAGCCCAAGATGCGTCCTTCATCAGGTGGTTTGCGGGTGAAAAGATGTTTTCTAAGGCCTTTAAGGAATTTGTGTCCTAGACACAAGTGGCCCATGACCTGTCCACTGCATTGACTGATTTTTCTGTGAAGTCCCTTTCAGCTACAATGTTGAGGTCGAAGATGGATCTGGCCCTTGGCCAGTGAGAATGCTGCAGTTCTATATACGTAGGGCTGAGCCTCATCGAACTGGACAGAAACCTTTGTTTACCACCCTTAGGCACACAGATTCTGGGACTTTTCTCCTATCACCATCCAAGGTTGGATAAGGAAGACGAGTTCCTTAGCCTAGCAGGTGGCTGGCCAGGATGAAGTGCTGAGACATCTACATTCTCTCAGGGTTTATAAGACTAGGACATAATCTGAGGCACATTATGACTGCTTTAAGGTGGTGTTCATGTAATACCTTTGCACCATTCTACCCACAGGACTTGGCAGAACAGGAGCAGCAGTTTGAGCTGAAGTGCTTCCCTACAGCTGCATCCAGCTGCTCTTAGGCTGCCTCAACCACCTTCTTCAGCTAAATGCAGCTGGTGGAGGGGCACCGGGTCCAGGACAATTGTATAATCTGTGGTTCTCTAGTGGCGTGTTTTGGGCTGGATATTTTTGGAGGTATCTCACTCCTCCAGTGTAATTTTACATCACCTTAGGCGACATATTGTGTTTTAATGTGTCCTTCATATCAAGTTTTTGAACAGTAAACTATGATAAAGAATTATTACTCACCATAGGTCACTAATATTTCCACCATTCCATCCCCACTTATCTGTTTGTCCTACGCAATGTATAAAACTGGTATACCCAAGCTTCGTGGTATGCATTACTGCCACTGAGGGAGCTGTGGCATGCCATAGGGTCTCTAGGGCAGTCACTGTAGGGCCCTGGATATGTAATATGGACCCACATAATTTTCAGGAGCTCTGGCAAGGCACCTTAAGTGCAACGAGACCAGATTAAGTGACCTATAGTAAGAAATGTTTCTAAATAATAGCCTGATTGTTGAAGAACTTCATTACTCTGGCCAAGTCAATCCTGTTCTAGTTCCATTAAAATGTGGTCAGGATCCACTGTTATCACATTTCAGGTTGCCTGAATATCAGGGGAGTCTTGCTCCTAGGCCGATCTCTGAAGCCCACGTTGGTGGAAGCGATTTGGGTCCTTTGGGGTTGACCCCAAATTGATTTTTTGCACCACCATTGACAATCACAAGATGGTCACAGTTGTGTCTCCACTTCCCGACCAGTTGGCATGGGCAACAGACTCCATGTCAAGCTCATGATATGGATATAGGCCTATGTCTTTCCTCTTAATCTGCATTGCCAAAAGTTCTGTGCAAGATCCGGGAGGAGCAGCGTGAAGTCCTCTTTGTGGACTGCTGGTGGCCCAACAGGGAATGTCCTTGGACATTTTGGAGTTAAGTGTAGAGCCTCCTCAGTCATTGCCTCTTCACCCTGAACTCCTACGGCAACCACAGTCGGACAAGTTTCACCACAACTTGCAGTTTCTTAGACTTAACATCTGGGGACTATCTCCAAGGACGTTTTGCCAGCTGGCTTCTCAAAGGGAGTGGCTGAGCAGGTTACCTGCAGGAAGCTCCATAAATTTTGTTTAAAGATTTATGACTTGTGGTGGAATAAGTTTGCAGATTAGAGACCTGCTAAGGACTATTTGCCTCGCGAGGCTTTGGTCCAGTAGATTGTAGACATTCTTTGAAGTCTGTTGGGGGGGGGGGGGGGCATTTGAAGGTTTGCACCACCCAGGGATAGAAATCCACCATTGTGGCTACCCTTAGGACCAGGGGGCAGACTTTAGGTATGGATTCCTTCCTCTGGGACATGTGAACCGTTTCTATATGGACTATCTGGTAGCAATCTGCTTGCTTGCTGGGATAAATTTGTGGTGCTTGGGGGGGGGGGGGGGCTTACTAGAAAGGCCTCCATTTTACCCTAAAGATATGTGTTCCATCAATCTTAAGATCCTTGCCATTAACACACTCTTCATGTTAGCTCTGGCCACAGGTGCTGGGCTGTTGGGTGGCTGAAAGGGATGAAAAGCTTGAAGTTCCCATAATACCTTTACATTTATCTACCCAAGGGAGTTGGTAGAAGTAGAGGGAGTGTTGCAGTTGGTACTCCAGTGCTTCCGACCGCCGTTTCGCCCCGGCCTCAGGGTGTGGCTCACCCACCCCTCTAACTCAGTGTTTCAGAGGGGGCATGGGGTCCAGGATGGTTTTGTGGTCCTTAGCTCTCAAGTGTGGAGTTTTGGGGCTAGCGTCTCCGGCTGTTCCTCTGACCTGCAGTCAGATTTTACACCAGTATAAGTATGGTGTTGTAATGTGTACCTAATATGAAATTACAACAGGAATATCAGAACATATATAGATACTTATATACCTGGGCAGTATTTATTCATTACGGCACATGATTTACAGCTGGGGGGGGGGGGACCCCAAGGCCTTAAATTCCTTCCATGCTGGAGGAGCACTAGACTATCACAACATTATCATGCATATTTGATATACTGTGGGTATGAGAGGCCAGTTATGACAGAAGGTGCAGTCATAGGCCATCTAAGGTATAAAGCTGTGGTCTTCTCTTAAATATGCATATTGAATTAGTTTCCTGGATATAAATGGGGACTGAATTCTAGTTTAGTATTTAACCATTTAAAGATATCAAGAAGACAATTATTGAGTTTACGTTTGAGTGTATTGAAATTACTATTTCCGAATAGTAAAGTTGTTGCATCAGCATAAAGCATGGAAAAAGGCAACTGGAGCACGTTACACAGCTTATTATTAAAGACCCGAAACATTAATGGTCCTAATATAACACCACAGAGAAAAGGTAAAGCAATTGAGTCATGATTGTCATAATTAATATACTGTGCTCTGCCTGACAAATAGGTTATGATTCCATAAAGGGCAGTCCCCATATTCTGCAAAATTATAATTTCTGACATAAAATGGTATGATTAACGGTATCAACGGCCTTTGAGAACTCAAGAAACATACTAAGGATATGCCTTATCCTCTCCAAGGCCTTTGTTATTTTATAACATATGTAAGTGACAGCGTATTCTATTTATTTTGAAAGCCAATTTTGTGACCAGAAAAATATTATATTCCAAATAGCCGAAAAGAAGTTTTACAGCAACATTTTTGTTGTGTGAAAACAAGCCAATAATCACATATGTCGCTATGACAGATTCCACCTTATTGAGCTGAAGAAACATCAACAACATGAGTGAAAATATTATCGATTTGGGAAGTAGTGCTCTAGTTTATTCTAGTAGGTCTGTTAATATATTAAAAGAACATATGCATGTATAAATGTTCAATTAAGTCAATGGTTGACTGGTGTTTGTCGGTATCAAGGAGATTAGTGTTAGAGTCACTTGAAATATAACACAATTAGATTTTCATAACATCAAGTCATTTTTTTCAAGAGTCACATTAAAGTTATTTAGATTTGTACCTGGAGATCTATAAATATCTCCATATTGGAGTGGCCTAAAGACTATGAACGTCAACAAACGAGGATTCATTTGTGTGATCAAAATTCACAGGTCTTCTCTACTTTTATGGAAATTTTAATGTATTTATTTGAAAGCCGTCTGAGTGGTGTCAACCCTGTAGTTGTTACAGCGATGTCTCAAAAAGTATTGACCGCAGCTGTACCAATTTTTAATCACAGATGTATGTTATGATTGGCCTAATTCCTATTTTAAAACCAGCTTCCTTTGATGATTTTTAAATTTTTTATGAAACTTCTGATGTACTTATTTGAAGTCTGTCTGAGTGGCCTCAACCTTGACACCGTTATTGCGATATCTTGAAAATATTGACCACCGCTTTACCATATATTTTTGCCAGAGATATATCTTGTGATGGAACAGGTTCCCATTTACAACCAGCTTCCTCTTTGTATATTTGTAAACCTTTTTAGGAAGCTTTAAAGCATTTATTTTCAAGGCCATCTGAGTGGTGCACAGGGGGAATACGCTACCATAATATCTAAACAAGGAACCAATGCAGCTACACTCTTTTATTCGGAGATGCCCATTATAATGGACCACATTTCTGTTGAAACCAGCTCCCTCTTATCATTTTTAAACCTGTTATTAAACTTTGGAAGTAGTTATTTGACGGCCCTGTGAGGTACGGACAATACAGTGGTCTCTGACACCAGAACGTGTCCCAAGAACACATCCAAAATTTGCTCTTTGATTTCATATACAGCAATATGGAAATTGTATGTACTACTGCAAAGTCTCAAAAATGCACAATTGAGGAAAAACAGATCGTGGGTGCATAGGGCAATCCGATCTCTCGATGCTATTTTCAGTGAGCTGATATTAGATAACGTTCTCAGGTTTGTAGTCTAAGTTGTGTTTTCCATTTTACCTAAGGGACGAAAAGATAACTTTTTTTCAGTTTAACTTTTGAGGAAACCCGTTTGCGTCCGTTCGTTAGACTTTTTTTACATTTTTGACTTTTAAAAATAGTTGCAGGGTATGCTTTAATTTTGAAAATGGATGTTCCATCCATGTAGTTGGTTCTCCTCCAAGTTTGAGAAAGAGATAATGATGCAATATTTTCTTATTTTTCATGAATATTTTTACTATATTTAATAATATAATGAAATTTCTTCTCAAAAACTATTTTTGTCTGTATCTCCAGAACCTAACTGTTATAATGATATAACCTTACTAACTATGACACAAGTTGGCAAAAATAATGAGGATATATGAATTTTCGATGAGGCTGTGGGACATCAGACTTTGAGACAATGTGTCGGTGGCACTGCAATTGTGCAGGCATTTAGCAGTACAGTGCATGTGCTATAATACTGTCAAAATGTTTCTTTTTTTTTGGAATGCTTTGATTTTAAGACAGTTGTGTCATAGGTGGGCCTGTACCATGATGATGATGATGATGATGATGATGATGATGATGATGATGATGATGATGATGATGATGATGATGATGATGATGATGATGATGATGATGATGATGATGCAATTTGTTTTCTACTTGATTTTGCACATGGGTGTTCCCTACTTAGTTTTGTGCCAAGTTTGTGGAAAAGTAAGATAAAAGTTCAAGAATCCATTTATATTTCGTAAATTTTAAGCATTTTTGCAAAAAGAAAAGGTCCTGTGATTTTTACTCCTTCAGCTTCATTAGCCGACAGGATTTTTAATGTTGTCATGTCTGTGCGTGCGGGAATAAGTCTATCCCCCCTTTGCTCTTGCTGACCCAATAGTTTTTTTGAGTACAAATTGAGCTACTGTCATGAAACCTGTACTGTAAAAGCATATTATTAGAAAAATTGGGTGAGTTTGACATTCAGCGACCTTGAGTTCACTAGGGGCTATGAGATGTGTTCACTTGTGGACAGAATAACTTGTAAGAAACAGAGCTACCAACAGGAAACTTATACTGTTGGAGAATCTCATTAGAATCTTGATAGGGTTCGACACTCAGTGATATTGACTTATGATCAAGGTCACCAATGGTCATCATCAGTCGTCATATTGTAAAACAAGAGGGCTGTGTGAACAGCCCATGCTCAGTTGACCTAGACATTCATCACACTTGAAGCTCCGTGAACTCGGGAAAGGATCAAGGTCACCCATGTTCTGAGTAAGTCTGACCTTTGTAGAAGGACACTAATATGTGCAACATGAAGGTTCAAGTAGTTCTCAAGTTATAATGAAGAGTAAATTCGTGTATGTTGCACTGTGGCCCCAGAAACGAGGTTAAGGTCATTCATGTACTGTCTAAGCATGACCTTCTTACAGAAACATTAACATGTGCAGCATCACGGTACCAACTCAAAACAGATCTCAAGTTATCAAGTAAACAGTAAATTTCCTGTCAGTGGTCTTGCGAATTAGCATTATAATGTCCACAGCAATCAATAGGAAAGCTGCATTGACGGATAAGTACCCGAATTGAAAATCCTTAAAAATCAGGAATCCAAAGCAGTGCCACCTAGTAAACCATTTTTTTTACTCTTCGACAAGCACATATCCATCTCATTTCAGCTTAATCTGAGTGACCATTCTGAAACAAGTGACAAATAGCAAAAACACACAAAAAAGTCATAAAAAATTAAACAAAAACATTTGCAGGGCCATCTGGTAAACAAGTTAGGAACTAGGTGTCCCGGGGAATGTCTATGTACAATATCGAAGCAAAAGAGTTTTTAAGGTTTGCCCCCCCCCCCCCACCAAAAAAAAAAAAAAATCTACAGAGCATGACCATTTGAATAAACTTGGTAGAGATCTACCCAAGGCACATCCCCACCAAGTTTGAAGTAAATCTGGCCAAAAGTATTTAAGTTATAACCATTACAAGAAATTCCGATGTAAAACTTTCCTATAAAAACTTTTGTAAAGATTTAAAAAAAAAATCATAAAAACATCCAAAACTCATTGGAACATGACCATTGGAACAAACCTGGTAGATACCCACCCAAGGTACATCCCCACCATGTTTGACGTAAATCTGGATGACGGTTCTGGAGAATAAGTCAAAAATGTAAATCAGCATTAGAATGTTCATTGATGTACATAGTAATCAATAGGAAAGGTGCATTTTCGGAAAAGCAGCCGAATTGAAAAAAATCGTTCAACATCAGGAATCCGCAGCATTCCCACACAGAGAAGGACACTGTTTGACCCTTCCACAAGGAACATATCCACCACGCTTAAGCTCTATCTGAGAGTCAGTTCTCGCGAAGAAGTAAAGAATAGCTTTAACACACACACACACACACACACACACACACAGAGAGAAAAATATGATAAAAAACTAGAAAACATTGCAAGGCCACCATGTGTACAAATTAAGAGCAAGGAGTCCCTATGTGTCTACATGTGTGATATCAAAGCAATTGGGTGAGCGGTTTCGGAGTAGAAGATATTTTAAGATTTGTCCAAAAAATGAACAAAAAACAAAAAATCACTAAAAATCCAAAAAATTCAAGGAAGCATGACCATTTGAAAAAAATCTGGTAGAACCCCCCCCCCCCCCCCGCCCCCGCGCCTCCCAAGGTACATTGCCACCAAGTTTGAAGTTAATCGGGATGACGGTTTTGGAGAAGAAGTTGAAAATGTGAATTAGCATTAGAATGCTCATTGACTTCCATGGTAATCAATAGGAAAGCTGCATTGAACGATAAGTACCCTAATTGAAAAAAATCGTTAAAAATCAGGAATTTGCAGCATTCCCACATAAAGTACAACTTTGTTTGACCCTTCTATAACAACATATCCACCATGTTTCAGCTTAATCTGAGTGACGATTCTGGAAAAAAAGTCGAATATAGATATAACACACAGAAATTCATAAAAAAAAATAGAAAAAAAAATCGCAGCACCACCTGGTGAATAAATTAAAAACTAAGAGTCCCAGGGAGTGTTTCTGTATGATATCAAAGCAACTGGGTGAGCGGTTTCAGAGAAGATTTTTTAAGATTTGCCCCCCCCCCCCAACAAAAAAAAAAAATCATAAAAATTCCAAATATCACTGGACCGTGATAATTTGAACAAACTAGGTAGACACCTACCCAAAGCACATCCCCAACAAGTTTGAAGTGGATCTGACTGACGGTTTCAGATAAAAAGTCGAAAATGTGATTGTTGAAGGATGGCGGACTATGGACGGACCGACGGACGGCGGACGGAAGACCATAATATACGATCAGCTGACTCACAATTCAGCTGAGCTAAAAATGGTGTGTGGAACGCTTTGCTTTTAGGCACATAGATGTTGATTGTGGTAACATTCACTAGGTGTATGAAGGGATGGCCAGGCAAAACTGTGTCTTTTGACAGTGAATGTGTAGTGGAGTTCAGGCCCTTTTTCCTCCTGACTCGACGAGTCTTATTGGGCGAGCGGCCAGAGACCCATTTTGGAGAATTTAATTACCCCACCATATACAGAGCTACAACATGATTTCTAGGGTCCCCAAAAATTATTTTGCCCGGTTGTCCTCAGTTACCTGTGTTTGGTTGCCATGGAAATGGCAACTTCAAACATCACCTTTTTTCCGACAAATATTTCATTTTAGTGCCATCTGCTATTGCTTGTTAGCAAACTATCATATCTATATTGTTTTAACCACACCAAATATACATTAAATTAATTTTCCCATACTAAGATAATGCTTCTCTGTAAAAATCAGGCTTAATTATACGTAGGGCCATTTTACTTAAAGTCGTCAAAAAATGTCGAAAAGGCAACGAGTACCATGTGCTCTTCTTCTACCCCAGTATCTTATCATTATTTACATACAAAGCCAATCTTCC
>OZ026628.1:40672311-40682311 GCA_964020975.1 Hermodice carunculata | reverse complement strand
CGGCTCTGTCCATTTAAATAGAATTAGCTGTTCAGGGAGCCCTTTCTAGCGCAGATACTACCCCTGCCATCAAAAACGCCCTGTTACCGGAATTGCTTAAGTCTTTAAAAGACAACTGTGATGGAAAAATTGATCTTATCAAGCTTTGCTTGGTTAATGTGGAGGACTCTATCCTGAAACATGACGAATTGCTGAGTGTCATTGAAGAAGAAAGAAAAAAAAAGCTGATAAACATCACGAAATGATCGCCTCGCCTATGTTTGATCTCAATACTCACTTAATACTGTTTGGATCATTTTTCTGTACACCAGAACCACCCATTTCAGTCACCAACGATCCCTAGTTACAGTTGCGAAGGACCCATTTAATTAAACCTAAATAAACTACGTACTCCGCCGCCAAATAGTTCCTCGCTCAGATTCAAGATGGCGCCGCTATTGTAACGTTTGTTTTCATTTTCTACTTTTTTTTTCTTTACTCTTCAATACTATATTTGCACTTTTCATGGTGGTCTTATTATTTATTTGAAGGACAGTTATAATTATACAAATTTATCCATCTGTCAAAAGTCGGATATCTAGGAAGGTCATTTTTTACTAATAAGTAGCACTTTGCTCAAAAACAAAAACATCATTGGAAATGTTTATCCACCTCCCAGATAGTACAGAAAAACATGATCCATATTCATAATTTCCAAACCCAACAATGACAGCAATGAGATTCCAGCCTTGCCAAAGCACCAACATTTATCTTCCATTACCAATCTGTAGAAACAAATTTCAGTCCTGACTTGAGACAGGCAGTCATCCATAAAAGGCAACTGGTGGCTGTAAACCGGTCCTCTCAACCTTAGAAGTATTCATCATTACCTGCAGACACTAGTTCCTTTCCAAAATGTATAGGCCTAACCACCCAAAACACAAATTTCATTACTTCTGCCAAAAATTAAAAGAGACCTGTTAGGCCTATCACCTTTTAGTTCTCCCGATTTGTCAGTCAGCTAAGTTTAAAGCAAAAAGGTTAAGTAGGCCTACATCGTTTTTGTGATATTTAAGAATGTGGAATATTATACACACTCTACCTGCACTATAACTATGAGTCTGATAACAAAGCCCACAGCACAACACCGCCAATGAAGTATTTTTCAAATAATACAGAAAAAAACATGATCTATATTCATAAATTCAAAACACAACAATGACAGCAAAGAGATTCCGGAGTTGCCAAAGCATCAACATTTATCTTCCAATACAAATGTAAAGAAACAAATTTCACTCCTGACTTGAGAGTATTCAAATGATAATTACAATTCATTCATTAATGAATGATCTATACTCGCTTTACATAATAGCAAAAGCAGTCATGTGATAATATCAGGAGATTTTAATAACTGCAAACATGCTTTAGAAAATATCTTTCCATCTAAAGTGATCAAATTTAAAAACATTAACACAAAACATCCAACTACATTACTCAGGGGATAATAATATCCATAACAAATAGGGACAAATTGTACAGAGAACTAAAAAAGACCCCTACTAATTCAGATGAGTATAACCAGTGGAAAACTAATCTAAATCATACGATAATATCTTAAAGAGAATGATATCGAACAAGCTAAGGAAACTTACTGTTGTCTTGCTTTGCAAGATACAAAAGTAAAATAAGGGATACATAGAAAACTATTACAAAAGTATTTAATAAAACAAAAGTAAAACAAAAAAGAAATCTTATTTCCCTAATCATTCAAAACCAATGTGGAAACCATTACTGATAGGCAAGGAATTCCTAACAATTTCAACAAGTATTTCTCTGAAATAGGTTCCAAACTAGCCACACAGGTAAATCCCTAAAAGAATGACGTTTCAAAATTATCTTCGCAAACCCTGTGAACAAAATTACTCAATTAAACCTGTAAACAGTGACACTGTAATTAAAATATTACACTCCTTGAAAAAACAAAAAACAAAAAAAAAAACAAAAAAACAAAAAAAACAAACAAACAAAAAAAAAGTTGTGGTCATGATGGAATTTCTATCAAACTAATGAAATTTGTTACAAACTGAAATCAGTATGGCCTTAACACTTATTTTTAATCAATCTATTGCCACCGGAGTCCTTCCTGAAATTAAAAAATAACCTATGTCATTTCCTTTTTCAAATATGTGATGAAGAAATCTTTGATGGTTATAGACCAATTTCCCTATTGCCTAGTTTTTTCGAAAATTTTGAAAAAAAAATATTTAACCAATTAAAAGAATACTTCAAAGAACATCTTTTTTATTATAACCACCAGTATGGATCTCGTGATTCACTTTCCAAAGGAGTTGCTGCCATTGAACTAGTTTATAGAATACTGAATAGTATGGATAATTCTGAGATCCCAATAAGCATTTTCATGGACCTTTCCAAAGCATTCGTTACTTTAGACCATCATATCTTAATTTCAGAAACTGGAATGCTATGGCATTAATGGTGCAACACCAAAACTTCTCAATAATTATCTACTCAACCGGAAGCAATATATAGAAATGAATGATACAAACTCAGCACTTCTAAATATCACCACTGGTGTTCCACAGGGCTCAATTTTAGACCCACTGTTGTTCATATTCTATATTAATGATATACAAATGGCTTCCACCATCTTTAAGCCAATCATGTATGCTGACGATACAACATTATTCAGTTCCCTACAGGATTTACTTAAATCCGATCTTATGCAAGAGTTCCCATACAATATAAACATCAAATTAAATAAAAGGAGTAAATGGTTGAAATTTATTAAATTGTCTTTTAATGACAAGAAACCAAATTCATGATTTTCCACAACCCACAAAGAGTGGTGACAATTCCTGCCATTGACAACACAAGAATTGAATGTGCAAATAATTTTATTTTCTTCTGGCATGCAAATTGACAAATATCTCAATTGGAAAAGTAACATAGATAATATCTCATCCAAGATATCAAAGACCATTGGTATCACGCACAAATTATAATAATACATACCAATAAATATTCTGCAAACAATATACAATTTATAGTACTTCCTCATCTAACCTGTGGTTGTCTACTTTAGGGCCATAATAATACAAGAATTGAATCACTCAAAAAAAAAAAATAGAGAGAGAGAGAGAGAGACAGAGAGAGAGAGAGAGAGAGAGAGAGAGAGAGAGAGAGAGAGAGAGAGAGACAGACAGACAGACAGACAGAGAAAGCATGAGA
The DNA here is from genome assembly GCA_964020975.1 of Hermodice carunculata. NCBI lineage: Eukaryota > Metazoa > Annelida > Polychaeta > Eunicida > Amphinomidae > Hermodice > Hermodice carunculata. The sequence continues at coordinate 40,679,083 of OZ026628.1, read as the reverse complement.
GTCATAAGCCTCAGCAAGTATATTTCACATACAGAACCTATTTCGAGACGCTTAAATTTACTTAAAAGCTGTGGCATTTATAGTCATCAACAACTGAAGTTCTACTTTAAGTTTAGAAAAAAATTCAGCTACCTGAATATTTGAAAACTTTTGAAATATAGCATATCTATGAAATGCATAATCATTGCACAGGAGGTAGTGTCCTTTTCTTTTTTAGAAAAGAAGAAAGTTGGCTGGGACAGGTAACTGTTTAAGACATGAAAATCAAAAACAACTCCAGGTTCCATATTGAACAGGGTTCCTACCCATAGAAAACTGTTTTTCTTTTTATGTGAAAAAACATTTTCTTAACAAATATAAATTTGCTAGTTCCATTCCAAACTGATATGTTTGTAATCTTCCATAGCTTTGATTCTTAGACAGCATCCGAAAGTCACTTTCATTACATAAATTACTATTTCCAATCCTATTATCAATATTAAATGAATTGTAGCTTGCTAAGTGAAACATATTTACCTAAATAACACCTGTTCTTTCATTTGTAACTATGCTTCCTTTGTTGTTTATCTAGGTGGCCCCCGTGATAGCGTCTGTTAAAGCCTTAATGTGGTTCTCCTGACCACTGTTATGACATATGTATATAACCTTACATTGTATATTTTCAGTCAAATAAAAGAGTCTTGAGTCAAGATGGCATAAAATCTCTTTTGCATAATACTTTTGTGCAATGCGGGCGGACCATTGGTTTTGAACAACAAAAGGCATTTCGATGATTAACAACTGCTCCCCATTACTTGCAGATTTATATTTAACCTGACCATAATTTAAATATATGAATATATTGATAAAAAAGGATTTTCAAGTGGTTACAAAATTGTCAAACAACGCAAGATATAATGATGACAATGCATGTGTAAATGTATAAAGTGTCAGTGAAATTGCTAAAGAAATTTACCTAAAAGATATCCCTTTGTCAGTAACCATTAAGATTGTTTTAGAGATATATTTGCGGACTTGGATATCAGGGTTACTTTTAAAAGGTTTTGTACTAATGTCTGTCACATTATTGATGAGTATGACTTTGAAGTAGTTAACTATCCTTTCCTGGAAAGTAATTTTTCAGAAATTATTGTATATTATACATTATTTCACACTTTTTGAGATTTGTCCTGTTTGTTCTGAATTTTGGGGACTTTGCATCTAGAACCAAATTTATTTGCGATTAACTTGAGTCAATAGGATCCAAAGGTGTACTTTTGATCAAATATTTCTACAAACATATCTGTAAATATGATCGGAAAGTTTGGCTTCAGTAATATTAGATATTTTAGACTTATCTGTTTTTCCAATTTATTTTATCTGTTGGCATCATTCTGTTTTAATATACACCTTTGAGAAATTTTAGCCTAGCTTGCTTTCTGTTAGGTTCAACCCCTTGGGGGCTATCGGTAACAAGCAGCGCTTATGACAGTTAGAAGCTTGCCTAATTGTTCTTGATATCTGGTTAAAAAATGCATTTTGATTGCATTCTCTTGATTAAATACTAATGACTTTTATTCTCTTCTGACTTACCCTACAGATTTTGATGTTAGTTTCCAAAGACTATAAGAAACTTTGGCTGGAATAATTTCACATATTTAAGACTTGCCTGTTACGCTACTTAATTTTATATTTTAGCGTCATTCTGTTTTAATATTCACTTGCAGACATTTTAGGCTTACATGTTTTCTATCAGGTTAAACCCCTAGGGGCTTTCGGTAGCAAGCAGCGGCCGACGAAAGTTACAAGTTTGCCGAATTGTACTTAGAATAGGGATAAGAAAAAATATGTTTTTATAACATGTTTTTGACTTCAATGCTTATTACTTACGTTCTTTTCTGACATGCCTAAGTACACACTTCCTCAATATCAATGAATCACTCAAATTTCATAGTATTTACTCAAATGTCAAAAACCTGACCCATTACGTTGAAACCTTGACTCAGGGTTGGCAGTGAAAAAAGAAAAATATCTGGAAACTATCAAAGTGAGGAGTAGGTATCATCATTGGATGGGTTTTATATTTCTGCTGCAGTACTTGTTAGGATATATATCGGTTTGTAAAGGTTAACTAACTGCAACTGTTTATTTTACAATCGCTGCAGCGGAACATAATGCCCCAGTTTGTTTCTATTTAAGTTTTACACTGGCCGGTGGTTTTAGTGAGATAAGCTCTCCAGCTAGAAAGGGTACAAACTGGTTCAGAGGTTAGCCAACTTTTTTTTATATATATATATCGGAACTTGTACTATACAAATTTTCCAATTATGTTTGGTTTTACAGGTTTTATTCTTTCTTAATGAATCTCTGCATTTATAAGGAAAACTGGACGTATTCAGCTAATTTATCATTTGATACGTTCTGAGTAGTTTCCGCTGAAGACCCTTTAATATATTGGGCTAATGCAGCTTATATCAAAATTCAAAAACAGAAAGTGCGCAACATGGACAATGGGTACTTCCATATGTATATAGGTCACACAGTGACAGGTTAGCTTACGGAGAATAAGGAGTTCGGGCTGCTGAATAGAGTAATGACTTCTAGAAAGTGGTTCTAGACAAATAGACAAAAACAAAACAAAAACAAACAAAAACAAAAAAAACAAACAAACAAAAAAAACTTCTTGTCATTTTTTTTCTGTTTAAAAAAATGACCCTTTTTATTGTTTTTTGTATGTTTTGGGGGTTGGGGTTTTTTTTTTTTTTTTTTGTTTTTTGTTTTTGTTTTTGTTTTTTTGGTTTTTTTTTTTTGGTTTTTTTTTCGGTTTTTGTTTGTTTTTTGGTTTTTTGTTTTTTTTTTTCTTTTGTTTTATTTTTTGTTTTTCTTGTTTTTTGTTTCGTTGTTTTTTTTTTCCAAATGTTTCCTCTGTAGATTCCTCAGAAATCATTAGGGACCAACTAGGAACACAATGTATTGACTGATCAGATCGTAAATTTTCCAAAGCTGATTGTCACATATTTGTATATCTTCCAAAAAAAGTGAAAATGTGTTCTGTAACATCGATAAGCTGCTGGCATTGCTGTAAGTCATAAGACATAACTGAGAGGTGGAGACATCTATCGCCATTTATTAACACCAGTGACACCTGTGCATGTAAAAGGCATTAATTACAATATGAAACTAGACGTTAATAAATTATTTACCTCAGCGATGGGCCAGTGCCAAAAGGATGGGTGCGTTATACAGCAACACCATAGAAATCGTTCGATATTGTGTGCAAATGATTCGACAGTATAATACCCTGTACACTCATAACAATGGACTTGTTCTCTATCTTTTATTCGTTCGAATTACTCAGAAGATTTACTTTTCCAAATAGGCAGTTTTTTTCTGCTGAACACAGTATTTGTCCTCCAAGGGCATAACTTGAAATTTGAGACATTAACATTGATCTAATTTATTTTGATGCGGTACGATAAGTTCCTAGATCATGGTTTCACAAAACGAAGGCTTTATTACCATTTTGAGCGTTAAGTGTAGTTAAACAAACCTTAACACATGAAGCATTATTTAACATCCTTGCACAAATGTTTTTTTTTTTTTCGTTTTTCTTTTTTTTATGAGTTCAATAAATTGTCTCTCTGTATTTTAGGTATATGCCTATGTTTTGTCAATGTAGTTTTAATATTGCAGAGAAGGTCAAAGGTTCTCTTTTCCCATTAAACGCACACACACACACAAATGAAAATAATTATCACACATACACAGAGGAGGCTATAAAAAGAGCAGGTTCAGACCTAATCTAAGAAATGTACAAGAGAGACTCAATAAAAAAAGGGACACTATAAAGTCAATTCTAAATTAAAATAAGAGTAAGACAGATTTTCCTGTATTCTTTAAAATTCAAATAACACAGTAGCTAATAAAAATGATATTGCTGAACGTTTCGCTGATTTTTGTTTGCAAATATTGGTCCTAACATGGCTGCTAAATTTACTGCCCTTAATACTCTTGATTTTTCTATATTTCTCACGGACCGTGTTCAAAACAAAGTTTCCTTTAAACAAGTATCGGTCGCTGAAATTGAATATATAATTTGAAAATTTAAACCTAAGACAAACACTGGACTTGATCATTTATCAATGAAACTCCTGAAAGGAGGCTGTGCTTCTCTCTCAGACCCTCTTGCCCTTATCACAAACCAGTCCCTAAATCCAGGTGAGTTCCCACATAAATTGAAGATGGCTTAATGTATACCCTACACAAGAAGGATGGAAACTCAATTATAGACGACCATAGGCCCATTTCCCTTCTTTCTTTTCCGTCAAAATTTTGGAAAAGATAGTTTATCGTCAAATATTTGACTATTTTTACCTCCCACTCCTTGTTTTACGCTAACCAACATGACATCAAGCAGCGGCACGCAACAAAGACTGCAATTCTTTAATTTTTAGATAGAATATACAAAGTATTTGATTCCAGCCAGAGCCCAATCAGTTTTCTCCTTGACTTATCTTGGGCATTTAATACGCTAGACCACTACATTCTTCTTCAGAAATTAAAATATTACGGTATCACCGGTACACATCTAAATTGATTTAACAGCTACCTATTCAATAGGTCCTAATATGTTCTTTATGACAATGATTGTTCTAAAATTCTGCCTATTTCCACTGGCGTGCTTCAGGGGTCAATTTTGGGCCTTCTCTTGTTTGTCATATATGCCAATGACATGCTCTCTGCTGCAGCTAATTTTGAGTTTATTTTATATGCTAATGATATCACCCTCATGAATTCTCTATGCTCTTTTCAAATTTCTGCAAGCCCTAATTTTGACAACAGATCTTATAATGTAAACTTTGAGCTGAACAGGGTGTATGACTAGTTAGCAACAAACAAATTGTCATTCAATATATCTAAGACTAAGTACATGGTGTTTTATTTTCCTCAATGTAAGACACATATGAACTTAACCTGAAAATTAATAAAATTCCTGTGGAGAAGACTAGCGAATTTTATTTCCTTGGGGTACAATTCACGAAACTTTGTCATGGACTCTTCACACAACTTCTAACAAACTGTTACACATGGTTGGTATCCTAAAGAGAATTCATAATTCGATCCCTCTTAGTGGACGTTTGTTGATGTATATAGCTCACTTTTCCAGCCACACATGAATTATTCGATTAAGCACAGGGTCACTATTCTAACATAATCTTCAAACTACAAAGAAGACAGTCCGCTTAATAAATAACACCAACTTTTATGCTCATACTGAGCCCTTATTCAAACAATTAAATATTGTAAAGTCCATAGTATTTTGTACTTGAAAGACCTCAAATTTTATGCTATTTACTCTGAAAACAAACTGCCGCTGTATTTTGTAGATATGTTTTCAGCTATCTCTGTAACACATTCTCATGACATTAAGCATAGAGATGTTCCTCGTTATGCTAACTAAGAAACGCAAGATATCTTATCGTACGTTTTTATATCCCAACCCTACTTAACAAGAGAGCCCCCCCCCCTGCCCCATTGTGAAGGAGAAAGTCCATACTCATTTGTACCTAGGATTTCTAAGTACGCAAAGCAATATTTCATCAGTAAATATTCTGAAGTTTGCACCATTGAAAAACTGGTATGTTTGCTCGTGATAATCATGGTAAGAATACTATTTTTGTGCATGTAATATTCTCTCTAGAACATTTTAATTTATATTCCACCAAATAATGATTATTTAGATCGTGTCACTTATATTTTCAGCGTCTTTTGTCTCCAATATCTATATGTCCAATATCTATTTTGTTCTATATATTGTCGGGTGAAAATCTCCAGGACCCCCCTCCAAGGGCGCTTCAGCGATAGCGGGTTCTCAAACCCTTAGCTAAAGTCATCTGACATTACTGTTTCAGTTTGCATGGTAGACATATTTTGTTGGTTTTTTCAGAGGAACGACAACTGCTTTGATTTTCTTGTACCTTACATATTTATATTACTGTTTGTATCTACCACTTTGGTCAAATAAAAGCAGATTTGAGTCTGAGTCTGAGTCTGAGTCAAGAAAATGAGGAAAAAGCAGCAATCTCTTCTCCAAAGTTACTTTGTGACACTGTGGTAGAGCTGTGACCTGGTAATCAACACTAACAGCGGAAACTGCCTCAACATTCTTAGCACAAAGCCTCAAGGTCATCTCTGGGCTGCATTTGTCGTTCAGCCAAGGCATATGAGATTATGTGCATCAGGGAATGGTCGAGATTGATAGTGTAGGGCATATATCTACGAAGGTCACCAAAGGTAAATCTATGGTATTGTAAGAAGAGCAGAAAAAGCTCTGGTTGATAATCTAGACTCATCAATGACCTCCAGTCGTTGGGGTACCTTAAGTGGCCCTCGTGCTTCCGAAACACGTCAATAAGAAGGGTTTCTAATGGGTAACCACAATTTAATGTCACTTCTTCATGTTCTTGTTTAGTGAAAAGATACGGCCGTTCCAGATAAATCTTCCCATATTTCATATTTCTTTCCTCAAATTCAGTCAACTTATTTATTTCATCCTTTAGAGTTTTGACCTTGTTAAGTTGAACCAGCCAGCTGAGGCGATAGGGCCACTGTTCACACAGAATAACCCACCATCCCAGATTAACAATCTTGTTGTGCGAACGTTTACCTCTGTAGTGTTTGAGAAACATACGCACTGTGACAGAAAGAATGTTGTCAATTCGTTTCAAATGCCGGGGATTTTCCTGCACAAGCCGAGGATTGTCCAGCAATTCTTTATGCATGATATCAACAG
>OZ026628.1:40637311-40669811 GCA_964020975.1 Hermodice carunculata | reverse complement strand
AATTTTTGACACACTGAGCACTCACCGCCCTTCCAAATTGAAATTTGTTTGTAACATGATTTCTAAGGAATGCAATACAAAAGACCCCCTCCCTATTTTTTTCTATCAATATAACCAAAATATTGGACAAAGTACAATGAATTACAAGATATTTATGGCTTCAATTACTCTTGAGGATATAGCAGCTAAACAAAATTGTCACTGCTTATCTAACAATTAGTATTCTAATGTTGATACATACCACAAATGTGTATATACATGCAATTTGAACATGATACAATATTAAGCTTTGAACAAATAGATGAGAAAAAGTACAAATTTCGGATATGTCTTTTGTTGAACATTGAGAGTATTTTGGCATGCAAGTACTCCTTTTGATTCCTCCTGTATGAAATGGGCAAAGGAAGAAAAGGTAGAATTTCAGAATTTTGAAAGGTGCTTATGAAACTTGAAAAGAGTCTTTAGAAATAAAATTTATAGTTACAAATTCCACATTAAGAATTTCAGTATGGTTAATTTCAAGCATAGAAAATTTCAAAAGCAGTCAAATAACTACAAGAAAGTTTTTTTTATCACTTACAAAAACAAGGCAGGAAAAAATTTTGGTATCGTCTGCAAAGAATATGATCTGGATGTTTTGATAAATGAATTTCGTAACACAATATTTCAGACATAAGAGGAAATGACGAATATTAATTACACAAAAAATTCATTAACAATTTGATAAATACACATAGGGACGAGATGAAAAGAAATTTTAATATCAAAGTTTCTGAAGAGGACTCCTATATTCAATTTTAGTTCTGAATACTCAGATTACATGGACATCCTTGTTAATCAAGATTCATTCATGGTACTTCAAAATATACAACAAAACAACAAACAAAAGTAAGTAAACTATTTGACTGCAACAAGGAATCATTTTCGTAAATACTGAAATGCAATTTCTAGAAACTGTGATATAAATTGTTATTGGAGTATCAGTAATGCCTCCGAGTTTGTATCCAAACTCAAAGATTTTAAAGCAAAAACTATCAGAGCTTTTTAAAACACTGCGCACTATTCTTCCAACAAAAGGTTCAAAACTTCTTTTCAGAATTAGTCATCCAAATTCCTTAAACATAATGGTAAACGATACGTAAATATAAATTCATATTCAAAGAAAGCATATTTGTCGCATAACAAATATTCATAAAGCAACATTATAACCTGCACTGTTTAAACTTTGACACATGCTGTCAAATTTCTTCAAGATAATACTTTCATTCAATTTGGAACATTGGTTTTTCAACCAATAAAATGCATCCCAACGAGTAGCAACAGCTCCCCGTTACTCGCTGATTTATATTTAACCTGGCTTGAATTTAAGTACATAGACAAACTGATGAACAAGGATTCTCATTTGGCGACACAGTTATCAAATAAAACAAGGTGTACTGCTGACAGTACTTGTATAAATGTGCACAATTATGATGAAATTGCTAAAACAATTTACGCAAAAGATATCCTTCTGAAAGGTAACAACTCTCAAATGACAGATTTTGCATTACAGTATATCACAAAATTGACTAGTTTAACTTTGAAATAGTCAATTATTATTTCCTAACAGTAATTGGATATAAATACATTCTTGTCACAGATTTTAAGATCTGGTTCTAAATATCAGGACCGTACATCCAGAACCAAATTTATTTTCAATAAACTTGAGTCAAGAGGGTTCAAGCATATGTTTTTGATCAAATAGCTCTGCAAACTTTCCTTTCCTTAAATATCTATTAAATTTTTTTCTATAGAAAATTTGTTTTCAATAAAGTTACAAATTTCAGACTTTTTTTTTTCTTTTTTTGAAACTGAATTTTACATTTTGGCATCATTCTGTTTTAATATTCACCTTTCTGACACTTTAGGGCAACATTTAATTGCGCATTTACTCAATGTATGAAAATTACTCAACTCGGCTTTTCCACACCAGGGCCGGGAGTCAGTCATAGCATGTCCTGAACACTTATCCAGAAATTTGCAGTATTTACTCAATTGTCACAAACCTGCTTTATTCTTTTCAAATATTAACTCTTGGGCTGTCAAATGCTGTCCCAGGCATTTAGCCAGAAATTAACAGAACCTCACTTATTTAGATGATTCATCATTTACCATGTTCATATTTATTCATTATTATCTGCGTTGCTCTTGCTGAATATTTGGCTTTGATAAGGAGGCGCTTCTCAGAGAGACATGTAAGGGTACAGGCTCCCAAACATGTTCTGAACAGTTACCCGCTGAAGACCCTTAATCTATTTGGGTGAATACAGCCTATGTCAAAATTCTACAGAGGAACACGAAAAAAGTACTTCCATGTGCATACATGTTACACAGTGAAAGGTTAGCCTATGGTTTGAAGAGTTCAGACGACGGAATAAGGTAATAGCTACAGCTTTTGGATGAGCAGACACAAATACAATATATATCGTGCAAATGAGTTGTAATAATAAAGGCATATATATATATATATATATATATATATATATATATATATATATATATATATATATATATATATATATATATATATATATATATATATATATATATATATATATATATTGTCCGTAGCCTCCACAGTTTCTTAGCGTAATAAATGTAATACATGTTCCACCGTATGGCTTGGCATTATTAAGAAATGAGGGGTATGTTCTGACATGCAGCTTGAAGGAAATGTATTCTTTTGGACATATACAAGCTTCTTGCCTTTTCAAAGCTGTTCCTAACATAAACATATTTTTATATATTTCACATGGAGTATCTTGTTAAAAATACTCATTTGCAAAACACCCTGCCAGTTAGGACATTGTTACAAAATTATGGGAGATCCATGAGGATCATACGAAGGAAGCACCTGCTGCGATAAGTATATCTAGGCATATTTCTCGCAAAACCTCCTGAAATACCATTGTCTACATGATTTTACCACAAATAAAGATACGATACACCCAATTTTATCTGGCAGTTTATACTTGTGTCTTAGGATATGCTGGAATACAAGAAGATTAAATATATTTCTTGCTTATAAGGTGACTTTCATATGACTTTAACTGCAGAAGGGTAAGTAAAATTACGTTTAAGTTATTTTTCACCTTTCGGCATGGATGTTGCTTGAAATATGAAAATCGGAAAAGATCAAGTTATCAGTTCTTTTCTCTACAAAATGTTTGTAAAAAAATCGAATTTGGATCAAAAGTGAGGAAAGCAAGTACCATTGATATGCTGTTTTAATAATTCCAATTTTACTGACAGGCATCCACCGTGAGGAACAATGAGAGTAGAACCAGCAGCCTAAGCTTCAAGAATATATATATATATATATATATATATATATATATATATATATATATATATATATATATATATGTGTGTGTGTGTGTGTGTGTATGTGTGTGTGTGTAGATTATATAATGGTTGTGGTTCTATGTGGGTTTTATGAATGAGTGCTGTGCCATATAATTCACGAGTGAGTGTTGCCAACGAGTGAATGATATGGTACCAGCACGAGTTCATAAAACCCACATAGACCACAACCATTTTATAATATATTTATCTTATATTTGCTCATAATTCATATGCATGTATTGAAAGGAAACTGTCCAACACATTTTCATATACAAGAAATGTATTAGTATTTTATTTTCATGCTGCATCAATATAGGCTGAAGAGTCTACAGACTCATCTAGGTCTACAAGGAAGCACCAAGCATCTTGATACAAGATAAGTCTCCGATAATACACGTAGGCCTAAAACGGTATTTCATCCAACAAAACAAAATGTAAAATATCTTGCTTGTAAAAATGTCAACCACAATTGAAATTAATAGGCCTAGCTTGATAAAGGTAACTTCGAAACTTAACTGCAATAAACTAACAGTGCTCTTTTTGAAACTGCAAAACAGTCAAACTAGACAGGCCTTTGATGATGCATTTTAGGCCTATTTAAGAGCATTTAATCATTATTGAGACTGGGAATCTGAACCAGTTGTAAACATACAGGATTGTCCATACCCAGTACACCTTTCTCATACATGATATCAACCTCTGTATCGGAGACAGATCGCGCTTTGTTTGGCTGGTTTCCTCACCCTTGGGCTTTTAGTTTTTTGTTGTTGTTTTTTTGTTTTGATTTCATTGCTCGTTGTGTTTTAGAAAATTCAACACCGGCCACGATGCTCGTGCCGTAGTTTCTTTCATGCAGAAAACGTTCTGTGCTGGCAAAAAATAGATCGCAGAGAATGTTCTTTGTATTCTCTGCCTTCTTTTGTGCGCATAGTCACCAAAAATTCTGACAAATAATTATTCAGTGCCAACTAAAATATTTTTCTCTCTCCATAAAAAATGCCAAGGCAAAAACAAGAAAATAAGAAAACAGAGCAGCGAAAACAAGAAAACACGAAGGCGAAAATGCGAAAACACAACCGCGACAACACGACAGAAAATATGTCGTGTTTTCGCACTTGCATTTTCGTGTTTTCGTGTTAGCGTTTTCTCGTTTTCTTTTTTTACTGTTTTCTGCCTTGGGCGAAAACAACAAAACACGAAGGCAAAAACGCTAAAATATAAAACACGAAGGCGAAAATGCGAAAACACAACCGCGAAAACACGACAGAAATTATGTCATGTTTTCCCACTCGCATTTTCGTGTTTTCGCATTAGCATTTTCTTGTTTTTTATTTTCGCAACATCGTGCTTTGGCTTGTTTCACTTCCGTTTAACACCTTCCCATATGTTAGCTAACGGAATTAATCTACTGAATACTTTAACTTTTATGGTTTATACTTGTATTGTACAAATGAATTCAAAAGAAATGTGTGGACGCACCATGAAATAACCCCGCTTGATTGTTGCCCCTGTTGTAACGGGGTAGTTTTCCAAATTCACTGTTCTTGTTGTTATTATTATATCTCGTTGTTGTTGTGGTGGTGGTTGTTATTATTATCATTATCATTATTGTATTTTTTTTTTTTTGCCCAGAACCACTTCCTAGTAGTCAATACCCTATTCCACAGTCCGAACTCTTTATTCTCCATAAGCTAACCTATCTCTGTCTAACCTATATACATATGGAATTACTATTGTCCATATTGCTCATGTTCCTCTGTAAATAATATAACTATTATCATTATTACTATATCTTGCTAGTACTGAACAGAACTGCTTAGCGGACGGTCATGATACCAAGATCGAGCGAACAGGTAAAACTGGTATTCGAAAGCACATTTTAATACATGTTGCATTAATGGTAATATTTACGGTAAATATTAGACATTGATCCTTGAACTAAACTCTGTACACAAGCCAACAAGCATATAAGTAAACAAACAAATAAACTTAAAGCTAGTCATGTCTGAGGAAATTGATGCTGATTCATGGAAACCCTGGTGACAAAATTTTCAGCGCCAAGGACCAAGAGGACAAGTCCTTCACAGGTAGTGTTCGTGTGGAAAAATAATCGTTCGGTGAAAAAATGGGTCTTTAATAGTGTTTTGACATAAAAGTTATAATATCCCCCCCCCCCCCCAACATGTCATGTCATACGAAAAAACAAAACAAAAAACAAACAAACAAACAAACAAACAAAAAACAAACAAACAAAAAAACAAAAAAACACACACAAAAAAAAAAAAAAATAAAGGCATTCACTATTTGTTGCTGGAACAAGATATGCATGATGCACCGAAACATGTCCACGAATTTCACTGGCATAAGTCACAGAACTCCGGTTCGGATGGTTGATCACTAAAAAAGATTGCTATATAATAGTTTTCAATGTAATCCATAATTGAGCTCTTTATGGCAGATTTGTTTCTTTTCTACATGATAAAGTCCACCAAGCATGTTTTGAGCCACATTTCTGCACGTGATTAAAGTGCATGCTCTTATATGCATCTATCATCGGGCAAAATATTAAATCAATTATTGGTATCATATCAAGGAAGTTTGTAAAGCATGTACGATTTATATGTGTTTAAGGAATTTAAAGAACGGAACTAAGCATAATTGAGGTGGCTGTGCATGATCAAACTTTCTTCCATATCGGACATTGCTTTTTAAATTCTACTCATGAAGCATTTAACTTAAAACCTAGCAGGAGACCACAATATTAAAAGATATGTCACTCCAAAGAATGCACATGGAGATCTACACGGAAACCCACCCACATTCAAATGCCAAACTACAGCTTACACCATGTGTGCTGCCCAGAATCGTATCAGAAAAAGTACAATACATCATAAAAATTACGATATCACGTTTGTTTCAACAGGTAAATATATATTTCTACCAAAGAGCTGTAAAATTTCAATACCCAATACATATCCTACCGACATGACCATTTTCATTCAGATACTTATCCGGACAAAAACTTTTGTCAAAGATAGTTGGTAGGGCCTTGAGGGCCCACTCTTAGCCATCTGGCTCCAGTGTGTATTTTCCATACTTTTGATTTTTGCCATCAAGCTGACATGCCCCCCCACCGGTATGGGTACGATATGTTTTACAGCACAAACACACACACACACACATACATACATTTTATATATATATATATATATATATATATATATATATATATATATATATATATATATATATATATATATATATATATATATATGTGTGTGGTGTGTGTGTGTGTGTGTGTGTGTGTGTGTGATTGGGGAATGCTGACTTTAAATCCATTTTTGAAAGATAATTTAGACATGAGCTAGTCTTTGCAGAACTCTACATTGTCACAGAAAGTAAATCACTGGCACATTGTATTTTGGTAGTGCCGGTTTATTGTGCATGACATTTTATGACAATTCCCAATGGATTAATTGAACATGCAGGAACAAGTAAAAGTGATTCTCTTATGGTGCCAATAGTCCAAAGTTACCCCAGAGCTTTGTGGACCTGGAGCTTCCACAAAACTATTCTTATATGCCATATCATAATGATGTACACTATCAGCCGTATTTCATAGAGCTATACGGTTTTTTTTGGGGGGGGGGGGCAGTAGCTTTTTGACGTCAGAAAAGAGACAAGTCACCTTGGTAAAGCCTCAGTGTATATCAAGCAAAGCCATGCACATTGCATACTCTTATTCCAATTGCAGTAAATGTATATAATAGCCAGAGCACTAACTTTTGGAAGCGTCATTTCCTACCAACAGTTGCATTTGCAAGTGATTATTATATTTTATGTTACATTTGCTGCAGGCCTTTAAATATAGTCATTCCTGGAATGACTAATATAAGATCATGACGAGCAGTTGTTAATATGTAATATAAATTTTAACCAACCAGCAAGTTGTTTCATTTTGTTTGCTTCGTTGATGTGTGTCATTAAAAACTCAACCATCGAGCTCTTTCCCTTCCCCCAGCTGCCATAGATACCGATGGTGAGTGGCTCTGGTGTGGAATTGTCGGTCACCAGATTAAACAGCTCCATGAGGTAGTCATTGTAGCCAAGCGTATCTTCTGTAGTTGACTGATCAGACGAAATTGTTGCCTGTGTTTCATATTCCTAATCAGAGATGCATATATGGATTAAATCCACAAGTGCGCAAAATCTCAAAAACCACGCGTATATGCATATCGGGGGTAAACCTTTCAATTAAAAATGCCGAGAGAGAGAGAGAGAGAGAGAGAGAGAGAGAGAGAGAGAGAGAGAGAGAGAGAGAGAGAGAGAGAGAGAAGAGGCATTGGTGAAGCCAACTGGAGAAATGAAAGAAATATAGATTATTGAGATGGCTTTTCATTCTGGTGGTATGATATTGTGATGCTGATACATAAAATCGGATCTTGGGATTTTATTGAAATATTCCTGATACTGTGGTGCTATACAGTGCCGTTAGAATGTCTTGCTCCAAAACTCTGGGGGGTCACCAGTGAAGCCACTTGCAGGTACCACTTTTCAAAGTGTAATAAACATTATAATTTTGACACCATTATCAGTTTAAGGCCCATTGGAGGCCACAGGTAGATACAAGAAGCATACTGAGTAACTAACATCAAAATTCCTTACAGTGTTTCTTTCATGTACCGAAGGGGACCTTCGCGGAGGGGACGGTACTGTATTTCCCTCCAAAATCTTGATTTCCTGTAGCGCTGGTTGATCTGAAAAGAAAAATGAAAAAAACAAAAACAAAAAAACACGTAAATTCGATTAAGTATACTGAAATTTTCTCTCGTCCAAAATAAGTTTGTTGTCGCCAAGTGTGAACTTTTTAAAAGGTGCAGAAAAATCAAGGCCTGCAACGATATCATCGGTGACCATTTAGATGTTATTTAAACAGAAAAGTAAAACAAAAACATAATGATGAAAAATACAGCATTCATACTGGAACTCACACAATTTGTTTGTTAGTTATGCCGAAATGATATGCGGCTGGTTTGCTGCATACAACAGCGGTAAGCAAACTTGAGCAGTCACATACGCCTACGATGATTCAGTCAGGGGCGCAGTGCCCCTACACCCGAGAACAAATGTGCAGTGTTGCATTACCTTCGATTTGAGTCCAAAATGATTAGAATTGGATGGAAATTGGCCAAGTTATGTCTGGCTGAAACTTTCAAAACTCCAAATGACCTTTTCATTTGAACCTTAGAGCAAAAATGTGTTGTGTTACCATAGCTACAATTTGAGCCCAATATAATCAATTTGGATAAAAATTGATCGAGTTATGGATAGAAGAATATCACCATATCTACCTGAAGTGAACCTTGACCTCAAAAATGACATTTTGACCTAAAATTGAACTTTGACCTTGACATGACCTTGACATTTGAGGTGACCTTTACCTTGCTACGAATGATCTCTCATAGACTCGGAACCACATTTACAATAGTATATACGGTATTGAAGATTTGAAACTTTAATTAGCCCTCATTTGCAAAATTTTGAAAAGCATGACCTGTCATTATAAAAAGGAGAGACTTCATCTATAGAAGTATAATTGTGCTAAGCTTGGAGTTTCTACATGTAATACGTTTCAAATGAAGTGTCGGACAAATTTGCCTGGAAAGAAAGAAAGAAAGAAAGAAAGAAAGAAAGAAAGAAAGAAAGAAAGAAAGAAAGAAAGAAAGAAAGAAGGAAAGAAAAAAGAAGGAAGGAAGGAAGGAGAGAGAGAGAGCGAAGGAGAGAGAGAGAGAAAGAGAGAAAGAGAGAAAGAAAGAAAGAAAGAAAGAAAGAAAGAAAGAAAGAAAGAAAGAAAGAAAGAAAGAAAGAAAGAAAGAAAGAAAGAAAGAAAGAAAGAAAGAAAGAAAGAAAGAAAGAAAGAAAGAAAGAAAGAAAGAAAGAAAGAAAGAAAGAAAGAAAGAAAGAAAGAATATCTCTGTGTTGGCACACAGACATAACTAGGCCATCATGACCATACACCCGTGCGACCTATGATGGGAGCAGGTACGACGTGGAGCTTGGTTTGTCATTTTGTTCTTAAGTCAGTTTCATGACAGTTAAATTAAGGCGTCCTTACCAGTTTTAAACAGTTCTGCTAAATGACCCTGGTTGGTTTTGCGCAGAGCTTTAACAAAATTGTCCAAGTCTTCCGTTGGCCTGGTCATAAGAAACCTCACAAGGGTTTCAGCTTTTCCTGCAGGCGTTCCACCTGCCTGTAATGAAATAATCTGATTCAGTTTGGCTTGATGTATACTTCAAAGCAAAAGGAAAGCAGACTGTGGGTTGTTCAGTTAAAGTTTTCATATATTTGTCGACAGCTTTACGTAATACCCCACTTACACGTTGAGAATTCAGCCACGGCATTATATCTATACAACCATTACAGTGTTTAATTTAAAGTGTATTTGGTCCATTTTAAACTTGATGAGATTACACCTTAATGTAATATTTTTTTTGCGACAAACGTTACAGCATTGCTAGGTATTTGCAATTCTTTCGAATTAAGTGTCTCATGTATATAATTCGTTTTTAAAAAATTGTAATTGTTTCATGTATGTAGTGTTACGATAATTAATGAGCAGTTAAAATCGAGCATCAGTAAATATATATATATAATTATTATAAGTTTACTTTATTTCTCGTGTCTGTATGTGCATGGTATCTTCGCGCTTATATATATATATATATATATATATATATATATATATATATATATATATATATATATATATATATATATATATATATTCGCGAGGAGGGTAAGATGTTATTGCTACCTAAGGACTTGGCCAGAAGTTGACATTACTCACTCAATTCCAACAAACCTGACTCATTCTTTTGAAACATTAACGTAGAGTTGGCAGCTAAATAGGGTGTCAATTGTTACATTACATGTTAGGAGTTCTCGGGGTTTTTACAGGTGTCTTACTGTAACCGATCATTATATACTCACTGAGACTTAGTACAATGCGACCGGTTTTGTTTCTACTTCAGTTATAGACTGGCAGGTGGTTGGACTAAGGTGAGCTATCCAGCAAAAGAAGGGCACATACTAGTTCAGGGTGAGCTAAAGTATTCTTATCTGAACTTGCACTATACAAATTAGGTAAGTATGTTTGGTTTAATAGGTATTCTCTATTCATATCAAAGCTCTTAATTGACAAGGAAAGCTTCACGTACTTAGCATGTTCATGATATGCCACGTTCATATTTATTTGTTATTTTGTGGGCTGTCTTTCCTTTATGTTGAACTCGGACAAGGAGCCGCTACCCAGCGGCACATGTATGGGTACACGCTCCAAAACGTGCTCTCAGTAGTTACAAGCTGAAGACGCTTTACTATATTTGGCCAAAGCAGCCCATGTCAAAATTATATAGAAGAACGTTAACACTATGTATAATTGAATTTTCAGATTTATATAGGTGGGACAGTGATAGGTTCGCTTGTGGACGCTATAGAGTACGCAACCTACGAAATTGAGTGCTAACGACTAGGTAGTGGTTCTACTCGATAAGACGCACGAATAATGAAATAATATAGAGTGAGTTTCAAAACAATCAGCCAATCATGTTGTATTACTACTGTCTTTGGCAAATAAGGTTAAAGTACACTCACACTTATTTCGTTTAAAACTCGCTGAGAAGCAATTCCATACTGAATGATGTAATCGAGCAATCCGTGGTCAACAATCAAGTCATTCACCAGTCTCGATCGCTCTCGTACCAGTATATCCCTATAATTCGACGGGTTAGCTGGAATTTGTATATATATATGTATATGGCAATTTTAATAAAAAATAAATAAAATCTGAGCATTATCATAAAAACAAAGCGCAATTTTTGTGCTTTAGCTACTTCATATACATATATGTGCCTCTTTTAATGAAATAAACAGTTGCAAAATACCCCTTGTATATTTTTTGTTTTCATTTTGGGGCCAATTTCGATTATTATTATTATTATTATTATTATTATTATTATTATTATTATTATTATTATTATTATTGTTGTTGTTGTTGTTGTGGTTATTATTATTATTATTATTATTATTATTATTATTATCATTATCATTATCATTATCATTATCATTATCATTATTATTATTATTATTATTATTATTATTATTATTATTATTATTATTATTATTATCAAATTTTTTTTTTTTCAAAATGATCTATGCAAACAAAACATTATGCAATTTGATCTCTACGCTTTTCGCGATTTCTTGCTCTTAATGTGTCCAAAAGACGAAAAGCAAGCCCCCCCCCCAAAAAAAAACCTGACTTATTCAAGTGATTGCTAATGTCATCGCAAGGTCAATGAAGATATCCATTTTTTTCTACTTGTATGACTTATCAACACCCTAAGTTTCAAACAAAATATAGAAATCTCTAAAATAGGTATTAAGCATTTCACACAAATACGGCTATTCTAATGCCATCTTTTGGCTTTATTGGGTCCAACGTGCAATAAATTGTTTTCTTTAATGTCCAGTATTAAAATGCTACTTTTAAAGTGCTGCACGTATTACTAGTGCTGTTCAATTTGCTAATCCAATTTGTTTTCATGCAAACTTGTCCCTGGTCCTTCGTGTTTGATCAATGCATAAAGTTTAGTTCATGGCCTTTAATTACACCAAGGCTTTTTTTTTTTTTTTTTGGTTGTTGTTGTTGTTGTTGTATGGTGGCACAAAAGTGCCAACTAAAATATTTTCCTCTCTCCATAAAAATACGAAGGCGAAAACAAGAAAATAAGAAAACAGAACAGCGAAAACAAGAAACACGAAGGCGAAAATGCGAAAACACGACAGAAAATATGTCGTGTTTTCCCACTCGCATTTTCGTGTTTTCGTGTTAGCGTTTTCTCGTTTTCTTGTTTTACTGTTTTCTTCTTTGGTCGAAAACAAGAAAACACGAAGGCGAAAACACTAAAATATAAAACACATAGGCGAAAATGCGAAAACACAACCGCAAAACACGACAGCAATTATGTCGTGTTTCGCACTCGCATTTTCGTGTTTTCGTATTAGCGTTTTCATGTTTTACTGTTTTCGTTTCTTGATGAAAAACGTCACAACTTGATAAAGGAAGTAATTTGGGACTTTCAGAATTTCACGAGCAAGTTTTTTCAAGATGAGGTTTATATTATTATATTATGCATGTACATACATCATTTATGTTAGCTAACAGAATTATTCTACTGAACACTTTAACTTTTACAGTTTGTAATTGTATTTTACAAATGGATTCAAAGGAAATGTATGGACGCACCAAATAACCCCGTTTGATTGGTGTCCCTGTTGTTACGGGGTAGTTTTCAAAATACATTGTAGAACTGCTTAGCGGACGGCTATGATACCAAGATCGAGCGAACAGGTAAAACTGGTATTAGAAAGCATATTTTTATACATGTTGCATTTGTGATAATATTTACTGTAAATATTACATTTTTATCCTTGAACAAAACTCTGTACACAAGCCAACAAGCATATAAGTAAACCAACAAATAAACTTAAAGCCCGTCATGTCAGAGGAAATTGATGCTGATTCATGCAAATCCTGATGACAAAATTATCAGTGCCAAGGACCAAGAGGACAAGTCCTTCATAGGTTGTGTTGGTGTGGGAAAAATAATCGTTTGTTGGAAAAAAAATGGGTCTTTAATACAGTGTTTTGACGTAAAAGTCATCATATTTACCCCAATGTGTCATGCAATATGAAAAAAAAATGCATTCACTTTTTGTTGCTGGAACAACGCGTGCATGTTGCACAAAAACGTGTCCGTGAATTTTACTGGCATTAATCCCAGAACTCCGGTTAGGTGGTTGATCACTTAAAAATATTACTATTTAACAGTTTTCATTGTAATATATAATTGAGACCTTTGTGGCAGATTTTTTCTTTATTACACGATAAAGTCCATCAAGCATGTTTTGAGCTACATTTCTGCATGTGATTAAAGTGCATGCTCTTATCTGTATCTATCCTTGGGCAGAATATTATATCAATTATTGGTATCATATCAACGAAGTTTGTACAGCATTTATGATTTATATATGTTTAAGGAATTTAAGGAACGAGATTAAACATAATTAGGGTCTCTGTGCATGATCAAACTTGCTTCCATATTAGACATCGCTTCTTAAATTCTACTGCTACAGTATTTAACTTAACAGCTGATTATTTTTATTTGATTTTGCTTTATCGGATTTTGGGGAGGGGGAGGGTTGAAACCCTAGCAGGAGACCACAATATTAAAGGACATGTCACTCCAAACAATGCGCATGGAGGTCTACACGGAAACCCACCCACATGCAAATGCCAAACTACAGCTAACACCATGTGTGCTGTCCAGAATCGTGTCAAAAAAGTACAATACATAAAAAATTACGAGATCACGCTTGTTTCAACAGGTACATATAAATTTCTACCATAGAGCTGTGACGCATGTCTTTTCTTTTTCGTAGTCTGTCTGCAAAATTGCTCGGCACACTGCTTTTTGTTTGGTCGATCGGTCATGTATAATATGTGTGTGAGCGATCTGTCGCGTTGCCGCTGCACCCCAGTCACAAAGTTTCGGTTTTGTGTCGCGATCAGTGTATTGCAGATCTTTACTTGTAAAGCAACAATGGTAACATATCTCTACAGAATAAAATTATATGAATGGCAAAACAGGGGAAAAGCATGACAGTGTGTATGGTCCCCTTTACCACGAGAAAGGCCAAAATTTGCAGGGAACCAGTGAAATAGGCTTGGCATAGAATTAACACTCCTGACAACCTTACATACCCGCACCCAAGCCAAAGCCAGGGAGACTGAAATCGGCCCTAATTGCCCCATCCGTTTTCCAATTCCGTTTTGAGGGAATTTGAATTTTTTTTTTTTTTTTTTGTCTCCAAAACAGACTTACTTTGCGTTATTGTTAAATGGCGATTGAAGTGCGTGTCGCACTGTCAGATCCATTATGCAAGCAAACACAGATCAGGGCTAGAATTCAACTGTTTTACCAACATGCCCACCGGGCATGTTGTGGATGAACTCTACTCATGCACAATATGT
Organism: Hermodice carunculata; assembly: GCA_964020975.1. Classification (NCBI taxonomy): domain Eukaryota; kingdom Metazoa; phylum Annelida; class Polychaeta; order Eunicida; family Amphinomidae; genus Hermodice; species Hermodice carunculata. The sequence goes on along the minus strand of OZ026628.1, from coordinate 40,655,331 downwards.
CCAACTTTATATGTCCAGGTTCAACTGAAGTATGTCTTTTTTTCAACTCCCGCACTTTCTTCGTCACGTATTACCCCTTGAATGAGACGAACACATATTTTGAATGTAACATTCTTTATTACATGTATAATTACGGACGTTTTCTAATGTTAAATGTACTGTCGTGAGGAACCACCGACTGGGAAAATTTGGCAAAACACACCGCAAACTACCGCTTTTTGAGGAGACTCCAAAGTGTCAAACAGTGACAAACCCTGATGATTTGCCATCATATGCGACGAAAATGTAACTGTCATTCATTCAAGTATCGTAATTCCCCTGTATTTCAAACTTTGTTTCAAATAATCGGGATTGATTTGAAGTGCATCGCAACTTGGAACATGCCAGGTTCTCTATTTTGGCGTTTAAGTTTAACTGGCCGGCACCTTGTGCATGCGGTGCCGTCTACTACCGAGCCTTTGTTTTGCATAAAAACAACTGAACGGTCGCAAAAATATTCTAAATACACTACTTACTATCTTAACCTTAATCTGCATGCTCAGTTATGTCAGGTTCATAGTTAGAATGTCGTAAAAAATCAATTAAAATACGCCCCTGGTATCTCGAAAGCCCGCTTGCAAGGGCACACTTGAAACCCCTTATTTTTAATTTGCATTCGGGTACAAATTACTTTGCGGAACTCCGGAATGATCTGTGGTCTTACATTTGTCAAGTAGCAAAACACAGACATACAACTGGTGCTGTGTTGCCGTTTATTTTATATTCGATTACCCTAAAATTGTTACAGGTCTTAAATCCAGCTTTCTACCTTCATACTACGTTTAAATTCTTGAACCAAGAGTAATACTTTCGCATAACTTCGGTGAACTCCGGACATGCACATGCTCTGAGATTTGTTGATCAAGTTGACTTGAGCCAAGTCAACCACTGGCGGATATACAAGTATAAACGTGGTGTTTTGTTTGCCGTTTGTTTTATATGTTTGATTAATTAGAATTATTACAGGTTTTTCAGCATTACAGCCATCATGCTATGATTAAATTGAACCGAGACTAGAAGAAAGAATTCGTCTGCGCCCAAATATTTAAGCGGTCGCATCGTCCCGACGCATCGTCATGTTGGATGGGATGTGACGATACCCGTTCAGAACAACAGCTTCAAAAATTTGATAAGGAATTTTTTGTCGATAAACCGAGGAAAAGCAAGTATGGTACATATGCTTGTACAGTAAAAAAATGAACCATATCACACATTTATTTATTCCAGGACCTAGCCTTTAATTTTACCGCTTGCATTTTGTTTTGCCAACCGCCTACGCAAATTATCATTATTATCGACTCGGGCGCTTCTGATCTCCGTCTGTTTTTGATATGGTTTACTTCTCTAAAGGGGGCGGGGGGATAAAAAGAGGATTTAAAAAGTAAGTTCAGTTTAGTTTAAACATATCCATTTCAAACTGGATTGCCCAATAGTACAAAGAGTGTTACTAATCGAGGGGTTCTCCATACACGGAGACGTACAATCTACAGGTACAAGACAGACAGGACGAGACATTGTAAGGTTGAAAACTGTGCGCTTACACAAAACAGGCTATGTACAAGTATGAACACAAGAGATAACTTTGTACATGTGTGTGTTGACAATATTCTATAACCAAAATGAACATGCCATCGGAGGCGACTGAAGGCGAGGGCAACAATCCGACTAAGGCCCGTTTACATAGAAAGTGACAAACATGTCTGACTGTACGTGGAATAACATGAAAAATTGGCAATATACACATTTTTTAACAAATAGAAGAGGGCTGGGACTGCCATATACATGTGTATAGAGACTAAGGTACTCTATGTGAGTGTGTCTGTCTGTCTGTCTCTCTCTCTCTCTCTGTCTCTCTCTGTCTCTCTGTCTCTCTCTCTCTGTCTCTCTGTCTCTGTCTCTCTCTCTCTCTCTCTCTCTCTCTCTCTCTCTCTCTCTCTCTCTCTCTCTCTCTCTCTCTCTCACACACACACACTGTCTCTCTCTGTCCAGCAATCTTACAACTTATTTTCACAAAATACAAAATGCCAAAAGCAAAGAAACAAAGCAAGACATATTGCCGTCAGCATCGAACTAAGCAGCAGTTAACTTGTCATTTTCAGAGAGAATTTTGGGAGCGATGGAGAGAATGGCATCCAACTCAAGGCCCAACTTATCTAGAATGGCAATACATGTAGTAAATTTCATGAGAATAAAGAGAAAAATCAAACTGTAGCGCCCTCTCCCCCCATGTACTGTATGCTTGGTCGTCAATTTCTTTTTTTTTTTCATGCACATTGCTATCCGCTGGCTTCATTTTCTCTATTTTCTTCCCCGATCATGGTCTTTGTTGTTGTTGTTGTTGTTGTCGTTGTTGTTGTTTGTTTGTTTGTTTGTTGCAAGGCACAAGCAGTCATTAACAAAGATATGTTGCTCTTTTATCCAAGATGTGTAGAAATGAACTCGCAACTCCTGTCCGTCGAGCACTCTTTTGATGAAGTAAGCTGTCATACTGAAAACACATCTTGTTCAAACAGCGCCATTTGCAAACGTCTGTTGCTAGTTTCAAGGTCATAGCACCTTCGGGTCACGTGACTGATCCGCCTTCGGGTCCCTTTTGAAAGCTGTCGCCGTCGCGTGTGAAAGCAAAGTGACAGGCTTGCATTTATGGCTGCCCTTAATGTCATTCGGGTAAATAGCTGCTTTTTAGGCCAAAAAATATTATTGTACATCGGAATCTATACATCATATTTGTCCATTGACAGGCCTTCGAAAAATTGCAACCAAAAGTGACCACGGTTGGAGAGCAATATTGTCATTACGGCCAACAATGTGGGCAAAAAGAGCTCAAATCTTTCAATGCCAATTTCTCAGAATGATTTTTTTTCTTTATCAATCAATTTTGTAGCCAGCTTTGATTAAAAGCTAATTAGTGGATCTGCTTTAAATAAGGGTCTTTTGAAAGATAAATTTATTATCTAGGAACCGTTTTTTTTTTTTTTTTTCGTTGTTTTTGTTTTGGGGTTTTTTTTTTTGTGTGTGTTTTTTTGTTTGTTTGGTTTTTTGTTTTGTTTTGTTTTTGTTTTCTGTTTTTTTTGTTTTTGTTTTTCCGTCAGGCGTTTCCTTCCGAGACTTTTAAAGCTCATAAAATGAATTAATTGTTGGTGTTTAGAATGTTAATCAAAGCATTCGATTATTTTGTAATTATGTATTTCATTTGTAAACAAAAATACGTTTCCTGCATTTTGGTCTATACTTTTATTTTACACAATCATGTAAAACACTTTTCTATCGATTATTTTAAAGAAATGCAAACAAAATGTGCAATATGATACCCTCTTATAAACTGGATTATAAAATCCTTAAAAATAATAGTACCGATATTCAACTTGTTTCTAACAAATTTATGTATCTGTACAATAAATAAAATGTATGGTTTTGTTGGTGAAATGTGAAACATTGTCATCTATGCAACATCAAAGTCGCTGGATTGTTGCACGCGGCTCCGCCACCTTAATCGCCAGCTACTTGACGTATGCTATATGTTCAGATAGTGGTTCTTGTGACCCCAACCTCCTGCTGTCCAGCATGGACAAATAGGAACTAGTGGTGTGCTTGTCTTGAAATCTATTTTCAAAAACCGGCACCAATATGTCATAAGACCGCATTGTTTCACTGGTCAGCTGGCTGAAAACATAACCCTCAAGTACAAGTTGGAATCTGGTCTTAAACTACTTGTCCAGCAAAACACACCTTTCTTGTTTGCACCGATTGCATGCCTCTGCTAATGACTGAAGATGTTTCATAAATCCATCCCATGATGTCTTATCATCATAAAAAGTTCGACTAGGCAGGGGAATATCATATAGTTGCCTAATACCATTCCGTTTACCGAAGATCTTGAAGATGTAGTGAAGAAATCCACGTTTGGAGCAGGTAGTGATGTTTCTTTAGACTGGGTATCGCTCTTTAGTGAAAACTTGTGAGATGCTGTGAAAAAATCCACATTTGGAGCATGTGGAGGCATTTCCTGAGATGATGGTGCACTGCATCTAGCTATAACCTCCAGAACTGGGATCACTTGGTCTATTGTGCCGAGGCCTGGCAGAAGTAAATGCTGGTTCAAATGGTTGGAATCTAGGATCTGAGCCTTGTATGTTTCTGATTCCCCACTGGTAGTGGATTGGTTTCTTGACATTAGTCTGGTCTCCATAGCCTTCATCTGTGCATCTACTGCTGTCAACATAGTCTCATTCATAGTTCTCTAGAACTCTGCAGCCATTTTATCACACTGGTCTGCCCTTTCTTAAGCCTTAGCAGCAGCTGAATTTGCAACTTTCTACAATTGCCTCAATTGTGTAATTTCATCTTCTGCGTCCGTTTCTGGAGTAACCCCATTATCTACACTGGCTGCCAAAGACTGTCTCTCTACAGCTTGGCTATCTTTGTCTTTCCTTAGACCCTTAATTGTATTCAAATGTCAGTAATTGAAATGGAAGCAACAGACTTACACCAAAACGCAGTATGGTGGGTAGTTGCCTTGCTAGCCACACCAAAGCTTCTTGTTAAACTTCAGTATATAAAGCTTCTTGGAGCACTATTTCTATAATATCCACCATCATCAGGTAACATGTATTTTGAAGAAACACTTTGTTCATTTCATTTGTCTTTGCAATAAGTAATTCCGGTTCACCCGCTCCACATGTGTCATGTAAAAATGCCATCAGCTGCAGGCCGTGTGAGATCTACTGGATATCATTAAAGGTTTGAGAGTCAATATGGTGCAAATATTTATTGAGTCCGTTCAAGTGGGTGGTGTTCTTCTCTGTTTCACATTGTGTGTGACTATCAGTCCCACACAAGACAAGACAGATAGCTGGTTTCTAAACACACTGAACGCTCCCCAGAAAGATACCCCTATAGTTTAAACTGTGTTTTATATAGTGTGTAGCATGCCTTACGTCCAACTAGGTGAGCATGGCACACCGCACCCTACCCTAGCATTCTGCATGCCTAGCTAGATGAGCAAGACATGCCTCATACTTTGAGGTTAATTTGACACACAATCCAGCGTCAAAAACCTACATATAGTCTGCAATAATTTTGTATATTCGGTTGGACTTTCAGCTGAATAATTACACACTAATAACTATTAATTGCCAGGGAAAACTTAACATATATTTATATTCAATAAACAAAATGTCATCCATAAGATGCAACAATGACAAAACAATCGAGCCAATAGCAATGTTGCTTTCAGAGTATCCGTGGTAACTACCATGAAATGTGGACAGTATTAAATACCCTCAGTTGAATGCATTAGATGCCATAAAATTGGTCGAAAAAGCGTTCGATATGGAAAAAATTCTGCATCAAATATCAAAGAATTATCCAGGAAATTGCTTTCCTTTTTGTAAATGTTCAGCCTGTTACTTTTGCTCAGGTAATGTGGTGCAAAAAATACAAGCCAACTTTCATGATATGTAATTGAAAAGGAACAGAGGACAAACCTACAGAAGTATTACTGATAGGATAGAAAAAGCAATGCATTTAAATATGTTGAATGTGTATCGTCGCTCTCAAATTTTGTCAAAAACATCTGAAACATTTTGGGTCATGATGGCAATAAATTATACTTTTGCATTCTTTTTATTCATGTTATAAGTTGCAAATATATATATTCAACTTAGCTAAACTCAGCATGTATCCAAATTATCAAACGTTGATATCTTCATACAGAATAGTTTTGAATTCAATTTTGTATTCAATAATAATTTTGGCTTGAACAACTCAACTCGACCCCTATTATGCATATATGTATATATATATATATATATATATATATATATATATATGTGTGTGTGTGTGTGTGTGTGTGTGTATGTCTACACACACAAAGACAGCTGACTTATTGTCAGCGTATTTACTTCACTTCGTAACGTCACCTGCCGTAATATATGTGTTATTTTGTCTGGGATAAGGCATCGATGTCTCTGATTCAAAAACAATTTTCCAGATCTTCTGAAACTTAAGGCAGACATAAGTTATATGTGTCATCACAACTTCCGCTGAAATGATGACATTTCATTGATCAGTACATATTTTATGCTGGTTTTCGGATTTTAAAGAAATATTTTTTCTATGAAAGCATACAGGTAATTGCTTCAAGACTGTAAAGGGGCGTTTTGCAGTATCGCTAGATATTCCTGTTGTTTGTAAGGTGGCTGTGGGATTTTTTTTCTAATTTTTTAAACATTTTCTGCGTTTCAGGTTATTCCGACTTCGTCGCCAGAACGAAAGTACAGATATGTTCAAAAATGGTAGCAATTTAGTCTGAATGGTCCATTTTGTTATGTTTGAAAATTTAGTAAGGATAGTGCAATCATTTGCATTTTATAAAGATTTGGAAAGTGTTGGTGGTCGTTACAGCAGAATTTCAGAAATCACAATGCTCTCCAAGACATCCTGGCACCACAGAAGGGTAGTATCACTGAAGTTTTGAACTTGATGTATGATTAGTGACCTGGATCTTTTTCTTCCGTATTAGGAAGTTTTCTTTAAAAAAAAAGTTGTTTATTAATATTTGGAAAAATAATCAACCGATTTGAAATGTGTTTGGTGCAAAGCTGAACTCTAGCCACCCAATTGCCATACGTGCACCGTTTTCGTAACGTTTTAAGATCGAAGTCCTATGGTTGTTTGAAAAAGATGCATTTTTAACCTCATAAAAGTTACCCCTTGTGCCCCTTGGTACACAGACTGCACACACACGATTTGGTGGCTTGATTTGTTCTGAGTGTATTTTTTTCTGTTCTTTTCCTTTTTCTCTTCTCTTTTGGAGGGGGAGGGGTAAAGTCTTAAGGGATGTAATACACACACACGCACACACACACACACACACACACACACGGAGTGATCCCTGCTCTGTATGTGGTCACTTTTTCTTGCCTGACCGGTTAGCCACATATAACAGGTTCCATTACATATGCGTGGGCCTTATACTAAGACGAAAGTAGACATGCAATGTATATTATGGCAGGTGATCTTAAATTAGCTCTCTCTCTCTCTCTCTCTCTCTCTCTCTCTCTCTCTCTCTCTCTCTCTCTCTCTCTCTCTCTCTCTCTCTCTCTCTCTCTCTCTCTCTCTCTCTCTCTCTCTCTCTCTATATATATATATATATATATATATATATATATATATATATATATATATATATATATATAAAATAGGGATTGATTGGGTTGTTCAAACCACAATCATTCACTGAGTGAATATCAACATATTTTCTAATTTGAATACATGCTGAGTTTAGTAGAGTTATACAAATATTTGCAGCTTATTACATGAATGAAAAATATGCAAAAGGATATTGTCATCATAACTGATTATGTTCAAGATGTTTTTGACAAAATGTGAGAGCGACAGTAGACATTTAAAATCTATTTTAATCCATTGTCATTCTTGTCCTGTCACTGATGCTTCTAGTCCATGTGACAAGGATATTCCTCCTATAATATCCCAAGACAGTGCGAAGATGAAGATATATGGAAAAGAATTGTCAAATTTATGTAAATCTGCAAACTTGATTGTATGTAATGGTCGGTTTGGCCCAGATAAAGGTATTTGGAAGTTCACTTGTTTTACCCCTCGTGGACGAAGTGTTGTTGACTACCTCATATCTTGTCGTTCATGCCTTAACTATATATTTTGATATCGAGCCGCTTAGAGTAGAATCTGATCACTGTCCTGATGTTTTTTAATTTGAAATGTGGACCTAAATGTAGGCCTTCAGTACAGAAATCTGAGATTGAAGGTCATACATTGTAGGTTCTCTGATTATAAATGGGATTCTACATTGTATTTTTAAGTACTCCGAAGAACTGACTACCAATGTCGCATAAAAAAAAAAAAAAAAAAAAAAAAAAAAAAAAAAAAAAAAACTGGCGGATTTCCTAAGTATGCTTCACCTGAAAATAGATATCTGAGCTGGATTTTATAGATTTCTGGGCAATGTTATTAAAAATGCTTTCCAGGAATGCAATTTGCAATCTAAAACAAACTTAACGTCAAATCGCTGGTTTGACAGTGAATTTAAGGCTTCAAAATTTCAAGCACATAATTTTGTAAAATGTAATGACTTATCTGACAAAAAATAACCACTCGAAATTTAACCAGTTACAAAAAAAATATAAACAAGTGGTGCAGAAGAAACGTAGGCAATATGGTTATAAAGTAAGGTTTAAGCTCTAAACCTTGCGTTCCAAAAACCCTAGCGACTATGGGCGTTTTCTGAAAGGTTTATCAAATAAGAAAGCTAGCAATGAAATAGACTTTACAAAAGAATATCATTTTTTTTCAGAGTCTATTTGCTACATAGTGCTTTGATTTACAATTCATGGTGGATATTAGAAATGGTAATTTGGATGAGATACATGAAGAATCAGATCTTCCAAAAATCTTTATAATACGAGAAGTTCTTAATTCGTTTCTAACTGAAAGTGAATTAAAAACACATCTAAGAAATCTTGAAACCCATAAAGCACCAGACAGAGATGGAATAGGTGCCGAATTTCTAAAATATGCAGAGTCTCTCCTGACTTGCCTACTTGTGTGTCTTTACAATTTCAACCTTAAATGTGGTAATTTCCCTGTTCAGTGGTCAGAAGGCATAATTAATCCGCTTGACAAATCTGGTAACAAGGCAGACCCTGCTAATTACAGGAAAATTACTGTGCTCTTCACATTGGGAAAACTTTTTGAATCTATACTTAATGGTCGACTGATATCGAAGAATAATATGTTTGAAGAGGATGATATATTCCAAGGTGGTTTGTGTCAGAACAAAAGAACAAATTATAATGCTTTTATTCCGGTACGCCTCATTGAAAAGCAAAAATTTCTTGTGAAACTTTTGTATGTATGCTTTGAAGATTTTTACCAAAGCGTTGGATAATGTTGACTGCGGTGCTCTTTTTTATAAACTCCGACAAAAAGATATATCTGGAAATTATTTAAATGTCTTGAGGAATATGTTTTGTAAATCTAAGAGCAAGGTAAAATGACAGGGCTTTCTAAGCGAAAGTATGAATTGCTCACATGGGGTACTCCAAAGTGGAATCATCTCCCCCAAACTGTTTAACGAGTGCCTTTCTGATATTAGAGACCACATAACAGACGAAGTAGGTATATTTTTAGATGAATTGCTGTCTTGATTATCATAGGCTGATGATTTGGTGCTTTTTTCTGACACAGATGCTGGCCTTCAATACCAGGTAAACCTATTGAAGAACTGTTGCCAAAAATGGCATTTGAAAGTAAGTTTGCCCCAAACAAGAATTATGGTGTTTAATAAACGTTAACATACCCCGTGTATTCAATTCAGTGATCAGTCATTGAAAACTGTCTCACAATAGAAAAACTTGGGCATTATCTTTGCTTCAGACAAATCACAGGTCTGACAGTCAACACATACATATCTCGCAGAGCAGGCAAATCGAGCAATATTCTGCAGCCTAAAAATGTATTATGGATCAATGGCCAAGCCTACCCCATCATGCATGTTTAAATTATTTGATGCCCAAATGTATTCCTCTTCTGGAATATGGTTGTGAAGTGAGGACCTCTTTGTGACTGTGTGATGTGATTGAAAGTATACCATAAAGTTTTCTAAAAAGAATGTTGGGTGTTAGACAGTAAATACCAACACTAGGTGTTTACATGGATACAGATAGATTCCTTATTCATAAGACAGCAGGTCAGATTAATTAAATATTGGTAGTATATCTTAACACTGCCATCTGAACATGTATTCAAATCAGCATACAATATGCTACTCAAGACGTATTATGGAGAACAAAAAAATTTGTGTACAACGGTAGAGAAGATTCTTTCTTCAGCCAAGCTCATTTCTTTCTGGTATTCTCAACTAGTGGAAGACGATTTTACCTTCATAAAAACATTAAAAGAATAAATGTATAGGGATTATATCCAAAAGTGTGAACCTATGCCTCACTCCCTAGAAGATGACAAAAAGCTGTAATTATATAACTTTTTCAAAAGGAATTCCGCTTAGAATCATGTATACAAAGTGTACCTAGCGTTAGATACATTCAGTGCATTGCCCGACTTAGATTGAGCTCCCACAACTTGCAAAATAGAAGTTGGACGCTGTGCCAAAACCTCAAACCTAAACTTCCTATTGCTGCTTCTTTGTACGGTGTTATCTCAGAGTTGTGGATGACAGGCCTCACTTTTTTATACAACGCCTAGTTTTAGTGGATGAACGCAGTGAATTGTTCTCTTGACAAATTGCATGGAAAAGGATGAAAGAGAGAAATTTGTTGCAGTTATGTCATGTACAGATACTAATATCCAGTTTACCTTGAGCAAGTTTTTACACAGGTGTCTAACAAAGCAGATCTGAATTAGAAATATGTAAGTAGAAGCAAAATGCTCAACACAGTGTAACCCAGTATTATATGTCCGTCTAGATGAAACCACATCTCTGTTTATTGAAGGTTGTTAGGATGTGTCACAAGCTTGCAACTATTATGTTTATTCACAATCTAAATAAAACACTCAATATATTATTTGTATGACCATCTTCAGATGTCCTTGCATGAAACTACCCTGAGATATCACTATATCTGTGACACAAAGGTACAAAGCAAAGATTCAAAACATGTATATTTTATATATACAAAGCATTAGTCATGGTTACCATAGGGTACTCTAGTTTCTTATAGTCATTTTATACATTTTATCAGCAGAATGCATTAGCCTTGGGTAACATAGGGTGCATTAGTTTCCTCTAGTCATTATGTCTGGGTGCCCACCCAGACATTTTGTTTTTCCAAGAATTCTTTCATTTTTTCTTTCTGTCTTTCTTGCTTGCTTGCTTCTTTTCGACCAGATTTATCTGGAGTTTTTCTCTGACACTACAATTACGAAAACCACTAAACTTGACATGGTAAATAATCTACCAGTGAAATTACGACCTGATTTGGAATAGTCATGATGATTAAAACAATGCAAATGAGGGGCAATTAAAATTTTAAAAGTGCCATATCTTCCAAATTATTGGAGATAGACACATTGTTCTAATTTACACATATAGGTTAGAGAAAACTGGAAAATCCAATAACATACAAACAAATCTTTGGGAATTTTAATGTATGCTAAATTCTCCAAATTTCTCTCCAATCCACATGCAGGCCTTCAAGTGCCTGCTGTATGACCTGTTGCTTGACCTCTATGGTGCCAGGCAACCATTTTGCATTCATAATTGATTAGCTTGAACCTGTCTCACAGGCAGCTTTCCATCCATGCATGCTAGGTTTATGCTTTGGAAGGTTTGGACCTTGCAGCAAAAAAAGACAAAAAATGTGGGGAGACTCTCAACAACTGTGTAATGAGGCTCTCAATAAAATACAGAGAGTCTCTTTCTGTTCATGCAGGAACAGATTGACTCCATGCTGCCATAAGTACCAGGCAGGCTATAGTTTCCACTAGTGCAGAAGAGACCTGTCAATGCACCATGACTAAAACTGGTGTCCTAGCTGGCCTATTTTTGCCTGAGGCAATGTCAGTCTGCTGAGCTTACCAGTCCCAAGGGAACACAGGCTCCAGACTTCTAGGCAGAACAAGCCTGAGTGTACCCTCTGTTATAAATAGACTAAATACAGAGCTGACTCGGCCAGACCAAGGAGGGTAGAATTTGTGTCATCTCAGTGGACACTTTCATGTCTTTGTTTTCTTGTAACCAGTTAGATGAAGCCTGTTCTTCATAGCCAATACTGCGACAGTACAGTTTTTGTCTTGGTTCACAGGTACATGTTTATGTAGTTTCTTGACAGCTTCTGTTAAGATTTGTTTGTGTAATAAAGGAAGAAAGATAGTTTTGTATAGCATGTATACTCATCCCCTTGAATTATAATATGTATACACTGTACATATATATGTGTATGTATGAATAATGTACATATACCTGCACACATACTCATCCATACTGCCCAGAAGGGCTGACCCTCTCAAGAGTAGACACTTTTCTCTGGTCCCAAGGGTAACCACTTTAGACGGGTTTCACTGTATTAGTAAGCACTAAAATTTTCTGTCTTTTTGTCTCTCTCCTTCCTTTCTTTCTTTCTCTTTTTCTTTCTTTCTTTCTTTCTTTCTTTCGTTCTATCTCTCTTTCTTTCTTTCTTCACAACCAAATTAGGTCTGGAGATTTTCTCAAGCACTATTTTTCCGAAAACCACCAAACTTGCTATGGTGACTAACCTAACTAGAGAACATGTGAATCTCATTTGGAATAGTCATGATGTTTAAAAGTATGCAAATTTACGGGCGATTAAAATTTCAAAACCTCCATATCTTCCAAAATATTGCAGATACTCAAAATTGCGATGCGCATACACAGGTTTGTGACACCTGCCTATATAATCGACAGTACAAGTTAAGTAAAATTTCAAATTATGCTAATTCATGCTTTGAAAAATTTAAAAGTTGAACATCTCCAAAACTATTATACATAGAGATGTCATTTCAACTTCAATGTATAAGTTTGTGGCAAAGCTCCATCCAATTAACCATGAACCAAAGTTGTAGGCTTTCAATTGATGCAAATTAGGTAAACATGCAAAATGTAAATCTTGAATAGCTTCAAAACTAGTATAGATAGAGTGCCATTCCTACTTCAATTTATGGGTTTGTGGCAAAGCCGCATCCAATGAACCATAAACCAAAGTTGCAGCCTTTCAATTTAGGCAAATTAGGCAGATATGCAAAATTAAAATGTTGAATAGCTTCAAAACTAGTATGCATAGTAGTAGTGTCATTCAAACTTCATTTTCTAAGTTTGTGACATGCCCACAACCAATGGATCAAGAACCCAAGTTGTAGAATTTTACTTTATAAAAACTGGTCTGATTTTGGAGGCACCCAGACAGATTTGCCGTGAAGCAATTGTTCTTTTCTAGTTTAATATTGGTGCTCTACGAATTTTTCTAATATTGAAGACTATTATATCAGTACTTTAAGAGATTTTATTGTACTCATAATAGACCTGTTCATAATAACTTGTACCAAAATTATGCGAACCCTAATTAATTCGGTATTCCATTGTCGGCCTGATTATTAAATCAGCAAGTGGCCGAGTCGGGCTCACGCCTTCGTATGTTCATAAAGGATACCGCAGCTAACGCTAGCGATTACAACATGTATTGAGGTGAACAGTGCAAATATTTTACCTAAAATGTCACATCAGTTGTGAACGTGCATTTTTATTTTGCTGACGGTTTGGTTTTTCATTAAACCAAGGCACTTTCTGTGTTTTACTATCTGATCCTCCCACGTGTAATCCGGGCAGCGTGGTCGAGCACAAAAATGTAAACTAGAAAAGAAGATTTGCTTCACAGCAAATCTGTCTTGGTGCCTTCAAAATGAGGACAGTTTGAAAAGATACACTTTGCCATTTTTCAACATAATCTAAATTTTGTGTATTGTCTTAATTTGTATAAACTAAAATGCTACAGCTTTGGTTGTAGGTATATTTGATCTATGTCACAAACTTATAAACTGAAATTTGAATGACACCACTATCTACAGCAGTTATGAAGCTATTCAAGATTTTAACTTTGGCTCATGGTTCATAGAATGCACCTTTTGTCCCAAACCTACAAATTGAAGTTGTAGTGGTACTTTTACGTATAATAGTTTTTAAGTTATTGAATATTTAGAATTTGTGTATTAGCATTATTCGTATAAATCAAAATCCCACAACTTTGGTTCATGGGTCATTGGATGCACGACTAATCCAAACCAGGTTTAGAATTTCATTGGTAGGTCAGTCACCATGGCAAGTTTGGTGAATATTGGAAAAATAGCGGCCGAGAAAAACCCAGGACGAATTTGGTCGTGAAGAAGACAGATAGAAAGAAAGAAAGAAAGAAATAAGAAAGAAAGAAAGAAAGAAAGAAAGAAAGAAAGAAAGAAAGAAAGAAAGAAAGAAAGAAAGAAAGAAAGAAAGAAATTGGAAAAAAGTCTGGGTTGGCAACCAGACATAACAAAGCAGTGGGCGCTTCCCGAAGTGAACCGAATAAACCGGATTCCTATCAACTGGTCTATTGCAGTAGATTTGTATCAGGCGCTGTGGAACTATCCTAATAGCTAATAGTATTACCACGCAAGGAAGATAAAAGTGTCAAATAGATCTGGGAAGGTGAAAGTGACAAAATAATAATCATGTTTTTATACGACAATCTCAATCAACTCCAATGGGGAAGTTTGTGTAGCCAAGTATTATCACATGTAAAAATTAAACCCAAAAATTTATTTGTTGTGTACATATTATGATGACAAGAATATTAACATCCTTCTGATGTGTAGCTATGATATAAAGTTTGATAACATGTTTTACTGGGTGGAGTTTTCAGTATGTAACAAGATATCTGATCACATCTGAATATTCATACAGAAATATCGATCTCGTTAGGATGCACACACACACACACACACACACACACACACACACACACACACACACACACACACATATATATATATATATATATATACACTCACACACATACACACACACACACACACACACACACACACACACACATATATATATATATATATATATATATATATATATATATATATATACACACACAGGCAAAATGTGAAATAGACTTTCAGCTCATGTGACTCGTGTTTTTATAAAGAAAGATAAGACTGGTGCATTTTCCTAGATATTTAATCGTACACCAGGACAGTGTACGGAAGATTATTCGCCATAACTTTGCAAAGCAAATTGATCCTTGGAAGGCGGAAAAATTGTTTTCATTTCTGGATTCCTTTTTTTTATGATTAGATGAAAAGAAAAATTACATAAAAAGTGATATGCCAGATTTATAGATGTGTTTTGTCATGGTCGTCAGACACCGTCTGACAATTTTCCTGTCCCGGGATTGTGTGAAATGCTCAAATGCACCTCTTACCAAAATCTCAGACTCTACCCACGAAAATGGATCGTATATTGTACACAAATTCAACAGCTGACAACAGAATATATTGAAGGAATTTAAATAAATATATACACGGAAATTGCGAAATGTGTACAAAGAACCATGAAGACCTAAGTTATCCATCATATTATCACTATCTCACATCACATCCTTGTGTATGCCAAACATAAGCAAATTGCAAAAGTTATCCATCATATTATCACTATCTCACATCACATCCTTGTGTATGCCATACATAAGCAAATTGCAAAACGTGTACAAGGAAATATATAGACCTAAGTTATCCATCATATTATCACTATCTCACATCACATCCTTGTGTATATGATGCACAAAATCTCTTATCAGTAGTTGTCCATCATTCTGTTACTATCTCATATCACATTCAAGTGTATGTAATATGTAAAACACAAAAATAATGAACATTACATGAATGTAATATTTTGGGATAAATGGCACTGAAACGAGTCTTGTGCCGGTTCCCCGCTGATGACCCAATTTCTACACAGAGGCTAATAAAGCCTACATGTTTGCTTCTAACTTCAAATTTGATGAATATGATATGTTCTTCAAATGAAATAAGGACGTTCATATATGCAATGATTTAGAACTACTGAACTACACATCAGGGCATGCACTTTAATCACACAACATAGCTTAAAACATGCCGGCTGGAGTTAATCGTGTAGAAACGGAAACCGGCACAAGAGCTCAATTATGTATTAAAATGAAAACTATTAAATAACAATCTTTTTAAGTGATCAACCACCGAACAGAAGTTCTGGGACCTATGGCAGTGAAATTAACGGACACTTTTCGGTGCATCATGCACGCATTGTTCCAGTGACAAATAACAAATGATTTTTTTTTTATTCATATGACATGACATGTTCTGACAAATATTATGATTTTTATGTCAAAACACTTTATTCAGCGCCCAATGTTTTCCCAACAAAAGATTATTTTTCCTCACTAACACTACTCATGTAGGACTTGTCCTTTTGGTCCTTGGCGCTGAAAGTTTTATCACCAGAATTTTCATAATTAAATCAGCATCAATTTCCTCAGACATGACTGGCTTTAAATTCATTTGTTTATTTGTATGCTTGTTAGCTTGTGTACAGAGTTTAGTTCAAGGATCAAAATGTAACATGTATAAAAGTGTGCTTTCTAATACCAGTTTTACCTGTTCGCTCAATCTTGGTATCATAGTCGTCCGCTAAGCAGTTCTAGTTAGTTTAAGCGAGATAGAAGAAGAAGAAGAAGAAGAAGAAGAAGAAGAAGAAGAAGAAGAAGAAGAAGAAGAAGAAGAAGAAGAAGAAGAAGAAAAAGAAGGGGGAGGAAGAGGAGGAGGAGGAGGAGAAGGAGGAGAAGAAGGAGAAGAAGAAGAAGAAGAAGATGAAGAAGATGAAGAAGAAGAAGAAGAAGAAGAAGAAGAAGAACAACAACAACAACAACAACAACAACAACAACAACAACAATGTATTTGGAAAACTACCCTGTTACAACAAGGGCACCATTCAAACGGGGTTATTTGGTGCGTCCATACATTTCCTTTGAATCCATTTGTAAAATGCAATTACAAACTATAAGCGTTACAGTGTTCAGTAGATTAATTCTCTTAGCTAACATAAATGATGTATGTACATGCATAATATAACAATATAAACCTCATCTTGAAAAAGCTTGCTCGTGAAAATCAGAAAATCCCAAATTATTTCCTTTATCAAGTTGTGACGTTTTCCATGAAGAAACGAAAACAGTTAAACGAGAAAACGCTAATACAAAAACACGAAAATGCGATTGCCAGAAACACGACATAATTGCTGTCGTGTTTTCGCGGTTGTGTTTTCGCATTTTCGCCTTCGTGCTTTATATTTTAGTGTTTTCGCCTTCGTGTTTTCTTGTTTTCGGCCAAGGAAGAAAACAGAAAAAACAAGAAAAAGAGAAAACGCTAACACGAAAACACGAAAATGCGAGTGCGAAAAAACGACATATTTTCTGTCGTGTTTTCGCGGTTGTGTTTTTTCGCATTTTCGCCGTCGTGTTTTATATTTTATTGTTTTCGCTGTTCTGTTTTCTTATTTTCTTGTTTTCGCCTTCGTATTTTTATGGAGAGAGAAAAATATTTTAGTTGGCACTTTTGTGCCACCATATTTTGTTGTTGTTGTCTTATTTAATATATATATATATATATATATATATATATATATATATATATATATATATATATATATATATATATATATATATATGTGTGTGTGTGTGTGTGTGTGTGTGTGTGTGTGTGTGTGTGTTTGTGTGTGAAGGACAACCATTTAAAAAAATAAAAGTACTGCTCTTCCTGTCTAGCTGGTAAGATAAACCACACGCACGTGGTATATTTGGCCTGCCAAAAAGTTACATGATAAAGTTTCCTACACACGTGCAGCTTTGCCATAGTGAAATGGTCAGAAGCTTGGATCTGCGTCTTTGCTTAGCCTATCTGAATTATCTGCCATTTATGTGATGTTTATTTTCGTTTAAGTAGATAAAAGTGTGTATCATTTTTTTTTCTGGAGGGGCGGTCTTTTTGTGGTTTTGGTTGTTGGGAGAAGGGGTTATTGTGTTTTTTCTGGTTTTCTTTCTTTTTTTCCTGCCTTCTCTTTTTTTCTTTTCTTCTCTTTAATTTCTTTTTTCGTACAATGCGGAATATCGCCATTGAAATAATATTCTTATATAGGCCTCTTGAAATATATAACGCAAAATTGGCAGACTGAGAAATATTCTACAAATTGTTTGCAGTACCTTTCTTCTGGACCTTTGAACTCAAACATATGCGTGTGTCTCTTGCAAATCATATCAAACCCATTTTTTTCAAGTTTTTGTAATATGCAAAGCATGATGTGGAAACGGACACAGTATGCTGGAAGGCACGTACAAGTGATTAAAGCTGTGTGATCGAAACCTCGCCCGTGAAAGCAAGCTAGGTTTCAC
>OZ026628.1:40597311-40632311 GCA_964020975.1 Hermodice carunculata | reverse complement strand
ATACAAATTATCTTGGAGTCTTTAAAAACATGAAAAACAACTCTACAAACCAGAATACAAATCATATATAGCTTCACTGTTTGGCCTCTTAGTGACTTGACCAAAAAATAAAATAAAACAAAATAAATGGTCAAAATCAAAGAAAATTAAAAATTAAAAAAAAAAAAAAACAAACAAACAAACAAACAAACAAACAAACAAACAAAAAAAAGAAAAAAAAAAAGAAAACAACAACAACAAAAAAAAGGTCAAGCATTCACCAATGTTCTCATTCACAAGATAAAGAGCTATAAAAGGGGGGAGGGGGAGAAGGGAGAGCAAAAAGGAAAAGTAAGGGCAGAACTAAAGTCGACCGTATAAACAGGTGCGTGCAGGTGAAAGCAAGTGGCGGGAAAAAACAAAAGAAGGAAAGAGAACACGTGAGAGTATTGAACCAAACATATTACCAAAACAAATCAAAACAAAACAAAAACAAACAAAAAATAATAATGAAACAAACACTCGATCAAGTAGACCCTAATTGAATTAGCTCCAAAACAATTAAGCTTTTTCTTAATATAAAAAAAATCGTATGTGTGAATAAACCTCCTAGAAGTGCACGGGTCGTATGCGATCGTGAGTATAGGACGTATATGAGGAAGTTTTTGAGACTTTTTAGCCATGAACATTTGTGTCCGATTTGCCTTGAGCCAGCATGTTCAAATAAAATTATATATCTGAATGTAGTGGGCTGACAGGGCAACTTTGGAGAATGGAGGTTGATTTACTGACCTAGGTGATGCTATCAGGACATCACTTGAAGCTATTCATAACAAAGATTCTGCTTTATTAAACACACAGCCAGAGAATACGGTTGAGAGGAAAGACAATAAAGACACTGAAAGTAAACGAAAAAAAAAAAAAAAAAGGTTGAGAAAAGAGTCAGAGGGAACCTTTCCCTCCAATGGACAGGGAAACTTTTTTCACAGGTCGACAATACCATTATAAAGGTAATCCTCAGCCCACCTGTTATAGACGTTATTGTTCTGACGATGAAAAGCGCTATAGCAAACCAGGTAACCAAGATAATGAAGCAAGAATTATTACTCCCTCTACAAAATGAACTTAAGTTAACAAACGATAAAATCGGGAACAATTGTGATACAACGACAAATGAAATCATAAAGTTGCAACAACAAATTACTGCCTTAGAGACGCAGGCAGAAACTGCAAAGCAGCAGCTAACCAAGAGAGATGAAAGGATCAAAGCGCTCGACAACGATCTTGACGACCTCGAGTCGTACGGGTGGAGAATGGGCCCCAGTTACTATTGTCTTCCTCTGCAGAGTGTAACTCAAATGGCACAGATCAGATGATCAGCTATATATGCAAAAATCATTTTAATGTTGATGTATACCTCAACGGGATCCAGAAGAGCCATTACACTAGACATAGTATTACAGAAAAAAACATGACCCATATTCATAAATTTCAAACCCGACAATGACAGCAAGGTGGTTCTAAAGTTACTAAAGCATCAACATTCATCTTCTAATACCAATGTGAAGAAACAAATTTTACTCCTGACTTGAGACAGGCAGTCACTGATAAAATGCAACTGGTGATTTGATACCGGTCCTCTTAACCTTTGAAATATTTTTCATTAATTACAGACTATAGTGTTTCCAAAATGTATAGGCCTAAAGGATTTACTAATGAAGCTGGGCCAAAAATAGCCAGGTCTCCTAGCTACAGCGTTAGAAATTGGATTTTCTAGGCAAAATGATGCTGAAGGGTTCCAATATCCTGATCACAGATCTTGCTGAAGTCCAATGCGATGCTAGCCAACAAGGTTCAATGTATGAAAAGGTCCGGAAAAATCGCAGATACTTAAACCATAGATAGTTAAATCAAGATGAAGATCAATGACTGTGGTGTACCACAGCAAAGGTAATCACCATAAAGAATGAGGACAAATTGTCACGTTACTAAACCTAATGGGCAAAACTTAAATTCTTGTGATTTGGGTTATTCGCTCAACTAACTTGAATATGTAATAATTACTATTTGTGCTCTTTGAGGCATACACTTTTGTTTCTACTCTGTGTCACACATATATGCACTAAAACATCTGGGTGATCCTGGCTGGTGGCACCGGAAACGGCTAGAGGCCCACCTGTCAGGTGTCAGGTGGTGCATTTGTGTTGTGATTACTATTACTTCCAATAGTCTCTCGTAGTGCTGGATGCTTTTTTGTGTAGTGCATTTTTGGCAGGTAAGACTGAAGATTATACCTATACCTAAACTTAGATTCTCGACTTAAATATACATTACTTTAATGTGTTTGCCACCTGTGTGAGTCGCACAGGTACAGCTATGCTAAGCATCTACATATCAATGTCTGGAGCTAAGTGGGAAACATAATAGTTACATGGTATTTTCGTGTGGTTTTTCCGACGTTGATGATATTTGTGCCAATTACAATGGAAACTCTTACTGCCCAATGTAAAACTTTAACACTTCACTGGGATCTGGCCATACTTCAGGCAACTGAGGAACATATATTCTGATTACTTGAGAGAGGCGGAAAATGATTATTATCATCGTCTGGCTGATTCAATAAGCAATACCAAACAAAGGGAAAATGACTGGTGGCAAACAATAAAATTGTTTGCAAAGAAAAACGATATTTCTGATATTCCGGCGTTCATACATGAAAACAACACGTTCATGAGCAACGAAGCAAAAGCTCAAATTTTTATGATTATTTCATCAACCAAAGCAAGGTTGATGACACAAATTCTACACTACCAGCACAAAAAAATAATGATTCAAATACAATAGAAACTACTACCATGACTGACAACGAAATGCTTTGGATCCTAAAAGCCTGGATACATGTAAAGCAAATGGTCCAGACGGTATAAGTGCACGCTTGCTTAAAAAAGGAGCTTCATCGATCTCAAGACTGTTCAAGATCTCTTTAATCAAATTCCCCAACCAATGGGAAAAGGCCAACGTGGTTCCCTTATTTAAAAAAGGGATCACCAAACAACAGTAGTAGCTATGGGCCAATATCCTCATGAAGTATTATAAGTAAGGTTGTTGAAAAACTAATCTTGAAATGAGTTTTCAGTTTCTCTTGCGATAACGTCGCGATACCAAAATTTCATTCTGCATTCAAACCAGTCGATGATTTGGTCAGTCAGCATGTGTTCTTGTATCATCATTTTTGTGAAGCAATTGAAATGCAGAAAGTGGAAGCTCTGTTGCAGTGGTTTGGTGATTATCTCTGCGGACGCATGCATAGGATTCTGGTGCATGGAGCGTCAACAAAGTGGGGAAGTATTTAACGCAGGTGTCCTTAAAGGTTCTGTTCTAGGTCCACTCTTGTTGTTCCTTATATACATAAACGACATTGTATATATAGTACAGTCATGAATTTAGCTTTTTGCTGATAATACAGCACTTTCCATTTGGGTAAATGAAGCCACTGCAGCGACATGTATCATTTACAGTGATTTGCGTGAAGTAGAGGATTGTTCGCAGCAGGTTTTTGTATCTTTTAACCCAAGAAAAACAAATAGTATGGTTAGTTAAAAAAGCGGATTCTTCTACCATGTCCTAATCTACTACTCATGACTGAAAACGTAGTGACAGGCTCTGGACATGAGCATCTTGGTTTCTCTGGACCAGCAACATCTAAGAGCTAACCACCAAAGGAGTGAAAAACAGCAATATTATCAAATACTTACAATTTTGTGTCGACAGGAAATCCTCAGAAACTCTTTCTCTTCCGTGTATAAAACCTCGCTTAGGATACAGTTCTGTATTGTGGAACAACTGTACTTCGGAAACTCAGCAACTAGAAAACACTCAATTAGCTGCAGCTAGAATTATGAATGGAGGAAAATTTTGTAATTAGTCACCATCTATTATATGAAGAAACCGGTTTTGAAAAAAAATCAGAACGAAGTGTAAAAAGCAAATTGGTTCTCCTTTTCAAAATTAATCGTAAGGACTCTAAATGATATCTAAATAACATTTTTTATGTTTCTTTCAACGACAGAAATTGGTATAATGTAAGACCAAGGAGAAATCTGTCTTTTTTTTCGCTCACGAACAAATCTGTTTGATTCTACCTTTTTTCATTCAGCTGTGCGTTTATGGACCAATCTACCTTATGATGTACAAAATTCTGAGTATCTTTCAAGTTCAAGACCAAACTGAATTAGTTGACAAATGGAGTTAACGAATTGTTTTATTGAGGCAAGAGAAGGCTTGCTGTATCCCATGCGCAAAGGTGCATGGGTTGCAGCAAGCTGAATTTGGGCCCCTTCAACAGGGGTCTGAGGGAAAAACTCCTCCTGAGATACTTTTCCTTATTTTTTGTGTTTTGATGCAGTACAAGATTACATAAGGGCAACGAGCAGACTGAGTCAAAAAGCTGTGCTGCAGGATATGAAATAGTGTATTATACTATGATAGAGAGAAAGAGAGAGAGAGAGAGAGAGAGAGAGAGAGAGAGAGAGAGAGAGATTATTTCAACATACCCTCCCCTGTATGCGGCGTCCAGTATCGTTGTTTATCTTCAACCCGTGTAGCATCGTCCACCCTATCTGTATTTTGTATTGTGATGTCTTCCTTACCAGGAAATTTGTCCCTATGTCACTTATTTGCTAATTTCTTCTCCCAGTTCCTTTGTGTGCAAAGAAGGATTAATATATGGTATCGCCCTGTTTTGCAATTGTATTTATTTCTGAAAAAAAAAATAAAAATGCTTAAATCTATCTCTACATTTAATAAATGAAGTTTATTTGGGTTGCAGTTAGAGGAAAATGGCAGTCAGGTGGTTGTCAAAGATTCTCAGGTGGAGTACTACCGCCTGACTGCCATTCTTCCATAACTGCGATTCAAGGAAACGTTTTCTAAAGTTTGAGAAAGGCATATCGGCACTTAGGCAGATTTGGTTTTGTGACATTTTTGTCAAAAGATGGAGGATTAACCCAGGCACTGCTTGTGGGCGGAACTGTGAGGTTGATTTAGTACTTGGAGCCGAAAGGGGAATGGTCGGAACAACGGCCCCGGTAATAGACAAAGTGCCCGCGGGAGCTCCGTTACACAGCACGTTAGCAGTACTACTACATGTGTTAAGCGGGGTCAGGAGCACTGGTTGGCCGGATGCAGGCCCAGGTCCGTCGGACTCCTACTGCATGATTGCGCTCTTTTTTTCTTCTTCTTCTTCTTCTTCTTCTTCTTCTTCTTCTTCTTCTTCTTCTTCTTCTTCTTTTATCTTGCCGAGTTCATGTAGTGACATGAACGGTGTTTTTTTTTTTTTTTTTTTTTTTTTTTTTTTTGCTTTTTTTTTTTTTTTTTTTTTTTTTATTTTATTATTATTTTTTTTTTTTTTTTTATTTTATTTTATTATTATTTTTTTTTTTTATTTTTTTTTTTTTTATTTTTTTTTTGCTTTTTTTGCTTTGTTTTGCTGTTCACGATACACCCCATGGGCATATTCACATGAGAAGGAAAATAGTACCCAGCAGCAGGCTAGAAGTAGATCAGTGCGTTCATACATTAAGGTACGCGTGATGCCATGATTACCTCGGACAATGCATAGTTGTTATACACACATGGTTTGCAAAAGGATCCAATTGTTTTAAACGAGATAGATTACACTGAATGCAAATATTTTAAAATAATCGTTCTTCATTGTTGCTTTTGGTTTGAAGTGGACTGCTGTGAAAGCAAATTGATCCCATTCTTCAAAGACTACACGCACCAAGCTATTTACTAGTTATGTTGTAAACAATGCATATATTTCCTTTTTGAAACAATCTCTCTCTCTCTCTCTCTCTCTCTCTCTATATATATATATATATATATATATATATGCATGTATGTGTTTGTGTGTGCAAACGTTGATTGTGTGCGCATTTGTGTGTGTCTGTGTGAAATTATTGAAAAAGTGAAGCACTGTTTGCTGTTTCTTGAATCTTGAGTAGTTTATCATCACAGGAGACTAGAAATGAATATATATGCACTCGTGGACCAAAGCGCATAATGCAACAGGACAAACGGCACAAAATATTTGAGAAAAAACAGACATCAATTGTCGTACTCTGATAAAAACTAGTCACACTTCAGTACAAAGCATACAAGCGGTTTATCTTTCCACAAAGGTGGGTAATGTGAGTTTTCAAAGAAGTCCATTGTCACTAAAATGTAACCAAGTCAACAATTACCGTCAAGGTCTCGATGAGATGTATTTGGCTTTTATGTGGCCAGTTGGTCTTTTTATATGGTGTAGAGGAAGAAATGTTGATATAGACAACCTGAAGACGCAACAGTACTGCTCTTCCCTTCGGTGGACAGTTTAAACACTTTAATTGTTTTCAATCATGCTCGACCGCTCTTCCAAACTATCCACTCATAGAGTATTTGTTGATCCTCCAGGCAGACAAGCATGTTAGTGCACACACACACACACACACACACACACACACAAGGACAACTCTGCAAATGCACCATGACTGCATCCCTAATAATGGTTTCGAAAAGCCTGAGACAAACTGAGGTGAGACCTACAGGTCTTCAATTAGCAGCCTTACACTTACTACCTTTTAACACAGTGGATTGACATTGTCACTGGCAAGTTTATACAAATAAATTCATCAGCGGGGGTAACATTCAAGGCACATAACAGATTTGTATGATGTGAGCGCTTATCAAAGCACGAAACTTTAATAATAAAGTACCCTTGAGCAGACGTAAGACCTCAAATATCAGAACTATTTGAAAACACACCGTCTGGACCGTTTAGCTTAATCATATTTATTTTCACTGGGTTACCCAATAGTACATAAAATAGTACTAATCTAGGGGTTCTCCAGACACGGAGTCGCACAAAATGACATATCTAATACAAAGAGAAACTTAACAAACCTAATTCTGTAAGCCCATGTACCGTTTGAATACTATCAAATTCGATATTCTAAGAGCAAAATCATATTCCGTACCATTCGCTGAAAAACTGTATTGTTCTAAATCATAATAGCAAATTAATTTATAAAAGGAACAAGTCACATTAATAAAATTTGAAATTTAGACCTACATATGTCCATATGCAGTTTCTTGTGATTTTAGGCAATATCCTGGGAATTAGGCGATTTCCTGGGAATATAAGCGAGTTCCTGGGGACATAATGCCAGTCCTGGGAATTTAACAAATGTCCCAGGAATATAGTGGCACGTTCCTGGGAACATAACTAAAATCTTTGGAATTTACACTGAAGTCACAGTAAAATAAATGTTATTCCCTACGAATGCTATTCAAGTCCCAGGAATTAAGATAAAACTGCTCACCCATGTAATATTAGGAATGATTATGGAAATAGTCTTGTGTAAAAAATCAAAATGTAAACCACCCACAAAATACTGCATGACACTCTGGTTAAAAAAATGAGGAAAAAAGTAAAAAAAAAAAAAAAACTAATTAAAACAACACAGACACACAAAACATATACATTCTGAGACAGAACAACCTTAACAGCACGCATATGGAAAAAGCATGGTAATTCCAGAGCCTACAAGGTTGAAATTATCTGCAAAGAATCTGTATTCCAAATCTCTCTTTATATCTAGTATGGCGAATTTCAATTTGTATGCCAAATCTCTGTTTATATCTGTAATGACGAATTTCAATAGTCACATCCTAAAATGGTAGGACCTTCAACGAGGTAATTTGTTCGAAGTGAAACCATGAGTGCTGCATGAGTCTCATGTCAAAATGCCTATATATGCATGCAACTATGTTTTATTAATTGTCACAGCTTTGCTCCTTTTAGCTATAATTAGCTCACTGGATATAAGGCTATATTTTTTGTTGTCTGGCTGATGGCCTGTGAGAGCATGTGGGCTCCAGTCCACCATTTAAAGGCCCTAGGTCTCCTAAGCAGGCAACAGTTTAGCAAAGGACACCATTATAATTAGGCATAGTGTGATAAATGACTAATTCTGATTGCTCCTATTCTATTTCATTTTTGGTCTTCAATAAAATTGCTTTGACCAATTATTTCAGGAACATGCTATTGAAAAATGATCATGGATCTCCCTTCAGACAAAATATCAACAATGCAAAATTAACCACATTTTACACCGTGGACTTATTCTTCTTAATGGCTCAACGTTTACATTCACCCATCTATCACTGGTCAATATGCTATCCCTCCTTTCATCCCACTTACTACCGTGACCAGTTTCAGGGGCCATCAACAATGCTTTCTTGCCTTATTCACCTGTTTATCAGCATATCTGATTATCTCATTTTCCAGTGGAACTTATTTTTTAAACTGATCAGAGCTTTTAAGACAGTATGCCTAATATGTAACACCACCTTTTATGCTCATACTGAGCCTTTATTCCAAAAAAATAGATAGATATTTTAAAGTCCATGATATTTTGTACTTGAAAGCCCTCAAATTTTATTTAAGGTACTCTGAAAACAAACTCGCTGTATTTTGTAGAAAAGCAGACAGCTATCCCCGTAACACATTCACATGACACCAGGCATAGAAAATTTTCCTCTTGATGCTACTCCCTTAGGAAACTCAACAAATGTTACCGTACATTTTTATATCCTAACCGTACTTAACGAGACAGCCCCCATTATTAAAGAGAAAGTCCATACGCATTCATACGCAGGTTTTTCTAAGTACGCAAAGCAATACCTCATCAGAAAATATTCTGAAGTTTGCACCATTGAAAACTGTTATGTTTGCTCGTAATAATCATCTCTAGAATGCTATTTTTGTACATGTAATCTTCTCTCTAGTACATGTTAATTTATATTCCACCAAATAATGATTATTCAGATTGTATCATTTAAATTTTTACGTCTTTTGTGTCCAATATCTATATATCCGATATTCATTTCATTCTTTATATTGCCGGGTGTAAATTTTCAGGACACCCCCCCCCCTCCCCGCCCCCAGGGTAGCTTCGGCGATATCGGGTTCTCGAAGCCTTAGCTGGAGTTATCCCGACATTACTGGTTCAGTTTGTATGGTACACCTATTCTGGGTTTATTTCACATGAACGATAATTGTTTTTGTGCTCCTTTTACCTTACATGTTCATATGACTGTTTGTTTCTACCACCTTTGTCAAATAAAAGCAGATCTAAGTCTGAGTCTGAGTCTGAGTTTTATTTGGTAGCCTAGATGTGGGCTACATACACCCATGGGTGGTACTTCAGAGCAGTTCCCTGCAAGGAGCAAAGTCAACTAAATCAGAGTGTGTGTGTGTCAACGCATGGTGCTACTTACAAAATACCTTTTACCGCCCCCCCCCACTTGCACACACACTAAATGACATGCTGCTATGTCTCTTAACAGCATGCATGGAAGAGTACCTCTTTGCATGCAAGAAGGAAATTTGCAATATATCCATTCAAACCCCTTTTAGATTGCATAGATGTAATTGATGAGTGAGGATATCTGTCTATCATCATACTTTCGGTACATCTAGCATTTTTTTTCAATTATGATCATAATTACAGTTCTTAAATTTGACATGCTCAATTTGACTAAATCATAGAATTTTGTTTTTACATTTTTTTTCTTTTTTTTTCCTTCTTTCTTGCTTTCTTTCTGTCTTTCATTTTCTCTCTTTCTGTGTCTCTCTCTTTTTTTCTTTCTTTACAACCAAATTTGTTCAGAGTTTTTCTCAGACACTCTTATTCTGAAACCCGCCAAACTTACGATGGTGACTGAACTGCCAGTGAAGTTGGACATATCTTTTGAAATAGTCGCGATGGTTATATAATATACAGTAAATGAAATTTGTAGGATCTAAATTATGCTAATACGGGGCAATGGAAAATTTAATGGTTGAATATCTCCAATTGTATTTTCTTGTACATAAAGATGTCATTCCAACTTCAAATTATAGGTTTGTGGCAAAGTCACATCCAATGATCCATGAACCAAAGCTGTAGGATTTTAATTGATGTAAATTAGGTAAATGTACACAATTTTTATTCTTAATAATTTCAAAAGTATTATATCTAGGGGTGTCATTCCAACTTCTATTTAAGGGTTTGTGACATTGCCCCATGAACCATAATCCAAAATTGTAAAATTTTAATTGATGCAAATTACATGAAAACACAGCCTTCAAGACGGTTATAGATAACATGCCATTCCAACTTCAATTTATAAGTTTGTGGCACAGTTCTATTCAATGAACCATGAACTGAAGTTGTACAATTTTAATTGATGCACATAAGGTGAACACACAAAGTTAAAATCATGAATAACTTTAAACTATTATGCATGAAGGTGCTATTCTAATTTGTAGGTTTGTGACATAACTGCAACCAATGAATTATGAACCAATGTTGTAGAATTCTATCCAAGGTAAGCATGATTGATTAACTAACTATTGTATCCAAGTTCCAATTTAGATCTTGCCTAAAGTGCAGTAAGTATTAAAATGCTTCTTTTAAAGCACTGCTCTTGTGTTTCATGTTACTCAGTTTACTTATGTCCTCAACTTTTTTCGTGCAAGCTTATGCTTGGCCCTTCTTGTTTGATCAATGTATACAATTTGTCTCATGACCTTCAGAAACTTTCCACACCAAGATATTTCGTCATATTAAGGGGATCTATACGTGTGTGTGTGTGTATGAAGGACATTCATAAAAAAATCTAATGTACCCTTACTGTTAAGGTAAACGATAGACAAGTGGTTCATTCCATTGGACCTGTAAAAGTTTGCACCTATGTTTGTTACTTGTGTACATCTTTGCTACATTGAAATGGTGAGATGCCCGTCATCGGTATTGCGTTTTTTTTGCGTTAGCCTATTTGTAGTCTCTTACATTAATGTGATTGATATTTATTTTGGTTCCAGTTGTTAAAAGAATTTTTTTCTTATTTTATTTATTTATTTATTTATTTATTTATTTATTTATTTATTTATTTATTTATTTATTTATTTATTTATTTATTTATTTATTTATTTATTTATTTATTTATTTATTTATTTATTTATTTATTTATTTATTTATTTATTTATTTATTTATTTATTTATTTATTTATTTATTTATTTATTTATTTATTTATTTATTTATTTATTTATTTATTTATTTATTTATTTGTTTGTTTGTTTGTTTGTTTATTTATTTATTTATTCATTCATTCATTTATTTATTTATTTATTTATTTATTTATTTTGTCATTTGCTACCCCTGTGTAAGTACAATACTTAAGCTTAAAATTACCTTCAAAATAGTTTCATTCCCCCTATAGGCCTGTCGAAAATATTCAACGGTAGAGATTTCAGAATGTGAAATATTTTGCAAAATTTTGCCAAAACAAACCATATATGCGCCAGTAAAAAATAAACTAGGAAAGATGATTTGCTGCATAGCAAATCAGTGTGCGTGTCTTCAAAGCATATTGGTATGGCAATGTACAACTATTCCATAACACAGGAGTAGAAGTTGGAATGGCATATCTATCTATTATAGCTTTGAAGTTATTCGAGATTTAAAATTTCTAATGGTGCTATTAAGCATAATTTAAATTGCTACAGCTTTTATTTTTAATTCATTAGGTGCGCAGTGGACAATGGTCAAGAATCCCCTAGTAGAAGTTGAAATGACATCTCTATCTATAATTGGTTTAAACATATTTTTATTCGTGGAATACAATTGGGAATGAGGGCAGAACCCTATATTAAACCCTCTTGTGAAGGAGGACGCAGGCACAGGACAAACGTAACACACAACCGGCTGCGCCACCACACATCGAGTGCAAGAAGCACTTGAGGGGTAGTGATGCAGAGCCACAACAATGAGAATGCGTGACACCACCAGTTCGAGAACACAGATACAGGGGCTGGTGAAATACATGCATATCGTTAGGTTAATGATTCAACCTCAAAGTTTTGCTTTGTTCAATGAACTCTTGCACCGAGAGAAATAAAATTGAAAATTTGTCTTCCAAACAAAGGGAGGAATCACCAAACAAAATTGTATTTAGACAGAACGATGCATGAACCGAATTAACTTATGTGTGAAGGCTATTACGTATAATAACATTTGCCTGTGAAGATGACAGAAATTATTGTTAAAGGTACCTGCCAACCATACGTAAAATAACACGTATGAGAGGCAGATCTGAAAGTGAAAGGACAACAGATATGATTTATGGTCTGGGACGGCGGTGCAGAGGTGATACAAGTAAATTCGAGCAACGGTACCACGTACTTGTACGTTTATAAATCTGATAAACGAACAAATGATACCGCAATATATCTGGACCATAATGAACATATTCTCGAACCACATCAAATTAAAGCAAGCATGACAAAATACTATCACATATAGATATGTTTTCAAATTGCCATAAGCTACCAAATACAAAGCATGTGTACAAATAGTCAGCCCGCTGTAATGAATGTATGAAAAGTGAGCATTGCGAATAATTACTGCAATACAGAGTCCAGTACAAATATATGCAAAAACAGCAACAGTACAAAACAAGGTAAAATACAAATAACAGTGTAGAACCAAGTAATGACAAACTATCGAGTAAGCTGTCAGAGAGGAGACTTTTACAGTCGACATAATGCTTACTATAATAGTAAAAAATCTCTTTAGAGAAACATATAAACAAAAAATTGATGTCGTGAGGTAGTATCACGTGACACCTAGGAGTGTGTCAGATACTCTCTCTGAGATTTTGGAACTGCCATTACTCCAGAAAATAAAAAATAAAACAATAGTAACCCAATACTGAATTGAAAAAATGACCAGAGAACATTATTGTTCATCACATATCTTAATTTTAAGATTTGAAATCTAGCAATGATTATCTGTACTGATAACATGATAACAATACAAAATGTATGGCCATTGTCAGTGAAAACAATATAAATATGTAATAATAATGCAACAGGTTATAGCAATTGCTTTCAAACTTCCAGGAGGTAAACAAAAAATGTATAAACTGTTCCAACATCGCCTGATGTTTCCAGCGTCTAAGAAGAGCTAAGTTTATCATGAATAAGTAAAAATACATATACCTAGTTAGCATTAATACCTTTACGAAAGCCCCGACAAAAAGACACAATGTAAAAACATGGACAACAAACAAAAATAACATTTAGTGAAACATATTTGGTTATGTGGTCAGGACGCCGCTGATACTGGTGAACGAAGAGACTGAAGCGCAAACGAGCACACCTCAACACCAGTAAAACACAAAGTGTAAGCAAGTTTCTAGCAACAAGGTCAGCTGGATTTGGTAACATTGGTTCTGTGCTGTTGGCCGAATAAATAGACTGAGGCAACAGTCGATGGATGAATAACAATCATACACTTTGGAAAAGTCTGTCCATCTTATAGTCTGCGTAGTTATTCATATGCAAATGACCTATGCAACATGATGGTAAAAATGTCAAACCAAGTGGCTGCATACGGGAGCATGAATGTAGTTGACAGTAAGAAGAGAGAGAGAGAGAAAAACAAATTGTTCAACAAAAATTTGACGATTCTTGATCATAAGTATAGGTCCGTTTAAGAGTAAAGATGCATCACCACAATACTAAACTGCAAGTGAAAGGTAGATGTCTGAAGTAAGCACTGTCTATCTAAACCTGTTTAAGTCGTCCTTGTGCCGGATCTCTTCCGTTATAGTAGCTGGACTGTTAGGCCATGGCTTGAAGTTGACGAGGACCCGACCGTCAAACGTCGATGATTTTACCATCTCTCTTGAGCTGCCTGGTGATGTAGGCAAGCTTGTTCCGCAGTTTCGTGAGATCTTCATTAACGTAGATACCAGTGTCTTTCAGTTTGCCTCGGACTTTCAAGATTGAGGATCTCGTTCTGTAGCTCATGGATCGTACGATGATTGCACGATCTTTGACCTCTTTTGGTTCCATTCTGTGAGATCGTTGAACATGTGAAAGTTTAACTTGTACACACAGTTTTTCATTGCATACCTGTAGGATTTTCTTATCTGTGTCTTCAGGTGTGGCGCCATCGACAGGATCAGCATCAATACCACTGAACCTCAGGTTCACCCGGCGTCCATACTGCTCTAGGTCGTCATGGGCACGTTGCAAATCTTTCATACCGTTCATGGTCCTGTCAAGAGTTGTTTGTAATGGACTGACCCTAGTTTCAAGATCTTTTATCTTAGCATTGGATGCAGCTATGTCATTAGAAATAGATGTCTCACAGTCACATATCTTTTTATCTAATGCGTCAATCCGGGTATCAATGCGTGTCACAAGGGGCGTCAAAGCGTCTTTCAAGCTATCACACCCCACCACACCTTTGACAGTCTTGGCGACGACACTCTCAATCACTCGTAACACTTTTGAATCACATAAAAGATCCAAAATGTCCTCTACTGTTACATTGGACTTCAGTCGAGAAGCTGGTGGTTTATCCCCAGTGGGTAATAACCAAGGTCTTTTTAGACCCCCCGGGTCACCAGGTTCATCACTGTTGGCATTGTCCTTGTCACCCACTGCCCCTTGCACAGTTGTCAGTTGAGACAAGAACAATGAAAGTGAATCAGTCAGTCCGGAACGTAAGTCCTCAATTTTCCCGTTTTCCTTAAAAAGTTCTTGTACCTCAAGTCAGCACATCATATCTTGGGTCTATGAGAGCTCCATTCCACCCGGGAATGCACAATAAGCAGAAATTTTCCCAAAAAATACGCAGCTCCACACAACGCACCTACACTGAAGTCGGCGTCACGTGACGATCTATAATTGCTTAAAGATATTCAAGTTTTAAAATTTCAAATGCTGCTAATCAGCACAATTTCAATGGATACAACTTTTGCTTTAGATTTATTAGATGCGCAATGGTCAATAACCCCTAATAGAAGTTAAAAGGACATCTCTATCTATAATAGTTGTGAAGATATTCATCCGACTTATTACCGTGTTTGCATTGTGCATACAAACATTTTAATCGTATTTGCATTGTGCATACAGACACTTCTTGCCTTTGTAATTTTCAAATTTTTGGATTAAAGTACAAGGAACATTGCAAAATTTCAGGCCGTTATTTCTTGTCTTCAAACGTAGTACTTCTAAAACAGTAAGTCATCAGTTTTTATAAGAGGTCCACCTTCGTGGAAGTTAAGGTATGGTCTTAAGCAATAAAATAGTTCATTAAGTACCGCTACTGCATGAGAGACTTGCAATTTGCTGACTTGCAAGTTCGCAAAATTCTCCATATAGCTTTCAAATCTACAGCATAGAGTAATTACACTAATATCCTTAAATGAAGTTGAGTGCCCTCCGTTTGTTCAATTTTAGCGGCCTGTATTTCAGATTGGCCGTAGTGTTGTTATATAAAGTCGCGGTTGAAAGATAAATTTCACTTGGGCTAAACTCAAATGCACAATCATTTTTCACATTTTGAGTTTGAGATAGAAAGGAATTTTTTTTTTCGGGGTGGGGGGTATTGGATAACGCCCGTATTCTTCTGCGAATTATTCTGCATATTCTTTATTTCCACGATGCGCCGCAGATAACTTTGCGACCTCTTCAAGTGGAGCAAACCCTTTCAGAAGTGCAGTCTCTGTACACATCGTGGGAGATACAAAGGCAAAAGCTGACAATAACACGATAGGAAAGGTTAGAATTGGTTCTGAGGTGTGTATTCGCCCCAATACATAACTGAATACTTATACATTTGGAGGGCTAGAGCTGTGCATTCCCATTAGTTTGTATGTTAAAGCAACTTCAATAAACCAGTCACTTTTGTAACTGTGGTTTTTGTGAGGTATTAGCTATGTATCTAAATTTACTGTCTGAAATTTGGTGTTTCTATTTGCAGTAGTTTTCAAGTTAATTTGCAAATTACAATGTACAATAATGGGAAGACACAACCTTAGCCCTCCAGTGACTGCAGTGCCCTCTTTTAGGCAGCTCTGGAACCTTCTGACTTTACCGTTGCCTATAATGGCTATTATCCCGTTTGAATGAACTTTTGTTTTTCTTCTACTGCTCAGCCCCCCCCCCCCCCCCCCCCGGTTGTTATCTAGTCACGTTACGGGATATTCCAGGTCACACCTATATTTCGTCCTCATTTTTTTTGGGGGGGGGTCTTTTTGTTGTTTTGTTTTGGGCAGTACCATATGTAACCTAGCAAAAAAACAAATACAAACACAACATTAACCAAACTGACAATAATATGATCTGAGGTTTATTGTTACTAAATCAACAAAGGAAAAGAAAAGGAAACACAATCATAATACAGTGGCCCCAATAGATCCTCTGGTTGCCTCTAAGGACAGAACGTTAATTAGCACAAATCCTGTCCACCAGTGGGTGTTGTTGATGCTTTCCCATAAAGTTAATACACACAAGAAGCACATAGCAGATTTCAGTGACAGATCTCTTGTTAACACACGTGTGAAGTTAAGTTTGCTTGTTTTTGTTTTTGTTTTTAAACTGGTGGCAGAGGATATAGAATTGATGTATGAGTCTTTTATAAAGATGATGCGTCAAGCATTTTCTAACAATAAAGGCAGATGTATAATTGGAGAATTGGCTGTAAATGCTATACGAAAGGTTCCATGAACTGACCAATCTTGCAACCAGGGCACATCTGATTTGTCACTAGAATTCACTTCTAGGATTAACTGTGACAAGTTATCAGCAGTTTTATGGCGTTGTAATCCAGTTTTTACGTGGGTTTGGAATGTACTACATACACACATGTTATATAATATCAGTGAACTTGACCTATTTTTGTAAGGTCACCAGTCCCAAAAAGTTGAAAGGGGTCATTTTGTAATTCCAGAGTCTCGCTTGGACAGCATGACAAAGAGAGTTGAGCGTTCAGATCCAAATTGCACTGAGTTACATCATGTGCTTTGTTCATAGAACTGTACTTGGTGATCTACTATTTCAGTCACCGTAGGCCAAAGATTATGGTGTTTGGCATTGTTCCAAGTTTATTGTTTTCTTCAATAACTCGAAAAGTTATCAACTAATCCGAATGTACAGGCCATGAATGGAAAGCTGGAGATAGAGTGCACATTTTGAACTCTAACACGTTTTTTTTTTTTTTTTTTTATTTCTGTTTTGTTTTGTTTTTTGGTTTTTTGTTTTGTTTTTTTTTGTTTTTTTTTTTTATTGTTTTTTTTATTGTTTTTTTTTTTTTTTTTGTTTTTGTTTTTGTTTTTTGTTGTTCTTTTTGCTTTTGCTTTTGTTTTTAATCCGAATTCAAAAACAAGATCAAATGCCCAGTTGGAAGATAAGGGTCATCTTGTGAACGTTCTGTACCCCACCGTTTTTAGTTAGGCCCATGTAACTTTTAGGACTTATTACCACTTATATAAAAACTCGCCAGTACTCTCAGACCTGTTTACAATATCGCGGCAACCTTCTCCATTCAGTTTTTGCTTAGATGCCGTGGGGCGCCCGGCACTCAGCCATTTGCTGGCCCTGATTTTAATGCCTCAGGGCGACTTCTACGTCTGATACAAGATACTATTTCTGCGGCCTACAACTGGTCGCTGTTTGTCGTTGTATTTACATTTTCAGGTAATGCTCACTCTGGAAAAGTCCTACCATATATTGTACATTACATTCATTCAACAAATTAACATTTCCACACACTGATCACACATATATTCTGGATGCTCCCTGTTCAAAATATCCAATCGGCATGGCTGCCATTGTGAAAATAGCGTGTTGCACACCCAATGCCAATGGTTTGTGAATGAGCATTGGGAAGATCTTGCCGAGTGGGGGTGGGAAGAGGGTTAAAATATATGAAACCAACGATATATATTTGGCAATTATTTCAGAACATCAATACTGATATAGATGCTGTGGCTGCGATTCAGTTTGATTTCCAAATGAAGTATACTTTTGTGAGACTGTCCCGCAATCAATGTATTAATTGTACAATGATCAAAATGGCGCTCGAGCGTGCCATGTCGTATTTGGATATGTAACTAACGATGATAACTGCTTCAGACTCAACCGAGCGGGCAGATTTAAGTTAAGATAGTAAGTCCTGTTTGAAAAGCACTTTAACGACCCTTCGCCCTGGTAACTCCGAGAACGGACAGTTGGAACCGTGCTGAAAATACAAGGGACACGATTCGCTGTGCTTTTCCTTTCCGACAATTCATTGTGCCATGTTTAAATGGGCGCTCAATGTACGTGCGTTATGCATATGACTTCGTGTAGCATTTGGACTTATAACTAACGATGATAACTACTTCAGACACAACCAAGCAGGCAGATTAAAGTTTAATTTGTAAGTCATCTTTTAAAAATTCTTTGACGACTGTTTGCTCTGGTACCTCGGAGAAAGGACACCTGAAGCCTAACGATACTAGATGCCGTGGCGCTATATGATTTTTCCCGGCCAATTTTGAGCGTCCAGACCAGTTGAAACAAAATGCTGTGTTTGAGTTGACTTCACTGCAAGTAACGGCACATGTTGGCCAGCTTTTCTGTTAACCTTGTCTTACAACTTGCTTATGGTAGTCTACGATGACTGTTTTTTTTTTTTTTTTTGTTTTTTTTTTAAGGTGTGGTTGCTTGTGGGGTGATTTTGCTGGTCGTTCGCGTGTTGCAGCTGGTTTAAGGTTGTTCAACTGGAGCATTGTAGCAACATTTTGCATCACAGTTGTTGAAAAATGCTACAGAATTTCGCCAGGTCGGTAATTGCAGGTGCTACTGCACCATGATTATACATATTCCCATGCACAACCTGCCAGGGTATATCAAATAAATGTAAGAACGTTTTCAAAAATAAAGTGAAATCATTCTTGATCCATGAGATGGAAGAACTGGAGCGGGACTGCTTGATATATTTATAGTTTAAGTATTTTGGTGTTATCAGGGACCTGCAAGTTATATATACCAGGTCCCCAGAGTTATAAAAATTACGCCTTTGGCGCTTACATTTATTTATATATGAATTTATTGAAAATTTAGATCAATCTTAAATCATAAATAATTAAAGCATTTCAGCCACAAGCGTGTACAAAGCAACTTAATATTTTTTCCCGTTTTCAAACTTGCATTTCTGCTATTTTCATGTTGTGGTCCAACCTGGAAAGCGGATAACATGGCGATATTTCTTTTCATTCTTTTTTTTTTTTTTTTTTTTTTTAGCTATTTTCTTTTTTTTTTTTTTTTTTTTTTTTTTTTTTTTTTGCTTATCTTCATCAGATTTTTTGTACAATCTAAGGGAAAATTGTCGAGTCAGTAGAATAATTTGGAAAATGTTGCGATTTCGTCACCCATATGAAGGCAAGATGCTCGAAACTCCCAAGATATACCATTTTGCATGCTCAAATTCAACATTTTACGGGGTGGCGGTGGGGGCCAATGCCTCCAGACACCCCTTCGGTCCTTTGGGCCGTGTAGGTAACATTTGGGCCACTTAAAAAAAAAGTAGCACTGGCATGGGTCGACCAGTATTAATTAGGGAAGGACGGCTTCAAGGTACTTTTTTGGGGTCCTTTAATTTTAGGGTTGGTCCTTTTTAATAGGTTATGTCAGGTTACCGGAACAACACATTAATTTGTGTTAGGCCTTGGGAAACTTGGACATTTGTTGAAACATGTTTAAAATGTACATTCTTTCCCTTTTTACACATTACCTTTCTTGACGTCAGTTCAATGTCGGTGGCGCCACCTACGTTAGTATGTAACATATAATTCGGAATGGGGAAAGCTTGTGACTAGTCCAGCATCCTTAATTTTGTATCGATCTCCATTGCCATTTGAATTCTAAATGCTCTGCCATAAGCTAAGACACCTTTGGTGACAAGTCTGGCAGCTGCCTCCCTGATTCTTGTACAGTATTTATTGAGGACATGAGCCTGTTCATGGTGCCCACTCATGGCAATTTGGCAACTGGAAAATATAAATATACGTCTCAAAGGGCATTGTCCAGAGACTAAAACCTGATTAAAATTTTAACTTTGCAGGCTGCTGTAATAGACCCATTGAATTGAATTGAATTTTATATAGTGGATATAACATAAACGTAAAATAGCAATATGTCGAAGGAATGAGAAACCCCTGGGGCCTCATGGGTTTCCCAATAGTAGTATCGTCTTCAGCAGCAACACATGCACATGTACAAGATTACAAACCATTGTCTTTAAGTTTTTGACCACTACGTGATCTACCCAGAATATTTTTACCAGTTCTTGGCCAAATTTTGCAATGTTTCAGTGCAGAGTATCTGCACAAACTGACATGAATTGTGAACTCTTTGAAAAAATATATGTTGTCTCTATCAGTACATGGCACG
The DNA here is from genome assembly GCA_964020975.1 of Hermodice carunculata. Taxonomy (NCBI): domain Eukaryota; kingdom Metazoa; phylum Annelida; class Polychaeta; order Eunicida; family Amphinomidae; genus Hermodice; species Hermodice carunculata. The sequence continues at coordinate 40,612,011 of OZ026628.1, read as the reverse complement.
TTTTCTGGATTTCACTGGTATGCTTTCAATGTATGTCCTGATGATAATTATTTACGAAAAATAACATTGAAAAATAAATTACTCACCTGCCCTTGGTTAGAGCCTGACCAGCAGTGTGTAGTGGTGAATGGACGATGACTGTGTGTCTGTCGCCACACTGTGCAGTGTTGAAGATTTAAAGTAAAATTCACGTGATTTCACAATTAACAGAACAGGAAGTAGTTTAGCAAAAAACCAATTGACTGTGTTCTGTTATCATTTTTCAATAGTTACCCTATTGCTGGTCAAAATAAGACTGAGTTAGTAGCTGTCCTTAAATGCATGGGCCAAACCAAGCATTAATGGAACTTGTTTGCATGGGAATTGCTATTGTGATTCATGTACGTCTTATCTGCAAGTATCAGCAAACATGTTTAACATGCAGTTTAAGTAAAAGCAATAAAAGCAGACCACAGTGTACGTCCAGGTCCTCTGAGTGGAAAAGAGTTAAGGACATCTGGTTGATCTACATGTACATAAATGAAAGAAGGCTAGCTAAAGTATGTCTGTATATCAAAATAATAACTGTATCATTCGACGTTTTACCGTTGATCCTACAAAGTTTTTAGCAGAAAATTATCACTCCTGTAGGACTACTGAGGCCTCCCAGCTCTAGCTCCACATTTATATTTGCATAAATATGTATGTATATGCATATATATATATATATACATATATATATATATATATATATATATATATATATATATATATATATATATATATATATATACATATATATATATATATATATATATATATATATATATATATATATATATATATATATATATATGGAATAGGTCCTACAACCGGGTTGTGGGTCATGACCATCGTCTGCTGGTCAACTGTACTCCATAAACCGGACTACGGGCTATATATACCAAGTATATATTACCACAGTGTCTGGGTATTTATAGCTTCCCATAAAATCTGGGCAGATTTGCTAATTTGTATGTTTCGGAAACCCCCTAGGTAGCACATTGAATTTAAGGCAAACATGAATTATGGGCATTTTCAACTGCCTATAAACAGAACAACTGCCTATATATATATATATATATATATATATATATATATATATATATATATATATATATATATATATATATATATATATATATATATATATGCATATATATATATGTATACATACATACACATATATATGTATATATACATATATATATATGTATATATATATATATATATATATATATATATATATATATATATATATATATATATATATATATGTATATATAGTACAGCTCTCGCCAACTGGACCAAATTTCTAGCCCTTTAAGCATGCTGGCGTAGAATCAGAAAAAAGAGCTAGTCTTGTGCAACATGCTCAAATAAGGTGCTCGTATCATGCGAATGGGTGCGCGACCCCTTACGCATTTGGCTAGCAATGTGTTTGGCTACGTGCCAATGGATGAGCATCGTGCAAATACAAGGTATGCATATTAACTTCCCGCCACAACTGCATATCTGGTTGTCTTAGTGGCCATAGTCTCTCCTGGCGAGATAGGGGCCCCTGCCTATGCGGTGAACCGGGATATTACTAATATTTTGGAAATTAAGAATGTGTAGTACAGGGAGATGGAAATCTATTCTTGTAACCAACTTAGGAAGCACTACATGAGTATGACTTTGGTGTTTGTAAACTTTAATTTCTCGGAAAGGGACGGATTTGTAAGAAAGGAAATGTCTGGCCCTGTCTGTGACAGTGGTATGCCCGTGTGCCCTCCATGATTGACAGGCGTGAACCCCGTGCTTTGTGGCGGGAAATTAATATGCATGTTTCGTATTGCAAGCGAGCATCGTGCGAGTGGCGACCGCATCGTGCAACATGCCTGGTGCCTTACACCTGCAGTCGCCTGGCGCATTTGACAAAGTGGATTGTCCTTCGTGGCTCGCATTTTAACTTTGCATTAACGATAAAAATAAAATCATGGCAGTGCAAAGTCGTAAAAAGGCATACAACGAGATTTGTCCCGCACAGAACTAAGAAAATACTTAACATATCTTAAGTTCCGTTCTTTAATGTGTATAAATTTACGTATTCTCATGGAAATTAAATTCTACGGTGGTGTCACTGAGGACATGAAATAGAAAAATTATTCTGAAAAAAGCATGATGGTCACAATTTTAGTCAAATAAAAAAAATACTGATTCAACAGCACCATGTTACATAAGGGACGCTTCATAGCCTTCAGGGAAAAGAGCGAGAAAGGTTGCATATCGTGAAATAGAGCCAAACGAAACGAGAAACGTTAAAATGGATTCGGGACCGTTCATTTTCACCCGTTTTAGGAAAAAAGAAGAATGTTCTTTTGCACTTCGCTTATGTCTACATTTACCAAAAGCATATTCCTGCTTGATTATTGTTTAAAAACGTACAGTAAAGTTAATGTTTATTATGATGTAATTCATATCCCGATATCTATCGTAGTATGCAGCCCCTCCACTTTTATGTCCATTTACTTGCTTGAATGTTTGTCAAACAGTGGGGCCGCCCATCCATAATTTCTCTCATACCTAAGCGTTAGTATTCATGACATGTATGGCCATTTATATTTCACCAGTAGCATACATTTATGAGTCAGGTTGCCAAAGAACGAAATTTCAATGAATTGCATACCGCCACGAGAAAACAGAAGAGTAAACGAGCAATGTTAGTCTTGAGTAGATTCATCCAAGGCACACAATATCCATAAACATGTAGAACCACTGGCAACGTAGTGGAAAAGCTTTTTGGGTGATACAGACGGTAGTGAGTTCGAGTCAACTGGTCGTCCTTTTTCCATTATAGGGCCTATATATATTTTTTTTCTTTATCTCAAGGTGATATATATATTTATATATATATATATATATATATATATATATATATATATATATATATATATATATATATATATATATATATATATATATATATATATATATATATATATATATATATTGAAAGCTGATTTTAATTTTGGCGTTGCCTGCTCCCCAATCATTTTTTATTTCAAGAAATATAATAAGTTTAAACCAACATTAAGAAACTTAACGTGTAAAATAATTTTGAATATACAATTTCGGGGGAGGAACAAACCTAACATGGGTTTTTTTCTCCTTCGCCACAATTTAACTGAGTTCATGTATCTGTTATTGTTTACTTATAACCAATTTTCCAATTTTATATGTATACTAAATGTGACAATAAAGAATACCGAAATACTAAATAAGGTGAGTATTTATAACAATGATATTAATTATATATATATATATATATATATATATATATATATATATATATATATGTATATTTATATATATAAGCAACTTATGATAGCCAACTCTTCTGGCCTTTAAACTATCAAAGTTACTTTTCACTTAATATTTTTACTCTGGAAAGGAAAGTTAGTTTTTATTTTATTTACACAGCAAGAAATCAGTAATCAACAAATTTTATCAAAAATTGAAGAAGTCTCTGCATATCTAACAAAGATGGGAAAATTCATTATTCAATCCAAACGTTTTTGATGAAAATCCGAGATTAAGTGAGATCCATAAATTCGTTTAATTCATTTGTTTATTCATTTATTTATTTATTTATTTATTTATATATTTATTTATTTATTTATTTATTTATTTATTTATTTATTTATTTATTTATTTATTTATTTATTTATTTATTTATTTATTCATTCATTCATTCATTTATTCATTCATTCATTCATTCATTTATTTACTGATTGATTGATTGATTGATTGACTGATTGATTGATTTAATCATATATATATTCATTTATTTTAACTATGGTAAGTTGCACCGCCGCGCACTGCACGTGTACCCTCATGTTAAAGCCCCGTTCACACTGCTAAAATTTTCCGCATTTTATTTGTAAGACTTACGAAAGTAGCGTTCAGGCTAGCCAAAAGTCTTACGCAATCCGTTGAGAATGCGCAAGCCGCTTCCGAAAGCAAAACCTACTAATGGGGGTGGTATTTTTGAGGATGTTAACCGGTAGTGTCTACTTGCGCAAGTTCTGTTGCGTGTGTGAATGCAAAATGCGCATGTTTGCCGAAAATCGAACATGTGAAAGCACGCCAATTCGGTAGGTGAATCTGAAGGTTAAACCTTTATTAGTGTGAACTATCCATCCACTTTTATTTCGGAAGTCAGCTGAACAGTCTGAACGGACATCTCGGATGGTCTTTCAGATGCACAAAAATGCGAATGTTAATTCCGAAAATGAAATCGAAGTAGCGTGAACACAGCATAATTTGGTATGTTCATTTCTTCCAATGTTTGGGAGCTGTCAGCGGTGGCCACCATTCCTTACAACGATAAAGTTGCATAACTACAAAGAAACAAAATTACGGTACAGTTGAATGCAGGCCCATATCGTTCGAAGACTGAGACACCAAGCCACTAAGGTACCTTAAACAGCTATTTCTGATGGCTGTTTTACTAGTGGATTAACGTTATTTGAGATCTAGAGAAATTCGGCATCATGTGATTTATGTAAATGAAACGCAAACTACGGGGCAGCAATTGGGCAATTTGACAATGCCTTATCAACCCTACCTCATAGGTGGTCAAAACTTTAAAGGAGTAAACACCTTTGCATCACTAATGGCCATTGTTACAGTGGTTGCTTATGAATTCAATTTTCCCCAAGACATTGTGAGCCTTGAATTTGATAATGTTCTCTATGTGCCTTTCACGGGTGACTGCCTGTCTGAATTAAGGAGCATAATATGTTTGCTCACACTTTAATTTTCAGCTGAAAGGTGATGTTGTTTTGTTTTGCTTTTGTCTATTCTTGTTTTTTCTTTTCTTTTCTTTTTTTTTTTTTTTGCCCCCCCCCCCCCTTTCTTTGGCTGTTTTTTTTTTTTTTTTTTGTGTTGCAGAGAATATTTGTGTGTTTCCATTGTTCTAGATTTGCTCTCTAAAACCGAAGATTTGAGTCTTTATCGACTTATTGCGAATGGACACGGCTTTAATTTCCGTCAAATTTGTTCACTTTACGGCGGCGCTTCAATTTTCCCATTTTTTATCAAAATTTGAAAAGCTAGTAAGGAGATGTAATCCTGTTTTAGACACAGAAATAGTGGTCGTAAACAAAGTTGACATTGATACCTTTTTGAAGCTCACAGCTCTTCAGTCTTTGCATGGTAAGGTTTGCTGAGCACAGGAATGTTACAGTTCTCTTCTTCCTATATTTGTGTGTGTGTGTGTGTGTGTGTGTGTGTGTGTGTATGTGCGTGTTTTGCGTATCCGCTATTTTCGACTTAGTTTCCAAAGTCTGGCCCAGATAATTTTGAAAAAACTGGTGGAATTGTAGCATGTGTGAGATTTTAACATACATGTTCATTGGATGGTGATACTCTGGATCCCTGAATTTTAACGAATATTTCTATTCTGGTGCTTGTTGGCTAATCCATGCATTCCTGTCGAGTATTATGCAAGTCAATCGGGATTTATATGGTACTTCTCAATGTTAACCTCTCCGAATTATGAATCAGATTCCTTTCAAACCTGGTGGGGATCTACCTTATTTTTTGTTTATTCTTTTATTATCCCCCCCCCCCTTTTTTTGTTTTTGTTTTTGTTTTTTGTTTGTTTATTTTTTTCTATGAATATAGTTCAAATGGTGAGGATCCAATGATTTTTGGAATTTGGGGATTGTTTTTATTGTTATTATTTGGTATAATGTTCTTCTTTTTGTAAATCTTCTCTGAACGTGCCTGGCCAATTGCTTCAGAATTGCATACAATTTGTTAGATAGGTTATGCCATAATGCTTATTTTATCTGTTCCAAGTATTTTTATGCGTATTTGCCTAGCTTGAATTCATGTCCCAAGGGGTCAGTTCAATCCTCTCTTAAATTAGTAGAAATATGACTGGACTTGACATCTACCAAATTGCTCACTACATGATGGTGCTTTAGTTTTCCGACTTTAAACAGATTTTAAAACGTATGACAATTTGATAACGGGATATGCAAATGTCAACAATAGCGATTATGGCCTGAAACAAATGTGACCTTGATTTGATTCTTAAGTTCACAGGCTCAGTTCATCTTGTGGTTAAATGTAAGGTACCTTAAGGTTCTCTACTATACTTTAACAGTTTTGACATTACATGGGTATATAAACTGAATATTATAATGTATGCACGACAATCCTGTTACAGTACATGGAGAACTGTAATGTTCTGTCTGTCTCGTCATAGTTTCGTCTTCTTGTTTACGTTACTGTGTGTTTGGTTCCGTCCTGTTCTTACGTCTTCCTTCTGCGAGAGAGATTCATATAGGGCCGAGCCCTCTTTCTCAATCGCGACATTGCTATCAAATGTACTTCAATGAGTTTGTTGTGAAATAAAAATATGTTTAAAGCAAATGTAAGGTAGGCTGATCCCAGGACTAAAAATCCGCAGTGTGCACATATTTGATTGAAGGCTCTTGTATATAGTAGAGGACCCAGACATCTCGGCGTATGACGAAGCCCTGTGAAATGTGTGTGTGTGGGGGGGGGGGGGGGAGAGAGACGTCACAGAAAACAGCCTGGTAGAGACAGAGCGGTTCCAGCGTTCCATTTGCTCCTCCGGCCAAGAGTCACACCCAGGTGGGACAGGCTCCTGTTCACTTTGGGTACCATGGGAAATAATCAAGACTATAACGGTAAACTATCTCGGGTTCTGACTGCCCCTTAATGATTAAAGAAAATATAGAGGAAAACAAGTTCCGAAATATCTTTTTTGGGGTTCATGATTCAAACATTAGCATCTTATTTATTCCATTTACTTCGAAGTGTACATTCTAGTGTTAAAAATATGGCTGGTGTTGACATATGTGGCACATATATAACGCAGGAATGACACACAGCAGTAGAACTTATCAATTAATGAGTACAATGTAAGAATAGAAAAAAAAATCTTCAAACTCCTTTCAAAACTCGCAGGTCATATTGTACACATAATAATTATAGCAGCGTTGCTTCAACGAATGGGATTTGAAATCATAACACGATAATGTAAGGAAATAGTAATGTGCACTACGCTCAGTATTTTCAAATAGGAAGATATAATCTACCTCCCTTTACTGCCCACTGTTAGCACTATAATCAAGTATCTATCTGGATAATTCGGATAGGAAAACCTGAATTTATAGGAGGAACATATATAATATCTTTCATCAAAAACACAAACATTAAGAATGGACGTTGTGAGGAGCTTCGCTTTGGTGCATTGAAAAACACCTCTAGAGAAATATTATGCAAGGAAAATATATACAATTAGGTCATACCTGGTATGAGTCGGCAGAAACACCGCCTGTACGTATTGGGTTTAACAAATCTAGCTCGGTGTAAATATTCAACTGCCATAAGTCCAATAATAATATATGTTTTGAACCTAGTTGTAAACCTTGAGTTTGTGAAAATATTGACGCTTGCAAAATTACTATTACGTAATTTGAAATACTGGACATCCCATACTTTCAAAGAAATTAACAAAATCATGAAATAACAAGTTTTAGCCATAGATGTCAAGTGTCCAAAGCCAATATGTAAATTAGTACGGAAATTGAATTCGAAACTAGGTAAAGCTGATTTACTCTTTCAATTGTTACAGTTATTAAAGAAGCATATCACAAGCAAGATCAGAGAATTTGGTGTCAATAATATATAAAACACATACATTTTTATATATTTAACTTAGAACACTAAATAAAAATAGTCCGGTTTTTTCTGTGTGAGCCACTTGTTTTGTATTTGTCCTCACAATTGACTAAATGATGAACCTCACTAAATATGTGTATTTTGCTTCACCTTGTGTTTAGCGTCAACTAGCAGCCATTATAAAATTATGTAGTGACTCACCAAATTCGTTTCTTGGTAAAAGAAATGGTCAGCAGTAAGAAACTGAAACTTTATAAGTCAATAATAATAATTTTGTATGTGTAGATGCCTTATGATCTGTTTTACACGGCATCATTTTAGTGTCTGTTCAGGCGCCAGAAATCCTTTCCTTCCTCCAGTTTTAGAAACAAAGTATCTCAGGACAACGGTTCTGTCTTGCAGTGAATATTAATAACAGTTATTATCATAATAAATAAACAGCATTGCCCAATGTGTCTACAATTCACATCGAATTCAGTCACTGTTTATTTCTAAACACACACCTTGATTTTTTAGTATAATCACGTTTAATGCGAAACTTGGAACAGGTAAGGCTTCAAGAGCCAAATGAATTTATCCCTCAGACATCACTAAGAAACCATCGAAGAGACTTTGTATTCATATATTTACAGAGACGCTTTTTCATTGTGGATTTTTCCTTACATTGTTTAAAATAACCCCCTTAAATTAAAAAAAAAAATGAAAGAATATAAGATAATAGCAAAAGAATAATATAAAACATGCTCTCGCGACGATAAAGATAATCTGTGTCTTTTTTGGAACATAAAAACGGTTCAATCCAACTCCATAATTATTTATATGTTTAATTTAAAAAAGAACATTGAAGCAGGCATATGATATGTAAAATAATGCCCATTGCCCTGTGAGCATATGTAAGCGAAAGTAGCTATGAGAAAGGACGTCAGTGTAGCTTTATTTGGTTATCTGTGTACACCTTGATCTTCAAATGAGGGAATACCTGCAGCCTGGACCAGTCATTTAAACAAAAATGATAACTTTCGATTGCCCATCCTTTTTAACAGGAAGTATTAGTATTTAAACGTATTAAGTGCAGATCTGCTATGGTCCCCTAGGTTGCTAGGCAACAGAACTATGCACTCGCTATGAAGAGGGCAGCCCTACTACTTGTGTTTCTCAGTCATCCAGAAATAACGGGTTATCTATCGAACCAATGTTTTTTTTGTTTTTTGTTTTTTGTTTTTTGTTTTTTTTTTCTTTTGTATGATTTTTTTTCAGGCTATATCTGTAGAATCTTGTATGTGAATGATTCTGTCGTAAGTTTTGGGCCTTCTCTGGTTATCATTTTTGTCACAGAAATTCAGTGTGATTTTACCAACCCTATGATAACATGTTACTGTACTCGTTCACCATTGCTTACTCGTGCAGTAACACGATACCGTACCCGTTGGTAGAATCCCAAAACAAGGAAAACCATATGATGATTATTTTTTATCCTATAGTTCTTCTCTACACTGGATTATAATCAGACTGGAATATAATAATGAACTTATTCACACAAATGTCAAAAAGAAAGTGCCTCTCCGTGTCTTATAGGTCTACTGCAAATGACCCCTGGTGGTAGATCGAGACACTTTCAAACGTGCACAAAACAGAGTATCAGTGCAGAAACATCGTAAGCATTCATTGATATGGTGTGACGGTCGCGGTCAACAGGTATCTTAGACACTCCGCCTTTGCATTATTGACTCGGTCTCTAACTGAGCACAGAAAGGGTCAATTGACGCAGAATGATCGTGGAAGTGTTTATGTCAACCTGTCCAGCATAAATCTTGTCATCCCATAGGACTTTCTCTTTAAAATTAGTGCTACGTATTTAATGACACTGACCCTTTGACTGGCTGTGAGATAAGCCAGCAGTAAGGTACATGAATAGTCCAACTGTTCAATTCATTAAACTCTTTTATTTTTAATCACAAATAAGTGAACTGAATTATTCTAATGACATTCGTGCTTCTCTTAAAACAACCTTTTATTCTACAACCAGAATGATTTTAGTTCCAGAGAACATACCAATGGTGCAGGTTGACGTGTTTGTTGTCCCGGGAAAGATTAGATCGGTGCCGGGCAACGTAGTTCCTCGGCCCATATTTGGCCGCATTCTCAGTTCACAACGTAGCACGATATTATAGCCCTGTCTGAAACGTTCTTATCTCAGAATTCATCCGACAGTAATTTTGTATTGCCAGGTTTCCACTCACTTTTGCGTAGGGATCGCCCTAGCGGCCTGGGTGGAGGTGTTGTACCTGTATATTTCTCAACAGCTTCTAGCATCTAGGCGTCATGCTCTGGAAAGTCCACACTTAGAACTTTTGTGGGCAGAAATTAAATAACATAATAATTCTTTTTTATTAGGGGTCGTCTACAGACCACCCGATTCGCCCGTGTCATTCTGGAACAATTTGCAAACCAATCTTGATCACCTCAAGACTGTAGGTATTGATAACATTATAACAGGCGACCTGAATGCTGATTTTACCACAGCACCAGGTAGGAAACTTGATCATTTTTGTACAACAAATTTCCTTGTCCCCCATATACATGAACCTACGTGTACAACTCATAATACATCAAGCTGTCTCGATCAAACAATCTCTAATATTCCAAACTATATTTTAGAACCACACATTTTGCCACCGATTGCTAATTGCGATCACTCCGTGGTGTCTGCCAATATTTTATTCCGACGGAAAATTGAAACTGCTGATAAAAGATTGATTTGGGAATATGAAAAGGCAAATTTTAATGATTTTCGTGACCACTTAAGTCGGATATCTTGGGATATTTACTTTTTATCCAATGATATAAATGAGTGCTGTTTATCTTGGGCGGAAGGCTTTCTACAAGCCGCTACAGCTTGTATAACCAACAAAGAAATTATCATTAGGCCTGACGATTTACGGTGGTACACTTCAGCCTTGCGCTGCGAAAAGTGCAAAGTTATGCGAGCTTTTTCGAAAGCAAAAGATAGTAATCACGGACCTCATAGCCAGGAACTATGGGCTTCATATAATCGGCTTCGCAACCAATATCAGGAGCATACTGCTAAAGTGCAACATAATAGCAAATTAAGTAATTCCCTTAAAAGTCTCCAAAAGAAAAATAAAGCTTGGTGGAGGACTGTTAAATACTTTTTAAGTAAAAATCATCACCAAACTATGCCATCCTTATTTTGCTATGGTAAACATATAACCGATAATGCTTCCAAAGCTGAAGAATTTAATGCCTTTTTCTTAAGACAAAACAACATTGATACATCAGCAGCCCGTAACCTTACTTCTCCCGATCACCCCACTAATACTATCGGAAATTTGGAAATTTGTGAAAATGAAGTACTTGATATACTTAAATGCCTTGATACAACAAAAGCTACTGGTCCTGATGGAATAAATCCCAGACTCCTGAAAGAAGCCGCCCCGATAATTTATAAACCACTTACGAAATTATTTGACATGTCCCTAAATCTAAAGCAGTTCCCATCCATTTGGAAAATAGCACATGTCACACCACTCCACAAAAAAGGAGATGATAACTTATGTAATAATTATCGCCCAGTGTCCTTATTAAGTTGCACAGGTAAAATATTTGAAAGGGTAGTTTTTAAACATGTTTTCAACTTTTTTTCGCGATAACATGATCATTTCGGTCAATCAATCTGGTTTTATGCCTGGTGACTAGACAGTCAACCAATAAATTTCACTTTACCACGAATTATGTGCAGCCATTGATGAAGAAAAGAAGTGCGAATTGTATTCCTTGATATAAGCAAAGCTTTCGACAAAGTTTGGCATGAAGGTCTTTTATATAAATTGGAGAAAAATGGTGTAACTGATAATCTTTTGAGCTGGTTCCAAAACTATCTTCACAATCGTAAACAAAGAGTCGTCCTTAACGGACAATCCTCTAGTTGGGGTACCATTACTGCCGGTGTGCCCCAAGGTTCCGTTTTAGGCCCCTTATTATTCTTAATCTATATTAATGATATTGTGAATGTTGTGAATTCAAATATCAAACTTTTTGCTGATGACACTTCGCTCTTTCTTACCATTGACGATCCAGCCCATGGTGCAGCGATCATGAATAATGATCTTTCTTCTTTGGACGAATGGTCCAAAGACTGGCTTGTCTCCTTTAACGCACAGAAAACCGATGCAATGTTTGTTTCCTTTTAGCACGCACGCGATCACCCTCCTCTCATCTTCCAGGGTCACCAACTTGAGAATGTACCCGAGCACAAACACTTGGGGCTTACTTTAAAATCAAATCAAAAATGGAATTCCCATATGAAGGAAATTGTGACTAAAGCATCTTAACAGTTAAATATCATAAAAAGCTTGCAGTATCGTTTAGATCGTGAAACACTAGAAGTGATTTCTATGTCCTTTATCAGACCTATAATGGAATATGGCAGTGAAGTCTGGGATGGTTGTGCACAAGCCGATAAAAAAACTCTTGGAAGATTTACCATTGGCTGCGGCCCGTATTGTGACGGGAGCAATGGAAACTACGCCTAGTGAGAAGCTGTATGAAGAAACGGGATGGGAAAAATTATCTGATCGAAGGGAAAGGTCCAAGCGGATCATGATGTACAAAATTGTTCATAAATTAACCCCCAGCTATCTTTATACTGCTCTCCCAAATGTCCCAACTCCGGTGGACAACTCCCGCCCTACCAGGTAGACTTCTAATTTAAGATCGCGCTCTGAGTTACCTTCCTTTGATTCCAGAACAGTTTTCTTTGAAAAATCATTTTTTCTTTCCGCTATCAAATTATGGAATCTACTTCCGTCGAAAACTAGAAACTTATCGACTCTAGCTCAGTTTAAAAGGGAAAATTCGACTCCCAGATCATATCCCGTCAGATATCCAGAATTACTTAATGTTGGTAAGAGGCATTTATCTATTATACACTCCCGCTTACGTATGGGCCGCAGCCAATTAAACGAACATCTGTTTAAAATAGGTATAAAAGAATCTGCTATTTGCTCATGCGGAGCATCTTCAGAAAGCATCTGGCATTACTTTCTCACGTGTCCCCGTTATGCTGCTGCTCGAGATATCCTTCATACATCAGTTAGCGCTCTGGCACCATTCTGTATGAATACAATTTTGTTTGGCAGCGATCTTTGTTATCTTGAAGACAATATCAGCATTTTTCTAGCAGTACAATAATTAATTGAAAAAAGCAAACGTTTTCAAAGTGGAGCAGTAACCTAGTGTTTTACATGCAAATCTATTGATATTTTATGCAATCCCGGCGGTGGTAATCTATATGCCCCTCTGTCTGTGCTCGTTTTAGTGGTGTCTATCTCTTCTATGTATCCTCCGCTACACCGCTCATCGATTCCTTCCATTCACTGACTCGATTAGCGATGATATTCAAGAGTTGTATTGTGCCATTCGTCCTGTTTCTGTCATTTCTCTGCAAGAAGGATTAATATAGGGCCACGCCCTGCTTCCTAATTGTCTTTCTTCAGAAATAAAATATGTTTAAACCAACGTAGCTCTCTATGAGTTAAAGCCTTCGTCATAAGGGGTTAATTATGTTTGAAAGTGAGACATATTGATTATCTGTTTCTCAACGAAAAGTTAAAAGTCTGAAAGATGTGTTCATCGTCTGAAGACGCAGGATTAATTTAGAGACAATTTTATTACTGACAGTTCAGTCTGTCGCAAAAAAGTATGATAAATATCAACACCTGTGCTTCAGCTGTGATATATACGTCAAAATAATTATTTTTGTGTGTCTGTAGTTAATAAATGCACCAAAACCGCGCACGGTATTTACATGCCTGACTGTAACAAACGTCCTAAGCAAAAGAAAAAACACAGACCTAAAAAAAACAAACAAACAAACAAACAAACAAACAAACAAACAAACAAAAAAAAACAAAAACAAAAAAAAAAAAAACAAAAAAAAAAAAAAAAAACAAAACAAAAAAAAAAAAAAAACGAGAAACAAACAAAATAAACGAAACAAAAAAGCTTAAAGTATACAATGTGTACAGATACACGCTTATTCATTTCTGGTTTAAACTTTTAATATTCTAGATTTTGTTTTCACCTATGTTTCTATTCCACACAAGACCCCTCCGCATTACAGTGATATGAATCAATTTTTCACGGGCAGGTGTAAGGATACTGTGTAAGTCTACGGACATAACCCCAGAGCTCTCTACAGACATGTAAGTCATAAAATCATCTGGAAATTCTTGGCTTTTTGAAATTTTCATTAAACCAGTATGATACACATGTGTTGGCAAACCCTTTCATGCGGGCCTATATAATGTTCCATATCGTTTTGTTATGATAATAATGGTTTCCTTCTTACGTATTTGTCTTTTATTCAATGGTTATTAGGGAAAATGGGATCAACATAAATCCAGAAATTTCGTCCCAACTTTCAGGCAAACGTATGTCAGTTCTAATACTCCGCCCAGGATTTCATATACTCTAAAATTTTCGAAATATACATGACGTTTTAAATCGTAAGTATCCACTAAATGTATAAAAGTGTTTCCATGTTTTCAAAGGAAACACAGACTTGTTAAACCCAGATAGGTATTATATGCATTAGTATAAATTACATTGGTCATCTATTGTATGAATACAAACTATTGCAGTCTGTTCTATTTGGATACCCACAGAATATAATATCTGTTAGAAGTTATTCGGAATAAGGTTTTTTAGGTATATTTTTTGTTCATTCTATTGCAGCCCGTTTGTTTCATTTTAAACGCTTAGACAGAAAAATTCGTACACAATTTGACTCCAGATTAATTAGATATACCGTTTAAAATAAATCACGTTGTGTATTAGTTCACGCTGCACTTTCACAGCTGCACATGTTTTACCAGAGGCCATCTGTATATTTTGGGCTGTTTTACACTGTTTTAGCTTTCCATCTCGTGCTAGAAGTCCATCAATTTTATTGTCTGC
>OZ026628.1:40562311-40592311 GCA_964020975.1 Hermodice carunculata | reverse complement strand
TTAATACCCATTTTTATAAATTTAACATTAAGCAACAAATCGAAATACTCAGTTATTTGTGCCTATGTCATGTACCCTTTCTATATGTAGTCAAAATAAGGCAAAAACATGTATATTAAACCCCGCTAAATATTGGTATTTTGCTTAAATCATGTTTAGCGCCACCCAGCTGCCACGTTAAAATTAAATGATGGTCCCCTCCAGTCGTTTCAGGAGACAAAAAGTGTCTGTAACAAAGTACTGAATCTTGCATTGCATCATATTTTTCGGTTTTTTTTGTTTTTTTTTTTGTTTTTTTGTTTTTTGTTTTTAAATATTATATATCTAATTTTGTGGGTATAGGCGTATAGTGATCTGTTTTACGTGGTATTAACCTAATGTGTGTTTGGGCATCATTTTCCTTACTCTTGTATTAGAGATAAAAGTATCCCTGACACAGCAGTGCTAACCCACAGTGGGTTGGTGACAGACAGGTACATGGTCAGCAGAGCCAAAACAGAGTTTATTATTTTGATCCTTTATACATGTCTATAAATCGATTCTGCGTTAAACTCTCAGGGCCTTCATGAATGTCCAACTGCATTAATAAGTAGCAGTGGCCTCGCTACAGGAAAAACTCAAAAGGCCAAACATTCTTTGGTCCATTTCACCACTAGGAGTACTAAACATGGAGTTATCAATTAGCTTTTGGCAGAAAATAATTCCTGACAAGACAGTTCTTTTTAACATATTATTGAACAGGTCTACTTTACTGTTTCTACAACTTACCCACAAAACTGTTATACAATTGCAGATCAAAGGTCTAATTTAAAGAGGAAGAAATGTGGATATTTTTATTGTTCGACCTTAAATCATATGTTATTTTCATTGCAAATATTAGTAATAAAGTGGACATTTGGACAATTTGGATTTGCTCTTTATTTCTTAGGCGCATCTCCGTGATTAAATACATTACGTCACAGTTATAAAATTTTCTGTTGAGAGCCGAAAACATAACCCAAAGCACAAAATTCTTGTTGGTGATATTTGTTTATTCCCGTTGGATTTTATGCTACGGCTTATTAGAAGGAGCAGGTCTCTTCCTCCATGCGTTAGGTAACCCTAAATAAACTGCTTTCTTTTAAAGGTAACAAAATGAAATTGACAGAATCACTGAAGATACACACCCAGATTTACCATTAAAACAGATGCCTTTACATGCAGGGGTTTTAAATTACATATTACCATGGACAGGAATGAGAACATGTGCCTGAGCTCGCAGGCATTCCGGGACTTTATTTGTTTGCTTTTTCCAGTTGTTACTAGACGATGCACTTAATGCACTTTTTACTCAGTGTATACCGATTCTATTCATTTCCTGACTAGTTGATTGATATTGTACTGTTTCTATATTTAGAAGAGGCCCTGGATGTAAATTTCAACGTCAGAGATAGGCACTTATATGTCTCCATTAAGATGAGATAAATTCTTTTGATGATCACAAATTGTGATTTGTGTAAGCATATAACTTTTCATCGGATTTGAAGATAAAAGTATGCTTTCTCAGTAACGAAAGCAGCGTGACTATTTTGAACCGATTCCATGTGAAGCGTAATACAATCAGGCTTCCGTGCACGCCTTTTACAATAAGTTCATTATGAGGAGAAGAACTAGGCTGAAGACCCCTGGAGCGGCGGCTGCTACACTGGTAACATGCCTCCTGGGCAGTTCACGCAGTATGGACCGTAAGTGCAAGCTTAACTTTTAAGACAGGTTTTCAAATTCACCCCCCCTCCCCCAATGGGGGGGGGGGGGGGGGGGGGTACGGATCCCTGGAAGGAGCATCGGTTAGAAAAACACAAACAGGTGTCTCGTGGTCACGAGTTAGTAACACGTGGCTACGAGATAGCTGCGGTAATTTTTTTCGCCTATGTCGGAAGCAGGGGTCCCTCGGAAAGAGAGTAGGAAAGAAGGAGAAAACTGAAAGCGACACCGCTTGGCGAACATAGAGTATCGTCCTGAAACACAAGGATACCTGCAAGATTTTAGTCAGCAGGGCTATCAATAAAGCAGCAGTTAGGACCTATAGTTTGAAAAGTTTTCTATTTCATAGATTTAAACATATGATAAGTTTAGCGGAATAGCAAAAGTGATAAAGAACAAGCAAGCCTCGCGAAAACCGAAAATCGTGATAGAAACGTTATCTACGGTTGCCAACCTATTCCTACATTTTTGATGTTTATAGTAAAGTAGTACGGAAGCCTGTAGGTTTGATGCAGAGGTACTTACACATTTTACGCCTGTGTTCTTTGCTAGTGTGCTGAGGAAGCCGGTGGGTCGAGCATACTTTGCTGGTGCGGAAACTGCCAGCAGATGGAGCGGCTATATGGATCGCGTCATACCAGCCGGGGAAAGAGCGGCCAGGGAGGTGAGCTGTGTCTGAGTCAAGGAATAATCTTAGTATCCCTTGTCGGAAGTTTTGTGCATATATATATATATATATATATATATATATATATATATATATATATATAGATAGATAGATAGATAGATAGATAGATAGATAGATAGAGAGAGAGAGAGAGAGAGAGAGAGAGAGAGAGAGAGAGAGAGAGAGAAAACCGTTGTGTGATTTATAATATCATATATATATATATATATGAATGAGCTGCTTGAATGAGCGATATCTTTTAACAGATTGGTAATTTTGCGCTCGACTTAACGTGCAGGTGACCCAACTAATAAAGTCATACATGCGCTTTAATACAAAACGAAAATATCGGACAAACATTTCAAATCATCTTTGTGACCTAACAGACTGACAAACGTCAAGATCTCTTATTCACCTCCATTGCACAAATAACACAATTATGGTAAATTGTAAAAAAGGTCTTCGATGGGTCTATTAATTGTGCATAATACTCCTGTTCATTTCATGGTGTCCATATACATGTATCTTGTAGGTGTTGTTTGCACTTGGGAAGATTCGCGAAGATGGAATATGGGAAGGAGATCTTCGTTCTGAAGGTACTTGACTTCATCTTCAACAATTTGTGAAAGCAGGATTGACGCGATGTAACCTAAATTTGGCAAGAGTCGTTTGTAACATCACTTTTAATTTTCCAACGGCCAATAAAGAAAAAACACAGAAACAAAAAACAACAAAAGAAAAAAAATATAGAAATAAACACAAAGTCAAAACCACCACCTTCCAGACCCCCCACCCCACCCCCAAACAAATTAATTTTAAAAAAAAATCAAACAAACAAACAGAAAATAAAGCCATATAGGAGATATCAAAATAAGTTTTTCAAAAGTCGAATATTCAAGATAAAGTCGTCCATTCGACTTTTATCTTGAATATTTGATATTTTTGTTTCATGTAAGTCGAATATGTAAGATAAACCCCTTTTCATTCGACTTTTATCTTGAATATTTGAGTTTTTCAGTTTCTCTCCAGATAGTCCAAAATGTCGAAGATTCGAGATAAATCTTGTTCATTCGGCTTTTAATTTGAATATTCGAATTTCCGTACTAAAAAAGTGTAAGATTCAAGATAAATCTCTTTTGTGCGACTTTCTCTTGAATATTTGACTTTTATTCTGAATATTCGAGTTTTTCAATTGCTCTAGATGGCCCCTAATGTCAAATATTCAAGATAAATGTCGTTTATTCGACTTTTATCTTGAATATTCGAGATTCCGTACCTAAAAAAGTTGAAGATTCAAAATAAATTTCGTTTATGCGTCTTTGATCTTGAATATTTGACTTTTTCAATCACCCTAGGCGGCAAAAAAGTCGAACAATCAGGACAAATCTCGTTTATTTGACTTTCATCTTGAATATTCACCTTTTCAGTCTTTTGCTAAATGACCAACAAAGTCGAATATTCAAGATAAATATTATTCATTCGACTTTTATCTTGACTATTCGACTTTCTTGTTTCAAGATACTCGAATATTCAGGATAAAAGTCGAATGAACGAAATTTATCTTGTAATTTCATCTTTTTCCTACTGCCTCCTGGACGGATTCGACTACATTCAAGTCTTATGTTCCGATTTCCAATAACAGTGTCAGTCCTGTTTTGCCTCGCTTAAAATCAACAGCAATTGCGAAACTTAAAATATACATGATATTCATTTATGAATGAATTCTTTTACTTCCTTCTTGGTTTGATTATGATTTGAAACAGCTTTGGAGATCAGTTCCAACCCAACTTTACACACCAGGAACGGAACCCAGGTCATTCATGCATGTACCGTATAGGCCGTTTGTTTATTAAACCAACTCAACTAAAAATGATATGCTGCCAAATGAGGTTAGAGGTCAAGCAAAAGTTATGATAGGCTCTACATTGCGTAAGACGTCTAGAAGGACATGCTTCAGCTTGAAAAATGAACCGAAATGGCCCATAATTTACAAGACCAAATTTAACATAAAAATATTTGATTGCCAATGAATTTTGATAGTACGCATATTAGAGTATTCCTGATCCTTAGATGGATATATAAACATGGTGGAAGAATGGCCCAATAGGCTTCGATTGTTTACATTATATAATCATGCAAATTGTAGACATACAACCAAAGGGCTGTAATGATGGATGCCTGGATATGTTAGAAGTTATTCAACCATTAATTTCATGCTGATTATAGCGCTGATGCCGTAAATGAATAATCCTTTCATTTTGTGTGTGAGAGTATATACATGTATATATACATATATATGTATGTGGGATGTGTGGATGTGTAAAACGAATTTATATGATTTGGTTCCCTATGCAGTAAGGCTTCGGGGGTACATGTGTGACCAGAATTTAGTATCTGGTGTGTAAAGATGGGTTGGAAATGTCATCCCTGTGTCTTTACAATCATTATCACACCCAGCACAAAATCAATGATTTCACTAAAAAATTATCATCATGTATAATTTGATATCTGGAATCGCTATTGATCCCTAGCCACGATATCTCCAGGTCTCCCAGAGGCAATATGAAAAAAGTCGAATATTCAAGATGAATCTCGTTTATTCGACTTTATCTTGAATATTTGACTATTTAATCTCTCACCATTTGGCATTAAAAGTCGAATATTCTATTCTAGTTAAATCTCGTTTAATTCGACTTTTTCAGTCTCTCTCTAGATGACGTGCCTGTGCACGTGTCGATGTGATGGGATCGATGGGCGTGTCACAAATGTTTTGGCATGTGCTGGATTATAGGTAGGATTTCCAGGGTATGGCGTGTGAAAGCTGCAGACATCTAAAAAGCTCTGCTGGTAAAAGGTTGGTTGGTGATTGTGCCTCTCGTGGAGTAAAGTCAACCGCAGGCGCGTGATTCGAGTTATGCTCCTTTTTCCTTGTACTGCGCACATCCGTGTAGTGTGCCAACCACGACTGTCAGGCCAAGAAGTCAATCAACAGTTATTTCATTTTTGGTCAAGTTTTTCTTATCCAGAGCCTGACGGGAGATCCGTGTACTCCACTTAGCCAGCAAGCCTGGCAATGCAATGCAATGCAATGCAATGCAATGCAATACAATACAATACAATGATTTGGAGGTGTTGACACGTACGCCTCATCTTGGAACACTTATCGGTAATCCAACCGAAGTCCAAAAAATGAACTGCATGATCTTACATGTAAATGTAGATATAAAGTTACATAACCGAAAGAATTATGCCCCAATATGCTTGGGGTTGTTTCAGTATATAATCATTCAAATTGTAGGTTTCCAAATGGAGTTTGAATGACTGAATGCCTTGATAAGTTGGAGGTTTGAAAGTCTGATCAATCACATGTTGATTGTGCCACGCAGGCCTTAAATGATTCTTGTTTCTATGGTGTGTTAGTGAGAAGCATGCATTAATATTTTTCTTATTTTTAGACAACCTAGCTTTCACATTTCACGTACCTCACAAATTACACATATATTTTGACCTAGATTGGCAATAACCCTACAAGTCATAGGTAAATACAGACCATACATCCTGTACAGATACAAGGAAACAACACCAAATTTTCATTTTAAAATGACGGGGTGAGGGTCGTGATTTCTGCGGCAGCTTTAAAACTAAGACACATTTTGGGGGTCATATTTGTACACGTACATCAATAGTAACCCTAAAAGGTGCAGGTTAATAATAACAATCCCCTTGCTACACAGGTAAAATAAAAACTTCCCTTTTAAAATGAAAATTTGGAGGGATTGTGTTATTGTGTTGTCAAAGGCAGCTACCAAACTGCAAAGTTTCTGAACTTGGAGTTTCATATTACATGTTGACTTTTCCAGTGTAAAATATATAATCTATCTAGCCTATAAGCCTGTACCTTTATGAAATTCAATGGTCACAAGTCTTGAAAAAAACAATAACACGTGAATGGTAATGCCATTTACCAAAGACGGAAAAAGTCGAGTATTCAACTTAAAAAGTCGAATGAACGAGATTTATCCTGAATACTTTTGGCGTCACCTGGCGAAAATTGAAAAAGTCGAATATTCAAATGAAAAGTCGAATAGACGAGATTTAACTTGAATATTTGACATCATGAGTCATGTAGTAAATGATTAAAGTTGAAAATTTGAGATAAATGTCGAATGAACGAGATTTATCTTGAATAAAGACGAATTTTCAACTTAAAAGTTGAATGAACTAGATTTATCTTGAATATTCGACTTTTGGCACCACCTGGCGAAAATTGAAAAAGTCGAATATTCAAATTAAAAGTCAGATAGACGAGATTTAACTTGAATATTCGATTTCATGAGTCATGTACCAAAAGATAAAAGTTGAAAATTTGAGATAAAGATCAAATGAACGAAATTAATCTTGAATATTTGACTTTTTATCCCATCTGGCGAGAGATTCAAAGAGTCAAATATTCAAGATAAAGGTCGAATAAACACGGTTCATCTTGAATATCTGACTTGCCTGAGACCAATATATAAATATATATATATATATATATATATATATATATATATATATATATATATATATATATATATATATGTAAATAATAACATTTTTTAATGTCACTTATCTAGCTATCATGCTGCCAATGATGGAAATATTTGAACGTGGCGCTTAGAGTTATTGTTAGTCAATTTGAACCAATTTGTGGCATATCGACTTCGAGGCTTTTTTTTTTTTTTTTTTTTTTTGGACGCTTTGTGTAGGTCATACTGGAATTTTATAATTTGGGTATTAGCCCTTTGACAATTGTCATTTTTATGACAGTACATACAGCTTATTATGTCTTTTTCTTCTTCTTCTTCTTCTTCTTCTTCTTCTTCTTCTTCTTCTTCTTCTTCTTCTTCTTCTTCTTCAACACATTGTTGCGTGCGTTGTGGACGCGATAACTCAAGACAGATTTTAATTTGGAAGTTTTTTGGGAAGATGTTCCTATATAAAACCTTGCTTGGGATTGCAGATGGGTGACCTTGACATATTTTTAAAGGTCACATGGGCGTGTCATCTAAAATCGACGTGGACGCAATAACTCTGCAAGGATTTGACTTAAGAGGTTGAAATTTTGCATGTTTATGTACCATAATACCAAACAGGTTGGGATTGTAGATGGGTGACCTTGACCAATTTTCAAGGTCACACGGCCACTTTTTAAAAATCATTGCAGATGCACTCGAGTAAATTTGTCTTAAAGAGGTTGACGTTTTGTGTGATTATGTTTTTATGTAAGACTTTTGTAAGACGTGGCTTGTACCTGCAGATGCATGACCTTGACAAATTTTTCAAGGTCACGGTGGCATTTTGTCAAAAATCAACGTGGATGTGATAACTCAAGGAAGATTTGACTTGTGAAGTTGAAATTTATATAAGACCCTGCTTGGGATTGCAGATTGGTGACCTTGACAAATTTTTTCAAGGTCACATGGGCATGTTATCTTAGATTGACACGGATGCAACAACTCTGCACGGATTGACCTTTTTTTCAAGGTCACATGAGCATGTCATGTAAAATCGATAATTCGAGAAAGATTTGACTTGGGAAGTTGAAATTTTATGTGAAGATGTTCCTATATACGACCTTGCTTGGAATTGTAGATGGGTGACCTTGACCGTTTTCAAGGTCACATGGCCACTTTTTCAAAATCATTGGAGACACAAGAGTGAAATATTTTACTTACAGAGATTAAAACTTTGTGTGATTATGTTTCTGTGAAGGACTTGTAAGACCTTACTTGGGACTGCAGATGTTTGACCTTCGCCTATTTTGAAGGCCACGTGAGCATTTCATCTAAAATCCATGCAGACATGATAACTCTACAAGGATTTGACTTAGGAGGCGGAAATTCTGCATGATTATGTACCATAATACGAACTAGGTTGGGAGTATAGATGGGTGACCTTGACATAGTTTCAAGGTCACAAGCACTTCATTGAAGCTGCAGATGCGATAAGTCTAGAATTTTTTTTTTTTAAGTAGCACCTTCAAATTGTGTCATTATACATCTGTAGATATGTGACTTTGGCCTATATTTCAAGCTCACATGGGCATTTCCTTGCAAATAGTCCCATTTGTGATGTTAGAAGAATATGACTGAAGAGGTTGAAGTTCTCTATAATTATGTACCAATATACACCATATCTGTAGATCATTGGAATCGGTATGCCTATATATAAAAATTAGGGTGACAGTTGTAAGGGCGCACGGGGAGACATTTGATTTTCTGTCGGAAAATCAGCCTGTTCTAGTTAAGACTGTTATATGACAAATGTCATTTTATGACAAGAAATATAAGTTATAAGTCTCTCTGGGACTGCACACCGACCTGTTAAGGTGCACATACCTTATGCAGCGTACTGAAACTTTACTATGAATTACTTTGCTTACATAGCCTAGATTTTTAGCTTCTTGGATATGAAATAATGGAGTATGGATATTTTATGCGATACCTTAAGTAATAAATAATGTTTCAAATTTGGAAAATATAAAAGTGCAGCCAGTAACTTAGAATTTAGGGTAAAACAAGACTAAGCTCTGCTTATAAGTGGAGTCAGTAATTTAGACTAAACTAAAACTAAGCCCTGCTTATAAGTTAAGTAAATAATTAAGAGTAAATAAATACCTAGCCATGCAGATCAATCAAATCAGTAACCTAGAGTAAAATAAGACTAAGCCCTGATAATAAGTAGGGTCAGTAGTTTAGATTAGATTAATACTACACACTGTTTCTATGTGAAATCAGTGATTTAGAGTCATTTAATACTGAATCCTGCTGATACGTGGAGTCAGTAATTTAGAGTAAACTTGACATACCTCCAACGCAAGTTTTGACTGAAGGGTCCGCCATTTGCTCAAATTAGGTCATGGTGATGCCACAATCTAATCAGTTCATCTCGCCAGATAAGGTAAGCATGTTGCCAAATTTGAGCAAAATACATGGAGGCATTCCGTGGATATCGCGGTAACGACAATGTGTACATCCGGACGGACAACATAAAAAAAGAAAGCCCCCACCCCCACCCCCATGGTGCGGATCCTTAATTAAAACTAATCCCTGCTTATTAATATACGGAAATCTTTAGGGCAAAGATGAAAATAGCACCACAATAGACAGACCAATAAAATCATCGTAAGGCGTCCCGACAATTTACCTGGCTGTTACAAACACGAAATTATGACAGGACCTCTTACGATGTCACGCCAAAAGTAAGGTCACGACCAAGGTGATACAAAAGAATGTTACATGCATTATCCCAATTGTCTAACCGTGTCAAACCCGAAATTGTCACTTGGCATCACGACAATTGTCGGGCTACGACAAACATGGAAGTTAGATATACATATGTAGATATTACTGTAGGAAACAGGACACAACATCATCTTGTGCATGAAAATGATAGTAATGAAATAAGTCGGACATTACAACAAATTTCAGTTTACTTTAAATATAGCTTAACAATAGTATTTCTTTCTGTTTTTTTCCCCAGAATAAAACACGTTTGCATCATATCTATCAATGACGCTTTTGCTTAGCACATTTCCCCAGAAGGTGCTTAGTTTATGGCATAAGTGAAAAGTAACCGTCCTCATATAAAATCGGTTTCAGTAGTCAGTTTATATAAACATGATAAAATTCGAAATGTGCAGGCAATGCTCATAATTTGGTTAGGAAACGTTATGGGTAGTTGGTATGCTTCATGGATTTTAATAGAATGATGGAAATTTTTGTCCATCTATCTCAAAATATAGAACAGGTTTCGGTGGTTATAAATACATTAATCAGTGTAGCCTAATTTCATTGTCATCTGACATGGGATACAGCCTTAATGAATCATAATATTGATATATTACGGCTGGTCTTATCGTGCGTCAAAATTAAATATGTCTCTCTTGGCACGAAAGATGTCGGTAACAAAGATTCATCACTGACATTTTGTATTATTCAATAAAACCTGATTGCAATGTAACACCCATTCCTTGTCATAAATAGCATAAATACAGCGTTGAACTATATGCACTCATTGACTAATCTAGATAATTGGCACACATGCTCAGAATACATAAAGACGACATTAACCTGTTTATATCATTAAAATTGTGAAAAATATAATACAAATGCGAAGACTTTTCAAATAGAGATAGAATGATTTTTGAGGCTGTTCAGGTGTTGTTATCAAAAACTTGACGTTTTGCATTGTAACTTGATTAACGTTTATGCTGTTAGTGCTTTCAACTTCCAATCAGTTATTTTGTGTGTATTAAGTAACCGTAGTCTTCTTATTCTAGTCCGATGTATCTTGTACATAACGTTATGCGTTTCTTCAATAATAATAATAATAATGATGATGATAATGATGATGATGATGATGATGATAATAATAATAATAGCAACAACAACAAGAGTAAACAAGAACAGTAACAATGAAAATGGAAATATTTGTGTATCAGGAACTGCAATGACATTAATATAAGGATGAGATCGGAATTTTAAAATTGGTGCTGTGGTATTGCTTCACATTTCATGTCAACTTTAAAATATTGAAATTGAAATCAAATTCGTTTCACTGGATCACAATAGCGTTACTTTTATATTCTTTGGTTTCACCTAGAAGTATTGTCAGCGTGAAAAAAAAATTATGATCTTTCAAAACTCTATATACAATAGTACTTTATAAGGTGATTTAAAGTGTTAATTATACAAAAAGGGCCAGTGTCACCTTAACGTCTGCTATCGTCTCATATATCTTTTTGTAAGATTGAAATAATTCCTGGATTGAAACATGAGATAACCACATGAATAAAATTAAGTTCAGCCCAAGAAATGCGGAAAAGTACAAGCCCCTGGCCGATTTAAACTGCACTGATCAAGGGACCCCATTTCAACGTTATAATGCATAACTTCACCTTTAAACAGGAAAACTTGAACCAAAAATGAAAAAAATGTCATCATTTTGCGTCACTCAGATTAAGTTGAAACTTTGTGGATATGTTCCTTGCAGAAGGGTCAAACAAAGTTGTTCACTAGGAGGCAATGCTGTGGATGCCTGATTTTTATTTTTATTTATTTTTTTTTCAATTCGGGTACTCACCGATAAATGCACCTTTGCTATTGATGACTATGTAAGTCAATGGACATTCTAATGCTAATTTACATTTTTTTACTTCTTCTGCGAAACCGTTTGTCAGATTGACTTCAAACTTTGTGGCAATGTACCTATGGTCGGTCTCTGGCAGATTTGTTCAAATAGTTATGCTCCATTGCTTTTTGGAGTCTTTATGATTTTCTTTTTTTTGGGGGGGGGATCTAAAAAAATCTTCTCTGAAACCGCTCACCCAATTGCTTTGATATCACGAAGGAACACTCCTAGGGACTCCTTGTTCTGAATTTATTCACCAGGTAGCGCTGCATTTTTTGGCATTTTTTTTTTTATGATTTTTTTTTAAGTGTTATTGCCATTTTCGACTTCTTCTCTAGAACCGTGACTCCCATTCAGCTGAAACTTGGTGGATATGTTCTTTGTGGAAGGGTCAAAGAAAGTTTGTCAGTAGGGGGCACTGCTGTGGATTCCTGATTTTTCACTCTTTTTTTTTTTTTTTTTTTCAATTCGGCTACATATCGATGAATGCCCCTTTCCTATTGACTGCTATGTAAGTCACAGGGCATTCTAGATGTAATGCTTATTCGCATTTTGGGACCATCAACCAGATTCACTTAAAACTTGGTAGCCATGTACCTTCGGTGGATTTCTGCCAAGTTTGTCCAAGTGGTCACGCTCCAGCGATTTTTGAATTGTTTAAAAATAATTTTGGGGTTTTTTTTCGAAATCACTCGCCCAATTGCTTTGATATCACACAGCAACACTTAATTTGCTCAATAGGTAGCGCTGTATTTAAAAAAATGATTTCTTGACTGTTTTCGCTTTTTTTTTCAATTTTTTTTCAGAACCGTTCCTGAGATTAAGCTGTAACTTTGTGGATATGTTCCTTGTAAACAGGTCAAACAAAGTTGTTCACCAGGTGGCATTGCTGTGAATTTTTTTATTTTCAGGGATTTGTTTTTTTTTTTGTTTTGTTTTTTTTTTTAATTCGCGTATTTGTTTGTAATGCACCTTTCCTATCGGTAACTATGCCAAACTTGGCAGGGATGTACCTTTGATAAGTGTCTGTTTACTTTGTCGTATCCCAAGTTTACAGAAACACAAGTGTGATGAGTCTCTACATCCGCTGAGCATGGGCTGTTCACAAAGCCCTTTTATTATAATCACACTTCTCTTTAGATTTACAGCCTATATGAGCTAATGAGACCCTTGAAATGAACTTTTTTGCCCTATTATTCTCAATAACTCAAAACAGCAGAACATCGCATATAAAAAATATAGCAAGTAACAAAAGGTTTGTGTGAACAATCCGTACTCAGCTAACCTGAAGCTAGATTCATCACACTTGCGGCTCTGTGAACTTGGGATAGGATCAAGGTTACCCATGCATTGAGTCAGCCTGATCTTTATGGAAGAACACTGACATGTGCAACATCAAGGTTCCAATTCAAGTAGTTTTACTTATTACTCGATCCTTTTTCTTGCACTTTCAAACAAAAGCATCTTTAAAATAATGTTAAGTGTCCAATGAAAATCATGCCTTGTGTAATGACATGGTTATTATCAATATTATTGCACTGAGGCAAGCAAGATACCTACCCAGTCTTAAAATCAACACAGAAAGACTCTTAAGAGCCAGGTATGGTTATTCTGTGTATCACAAAACTTGCAAAACTCACTTGCTAAGAATGCGGCGGCTTGTACAGCGTGTCTGACAGCTGTAGTTAACACCTGAATTGGACAGGTCCTAATACTTGCTGTAATTTCAGGATGAGATGCCCAAAATATTCGATTTGACGATACCAACGCCCCAACAAGAACAAGGTTGCTTTAGGTTTAAACGTGGAAAATCTTTCCACATGAAAACTAATACAGTTATTTAAAAAATAACAGTTTTAATCATTAAATGCAGTTTGTTGCTTTTGTATCGTTGTGATTTTTTGGGCTTTCTTTTTTTGCATTTTTCTTTTTCTTTTTTTTTTTAATGTATCAAAATAAATTAATATTGTTGTTGTGGTTAAAATGCAAAGATCAAGACGTGTGCAAAGTTTGCTGATTTTTTAATCTACAAGTAAGGTAATTTGAAAAAAAAATCTTTAAAATGTCTGGTATTCGTAGTTATTATGAAGAAAGAATCAATCTGGTTTAACTCAAAGCTACCTTATTTTTGGGAACAGTTATTCGTGCCAATTGCAATATTTGAAGCACCTCATAACTGAACTTTCAGTGAGAATTTGACCTGCAGGATCCGACTTAGGCTTTAACTAACGTCAGACATTCTACACATATCTGGATATTTAAGGATAACATCATTTACACCAGATGGGGCACTATAACTTGTTCAGTCACTAGAATGGAAAGCTGCGTTTTTCATAATGAAAAAGGTATTGCAGCCCTATATTTCACAAACTTATTATTATTATTATTATTATTATTATTATTATTATTATTATTATTATTATTATTATTATTATTATTATTATTATTATTATTATTATTATTTATTCATGCATGGGTTGACCCCATTTACATCGGGGGCGCCGTCCGCCGGGGTTGTAGCGGAGGCGCATCCACGAGGGCGACAAAGTGCGCTCCCTGTTATATCTGACATTTTATTCTACGTGTACATCTGACATTTTATTCTACGTGTATATTATGTTATGTATATTTGTGTACTTCAATACGTTTTATCCATCTAGGGGGTTTAACAGAAATATAAATGTGGGACACGGTCATATCAAGTTGATCTTAAAAAAAATTAAGGCGTACTTTGTATTATACTACATATTGCAATAAGACTGATAACGTTTCAATATAAGCTTAAAGCTACAGATATGAACACGTTATGTCACATGTATACATTTTATTTCTAAAATTGACTATCTTGTTACACTCCGTCACACCAAAATAATCTCTTACCGGGAACAGTCTCGGGTCGGACGAAACAAGTAAGAACTGTGGAAGCTAAGAAATTTACGTTCTAATTTTTCCATCAAAACTTTGGTAATTGAACTTATTACATGTACCTCGAAATGTTAGCAATATTGATCATGTAGATAAATTGAAACGTGAGCTGAATCAAAGCAAATCAAAACGTAAGGAGCAATATTAAATTGGGAAAAAATTATAATTCATGTCAAAACACAAATGGCTGCCGAAAACGGAATAGTGATCTCTACAAAAAGGCGTCGTTGTGTCTCCGTCATGTTCTTGGGGGAACACACTTGGGAAAATATTCACTACTTATTCTTTGAGTGCAGCAGGTATATTCTACTCCGGCTCAGGAACAAAGTACAATCTAAACTATCCTTTGACAACTTTAACTTGAAAACATTACTGTTTTGAGATTACAACTGCCAAAAAGAGGATTTTTATCTTTTTAAGAGAGCTCATAGATTTCTTCAAGATTTAACATATCATGTTGTGCCTGAATTTGGCAATTCTTGTCACGCTCAAATACCGTTCAATTCCTTCCGTTTTCTTCCTAATTGTGTGCCTATATGTGATTTATTTGTGTACTGATTTTTTTAAATAATCATGTTTACTCGTGCTTATGTATAAGAGGCCACTGTATAGGCTGGTATGTGTGTCGGCCAATTGTTTTGGGAATAAAATATGTTATTGTGTGTATGTTTTAATTGTGTTTCCCATACTCTTGGAACAAACATCTTTAGATATTGATTGGCAACCGTATCATTGTGGTTGAAAGTCTGACTTTTGCAGTCAAATAATAAACCCAGTGTAGAGGAGAGGGGTAATAGAAAGCAATTAAAGGATGACTCACATTGTTTGGGGTCGTGGGAAAAGCTTTGTGCTTGAATACGCGATTGGGAAAAAGGTATTCGCGCCCGTGCGTCTGCTTAACAACATCATGTCCCAGCTCAGTTTAACATTCTCGCAAAAATATTGCACACATTCCTACCAGGGAAAGGCAAAAATTCTACAAAATACCATGTGTGTCTGATATTTTTCGTTTTTTTTTTTTGTTTTTTTGTTTTTTTTTTTGTTTTTGTTTTTGTTTTTGTTTTTGTTTTTGTTTTTTGTTTTTTTGTTTTTTTTTTTGTTTTTGTTTTTTTTTGTTTTTGTTTTTTGTATTTGTTTTTTTGTCTTGTTTTTTTTGTTTTGTTTTTTTGTTTTTTGTGTTGTTTTGTTTTGTTTTTTTGTTTTTTTTTTTGGGGGGGGGGGGAGGCAGCAACCTACACCGGGATTTTTTTTTCAACTGAGGCTATGAAGATGTTTTAATATTTCACAAATTTTGGAAATTAAAGACATACTGCCTTTAAGAAGTTTGATTGACAGACCAGCATGGCCTGAGCTTGTTTTATTTGAATTTTTTCATAATTGATGTAATTTTACAGGAAGTTAAGAGGTTCAAGGTAAACACATCAGATTGATTGTGAGACAGGAATAAAATGAATGTATGTTTCAACTATTGATCTCACTAGCATATTTTGGACTATAGGAAAAACGTGTTGAAGCACTCCGCTATTTCAAGTCTGGCAGTAATTGTCTTGATATCTATTAGGAAAAATTGATTTGAATCGGTTTGTGTGTGTGTGTGTGTGTGTGTTTACTCGTGTTCAGAACAGTTTTAATGGTATCCTATGTTTTCACTACATCAACCCTAAACATTTCAAACTGCGAAAAAATAGTATTCTTGCTCTACTAGACAAATATTTATGTTTTGAAGCTTGGTTATACAGTTAAAGGTTTTATTTTATAATTTTTTACTCTTAAGAATCTGTCACCGTGCATTTCATTTTTCATATAAGTTATCATGGTATTTTACAAATTTTATTACACCTGAAGTTATCTAGGGCAACGTTTGCACTTATGTCTATTTAGGTTTTACGGTCTTTTTCTGAGATCTAGGTTCCGTGCCGAACAGATTATATTTTCTAAAATTTCATACATTTATTGGGACCACAAGTTAGATCGGAATTAAGGATATTGATTTTGTCGCTTTTATTAATCTTATCATACTCTTTTTAATGGAAGCAATATCTTTCGTCCTAATTTTTGTGAACTTTGGAGAACTTTGTGCGGTTAACCTTTCATCTATGCAGATGGAAAAAGGAAAGTGGTTCGACCGTTCAAGAAGGATGATATCGGAGAGGCAGTAATTTCTGCTGTCAGATAAAGTGCAAAATATTGACATGTTAATATAGCACGCCGTTCGGACAGTCGGGGGGTGGGGTGGGGGAAGGGAGTTACCTTAGGTGTCAGACCATTATTCAGCAACACAATGCGATTATAAAAGATAGGACCCAGTAAGGGTTAATTCAGATTTGGGAAAGCAGCCAACATTTCATCCCATTATGAATTATAGGTGAATGTTTGTCCTCAAAACCACAGATCAGCGTTGAGGATTCGCAGAATGTCTCTATGTTCACAATCCCTTTTTTCACGCATAGGTTATGCATTATTAAGATACAGTTTTTTTCTGATATCAGTGGGAACAACATCAGGGTATTTTACCGGCCAGTACAACTGTTGATTTTTACAGAAGCACTGGGCACAACACAAGCTTCTCGATGTGAAGAGAATGGCTTTGTACAATAGTGGGAGGGGGGTGGTTCCAGTATTACCATCAGGGGATTTTTTTTTTACATGACTTGTTTGCTACACGCTCGGAAGAGGCAGCTGAATTCACCGTTAATGCATAAATGGTTATCTGCTACATCAGCCATGCAGAATATTCATCAACTGTTCTCCACACTGATGACGTTGACCGGTAGTTTTAAATGTTGTGCCACTGCACCCGTATGTGGTCCTATTTCAGAAATGAAAAGAAAATTCTCCATATTGCACAATGGTTTCAGAGAAATTTTAGTGAGGTAATCTGTCACTAGGTCTAAATTTCTGAGCACTTTCGTATGCTAGTATCTGGTGCCCAGGTTAGGTAATTTCCGTTGCTCAATAAATGACATTCTGTGAATGTTATATGGACACTTACAGTGTTTTTTCATAAATGTTGGAAAGGAAAACGTTGCACGTGTTATGAACAGTGCCATGACAGTGCGTCTGTCTGCCTGTCTGTCCGTCTGTATGTCTGTCTGTCTGTCTGTCTGTCTGTCTGTCTGTCTCTCTCTCTCTCTCTCTCTCTCTCTCTCTCTCTATATATATATATATATATTGATAGGACTAAAGACTCTAATTTTGCTTGCGCCTGTACGATGTGTGTTTAATATATATTTGTTCCCGTTGTGTGTGCCATCTTCCGCTTGGCGAAGCTAAACCGCAAAACGGTCAGTTTGAAATTCTAATCAAATACAGATCCAGCTAATTCCGTTCCAAGGTTGGTCTAAACACATTTTATTAGCAAAGAACGATTGGCCGACAGGCTCGCCAGCCTATATTAGGGCGTCTTACACATTTATAACAATATTAAAATGAATTTGTGAGCACGAATGCACCGATAGGTCACGCACAGGACCACAAATAGGAAGACCATGCCTACAAACACACAAAACAACTCACCAAATATACTTTGCATCCTAATAATTTTTTAGATTTGCAGCTTGTATATGCCTAAAGCTTTGGATGGTACGAAAGAAAGATAACCTGCAATATCACACGATTATATATATATATATATATATATATATATATATATATATATATATATATATATATATATATATATATATATATATATATATATATATATATATATATATATATATATATATATAAATATATATATATACGTGAGTGAAGCTCAGGTAACATAACACTTGTTAAACTTGAGACAATGCCAATGGAAATAAGGATATTCTGTTACATGTTACATCCGTCACATACAAATGAACATCGGTCTTATTCCGCTAACAGGTTGCATTACTCGGGGTGTTGCGGTTTATTAAGAAAGTTTATTGTCTAGACATAGACTATTTTGTGCAAAATTGAAATTATAAAAAAACGCTTGTTGGCTCTGGTGATTGAGTGCATAACTCCATGCATTAGGTCAGGTAGGTATTCTTGTTCCACAGCAGGCCTAAATTAAGCCTTTTTGCCACAACAGAAGTACTCCTGGCCTAGTGAAAAAAACTTTATCCCATCAAATTCTTTGTATTACATTATGTATCAAATGACCTAACTAAGTAAACACAGAAATACAAATATTCTATCGCATAAAGAGAAATATGTTGATTGATACGTCGGTACACTTTATTCTTGATGTTGAAAGGTCGGATACGTGGCCTTGGTAATTTTTCTTTATTCCATTGCCAACAACCTCGAATGTGATGATGCTTAGCAATCTCTGGTACATTGAATCCCTGCAAAAATTGCGCCCATAACGAGGGGGATCACTGCAGGGTGGACCTGGGACCGTATAGGAAGGTTGTGACCATGAGGTGCAGCATCAGTTTGCTGCATTATGGCTAGAATCCCCAATGCCAATAGAACCAAGCACAACTTTTGAAGGTGCATTGTTAACGTCGAACTGTAAGAAAAAACATTTCATCTCTTTTAATTTCCAATGAGGCATAATCAATTAGATGTGAGAATAAAACATTTTGAACTTGAGTTGTTTTCCTTCAACATTTTGGTTGCTATTTTTATCTAAGATTTTAATTTTGTTACCTCACTAGCTTATATTCTCTTGAATGGTTGCATTGTGCATTAGGTGACAAAGCGACGTACAGAAGAAGAAAGAAGAAAAGAAGAACAAGAACAAGAAGAAAAAGAAGGAAATGGTGAAGAAGAAACTGGCACAAATTGACATTTGTTATGCTTTAAATTGCTTAATTGACAAATCAGGAGAACCAAAAAGTGATAGGCCTACCAGGTCTTTTTGTATGTTCGGCAGAAGTGATAAACTTCGGATTTTAAATGGTTAGGCCCATACATTTTGGAAATACTATAGTCTGTAGTTAAAGAAGAATATTTAAAAGGTTGAGAGGACTGGTTTAAAACCACCATTTGGCTTTCATGGGTGACTGCCTGTCCCAAGTCAGATGTGAAATTTGTTTTTTCACATTGGTATTGCACGATGAATGTTGATGCTTTGGTAACACTGGAATCTCTTTGTTGTCATTGTTTGGTTTGAAATTTGAGAATATGAATCATGCTTTTCTAAAGTATTCAATTGACATCTGAATGGAAGAATATTTCACATCCGTGTTGGTTTTTGGCTAAAGCAAAATTAAAGATCAGCTTTTTAAAATAAGAGCTAAAAGCTTCCGTTCCTAACCGTAGAAAAAACAAATGAACATTATAAGACCATCAAAAACCGTCATTTTAACTGCAACATATAAAATAACATAATTATTCCAAAATCTATGGAAGACGTTGAACACTAAAGGTTTTTTCTTTGCTATTTCGTTTCTATTGTTTTTGCAACTTCAGTTCTATTTCCACACAAACTGATTTTCTATTTTCTGTAGGAAATGCATTGTACATCTGGTTTAGGAGCAAAAGAAGAAGAAGAAGAAGAAGAAGAAGAAGAAGAAGAAGAAGAAGAAGGAGCAGAAGAAGAAGAAAAAGAAGAAGAAGAAGGAGAAGAAGAAGAAGAAGAAGAAGAAGAAGAAGAAGAAGAAGAAGAAGAAGAAGAAGAAGAAGAAGAAGAAGAAGAAGAAGAAGAAGAAGAAGAAGAAGAAGAAGAAGAAGAAGAAGAAGAAGAAGAAGAAGAAGAAGACGATGAGAAAGAAGAGATTGGACTTAATTTTCATAAAATACAACCAACGGCCAGAATTAATTTCGTCAAGTGTCATCAGTTACCAAATCAATGAACGAAAAGACAATTTACGTGTATCTCTCAGGCACAGAGTACAGAGCAGCGATCAACATTTGCAAATAAAAATAACGATATCTC
Source organism: Hermodice carunculata (assembly GCA_964020975.1). Classification (NCBI taxonomy): domain Eukaryota; kingdom Metazoa; phylum Annelida; class Polychaeta; order Eunicida; family Amphinomidae; genus Hermodice; species Hermodice carunculata. The sequence goes on along the minus strand of OZ026628.1, from coordinate 40,571,948 downwards.
AACCTGTATATATTGCAAATAAATATACTAATGCCCTGGAAAGACAACATTTTTACGGTAACCTTAATGTAAAGAACACTAATGATACAAAGTTGTGACCTATAGACTGGGCATCACTAGTATTTAACGCATCAGCTTTAGCATGCCTGCTGAATGGATCTCCACATGCTCAACTTTATTTTGGTGCTCTTCAAAGTTCTGTATATGTATTTTGAAAATGCTAACTAATCTACACACTTATGCTTCTAAGCCACACTTAATGTAAGTGTAAATGGGACAAATTTTCAAGATATTTCTTCTATAATTTTTCGTCAAATTTCGCTGTCCTGTCTATATTTATTGGTCTCTATTCCTGATTACATGAGAGGCAGAAAAAGTAATGTATATGGCGTTATTTTAAAATATTTTTGTTAAAGCGTCACGTAGAAATGTTCCTACAGTGCATTTGGTACGTAAAAGTGTCCTTTCCCCATATGAATATACTGGTGTACTTAGACCTCGAACAATTTATTTTCAGTAGCCTATGACCTTTGTATGTTTCACACATGTAATGCATATATGTATGACCATAAAAAAGAAACTATTGTTTCAATGTGTCTGTCTGCATGTATAATTACAGATCAAATGTACCAAAATTGTCAATAGAAATTTGATTCATTGATGGAATATATTTGTATCCTAGGCGGTTGTCCAAACGGAGGTTCACCAGATAATTCAACAGAAAAGAAAACTTTCATAGATATCTTTGCTAATTCAGATTTTTTTTTCGAAAAAGAACTGTGTACACCTGCACTTCCCTTGTTTATCTTCTCTGAAAATACCACCCAATTACACAATGAAGAAAATCTTTCACTGCAGGTCGTTGGGTTGTCAAAAGATATCTGGCAGATTATAATGGAAGAATAGGGTCACCCAACGCAACTAATATAGAACCATAACTAATGTCTGAAATCTTTTGGAGATTTTGGAAGCTAAACTTTGCATTCCTATCAACTTTGGAATGTCGATGTGCAGGTATTTGTGAGTATTGTTCAGACTGACCCTCAATGGCAATTTTTGACCAGCACATGTATTAAGATATGCATGTATGTAGGGCCGCCTTGTCATCTACATGACAATGAATACAAATGAATCCTTGGTGTGTTTATTGCCCTAAAAATGTTATACTCGTTATTGTTTCTGTGGTGCATGTGAGCGAAAACATACAAGAGCATTTAAGAAATACATAAAAACCATACTGGTGTCTGCTGCCATGATATCAAGGGTCACAAAGAAGACCTTTTTAACTGCAGTTCTTCTGATTTGTTTTGTAATATGTATAAAAAAAACAAGAGGGCTGTGTGAATAACCCATGCTCAGCTGATCTTGACATTCATCACACTTGCAGCTCTATGAACTTGGGAAAGGATCAAGGTCACCCATGTGCTGAGTAAGTCTGACCTTTATAGAAGAACACTAACATGTGCAACATCAAGGTTCACGTAGTTCTCAAGTTAGAATGAAGAGTAACATTCATGTATTTGCACTCTGACCCCAGAAACGGGGTCAAGGTCATTCATGTATTGTGTAAACATGACCTTCATACAGAAACATTAAAATTTGCAGCATCACAGTACTAACTCAAAACAGATCTCAAGTTATCAAGTAAACAGTAAATTTCGTGTCAGTTGTCCTGTGAATTAGCATTAGAATGCCCATTGACTTACATAGTAATCAATAGAAAAGCTGCATTGACCGATAAGTGCCAGAATTGAAAATCCTTAAAAATCAGGAATCCAAAGCAGCGCCACCTAGTAACAACTTTGTTTGACCCTTCCACAAGAACATATCCATCACATTTCCGCTTAATCTGAGTGACGGTTCTGAGAACAAGTGAAAAATAGCAAAACCATACCCCCCCCCAAAAAAAAACATTAAAAAATAGAAAAAAAAATGCAGCGCCACATGGTGAACAAATTGGGATCTTAGTGTCCCTCGGAGTCTCTATGTACGATATTAAAGCAATTGGGTGACCGCTTTCAGAGGAGAAGAGTTTTTAAGGTTTGCCCCAAGAAAGAACAAAAAAAAAAAAAAAAAAAAAAAAATCCAAAAATCAATAGAACGTGATCATTTGAACAAACTTGGTAGAGATCCACCCAAGGCACATCCCCACCGAGTTTGAAGTGAACCTGGCCAAAATTATAACCATTACAAGAAATTTCCATATAACACTTTCCTATTAGAACTTTTGTATCGATTTTTGAAAAAAAAATCATTAAACAATCGAAAATTCATTGGGACATGACCATTGGAACAAACCTGGTAGACACCCACCCAAGGTACATCCTCAGCTAGTTTAAAGTAAATCTGGCTGACGGTTTTAGAGCAGAAGTTGAAAATGTACATTAGCATTAGAATGCCCATTGACATACATGGTAATCAATAGGAAAGGTGCATTTACCAACAAGAAGTCGAATTGAAAAAAATCGTTAAACATCAGGAATCCGCAGCATTCCAACATAGTGAATGACATTGCTTGACCCTTCCACAAGGAACATATCCATCACGTTTCAGCTTAATCTGAGTGACGGGTCTGGTGTAGAAGTCCAGAATAGCTAACCCCCCCCCCTCCCCCGCCCCCCAAAAAGAAAAGAAAATGAAAAAAAAAAAAATAGATAAAAATTTGCAGGGCCACCTGGTGAACAAATTAAAAACAAGGAGTCCCTAGGTGGTGTTTTCCTGTGTGATTTCAAACCAATTGAAAAAGCGGTTTCGGAGAAGAAGATTTTTTAAGATTTGTCCAAAAAAAAAAAAAAAAAAAAAATCATTAAAAAATCCAAAAATCACTGGAGCATGACCATTTGAACAAACCTGGTACAAACTGCTCCAAAGTATATTGCCACCAAGTTTGAACTTAATCTGGATCATGGTTTTGGAGAAGAAGTTGAAATGTGAATTAACATTAGAATGCTCATTGACTTCCATAGTAATCAATAGGAAAGCTGCATTGACCGACAAGTACCCAAATTAAAAAAAATCGTTAAAAATTAGGAATTCGCAGCATTCCCACATAGTGAACAAGCTTGTTTGACCCTGCTACAAGCAACGTATCCACCATATTTTGAATTAACCTGAGTGACAGTTCTGGAGAAGAAGTCGAAAATAGCTATAACACACACAAATTCACAAAAAGATAGACAAAAAATGCAGCGCCACCTGGTCAACAAATTAAGAAACTATGAGACTCAGGGAGTGTTCCTCTTTGATATCAAAGCAATTGGAATAGCGGTTTCAGAGAAGAAGATTTTTTAAGTTTTGCCGAAAAAAGAACAAAAACAATTCATTAAAAATCCAAAATTCACTAGACCGTAACCATTTGGACAAACTTAGTAGATACCCACCAAATACATATCCCCACCAAGTTTGAAGTGGATCTGGCTGACGCTTTCGGAGAAGAAGTCGAAAATGTGACTTGTTGACAGACAACAAACGTACGGACGGACGGACGATGGAGGGAAGACCATAAGATAAGCTCAGCTGACTGACCAGTCAGCTGAGCTAAAAAACCGGAAAACATTCATGATTTGGGAATGGCGTTTTGAATTAACTAAAAATCTTTAGAACTGGGAAGTAACATTCATGGTCTGAAAATGTTAAAACTAGAAATTTGGCTCTGACACACAATTAAAACAGGGCCCTAAAATCGATGAAATTGATTCCTGTAGATGTTTAGACAACAAAATATCCGATCAAGTTCGATCAAGATCGCCGCAGTGTAAACCCCATTTTTGGCAGGTGTTCGATGCAGTAGATCTCTCGCCAAATCAAAAGGCAATCCCCAAATCGTGCGTGTGTGAGGAGTATGTAATTTGCCTTTTACATTACAAAACAAAACAGAAGTACCGCAGTATAAAAGGCCTCTTCGTGTGCCCTTCAAATCATGGCAACAGACTTCAGTATGGGTTTTGTGTACTTTTAGGTGTTCTTGTGTGCTTACCCTCACTCTCCTCCTTGTAAAGGACAGAATTTCATCTTGTATGTACAGCTGGAATAATAATGAGTATAACATTCTTATATGCAATAAGGACACAAAAGACTCATTTGTTTGGATTTATTATGTAGATGACAAAGCGTGCCCTACATATATGTATATCTTATACATGTGCTCGTCGAAAACTGCCAATGAGGGTCAGTGTGAACAATGATCACAAATACCTGCACATTGGCATTCCTATTTCCAAAGTCTGACGAGAATGCAAATGATGGCTTACAAAATGTTTAAAAGATTCCGTACATTGGGTTTGGATCTGTAAAAGTAGCATCGGGAGGCCTTATTCTTGCATTCTCATCTACCAGGTGCACTAGGACACCCAGAAAGACATTTTTCATTGTGTAAATTAGAGGGATTTTTAGAGAAGATATACAAGGTAAGTACAAGTGCACGCAGTTCTTATTCCGAAAAAAAATATCATCTGAACTATCAAAGATATCTGTAAAGGATTATTTTTTGTATTGAACGATCTGGAGTATTTCGCTTTCGACAAACACTAAGGTTGCAAATATAAACGAAACAAAGAATCAAATTTGTATTCACAATTTTGGTACGTTTGATATGTTATTATACATATAGACAGCAAATTCATCAAAAAACTCCAGGAACATAATGTTGAAAATTTGTCCAATTCACACTTATATTTAGTGTGGGTTAGAAATATAAGTTTGTAGGTTGACATTTCAAAATACATATGCAGAACTTTGAAGTGCACCAAAAATGAGGTAGATCATGTAGAGATCCACTCGGCAGGCATGCTAAAGCTGATGAGTTATTTAATACGGATGTGCTTTTGGTACATAAAAACTTTGTTAGGTTAATGTTGTTGACATTAAGGTTACCTGAAAAATATTGCCTTTCCAGGGTGTCAGTTTTTTATGTGCAATAGATGTAGGTTAATATATCCTTATTTTTATTTGAAAATGTTGATCGTTATTTTCTACTTTTTTCCGGGCAGGTACATGTCAATTGTCTTTTCATTCACTGATCTGTTAACTGAAAATACATGATAAAATTAATACTGCCCATTGGTTATCTTTCACGAAAAATATATGCGCAAGGTCTTCTTCTTCTTCTTCTTCTTCTTCTTCTTCTTCTTCTTCTTCTTCTTCTTCTTCTTCTTCTTCTTCTTCTTCTTCTTCTTCTTCTGCCTCACCAATCGTGCGATACATCTTTTGCAAAAAATGGAAAAAGAATTGTGTGAAATAGAGCTTAACTTGGACATAACAATGGAAACGAAATACCAAAAGGACAACCTTAAGAGTTCAACGTGTCCCAAAGATTTTGACTAAATATGTATTTCCATATGGCGCAATGGAAATGACAATTTTAAATGGTCTTAGAATGTTCATATGTAATATATCTACGTCTCCGAACTGATGCTTTCAGCTTTTATTTTAAGAAAAGCTGATCTTGAATTTGTGCTTTAGAAAAACAACTGGGATGTGCAATCGTCTTCAATTCACATGTCAATTAATTAATCTAAAACATAAGACAAAATCGTTGGAGTTGAAACGGTTGCCGCAAGCCCGCTAAACCAAGTAGGATTTTGACAAAAACATAGGATTTAACACTGTGTGGGAGAAAACAAATCCACATGGCAGTGTCATGGGGAATAAGTTTAGATAGCACTCGTTTCAAACTATTCACTGCGAACCAAAGGCTTGCAGTGAATGGTTTTAAAATTCGTGCTGCCTAAATCCTTCAATCATGACACGGCCATGTGGAATAATCGATGTGCGAGAACACAAGAACAATGACTTACTTGACCTGTTTATAAATGAATACACAAGTAAGGCTCTAGTGTTCCTGTCTGGCGTCCTGCAAGGTTGTGAGTATATGAGAAAGAAATACACTAGGAAGAAGTACATTTTTCTTAAAAACTGCCCACAGACACCAGGGATATACTTTGCATGAAAAAAGAAAGTTTTCAGTAACGCTTGGTGCTTTACATACTTAAATTCTGAAATGCTCAGTCAGTGGTAGAGTATATATATTTTATTCAAATTGATCAAAGTTTACAGGACTTTCTACTATTCTTCATGTTCGCTGATGGATTTCTCGCACATACAGCTTCCTATATTTTTTACATATACTTGCTAAAGTGATTTATGTTTTTTTTTTTCAGCACGTAGGATCTTGTATTATTGCGTTGATAGGCCGAAAATCTAAAAGCACGATCATGTGACAAAGTCTGCTTAGCTTAAAATATTTGTGCAACAAGAAGAATACTCCCTCTAAGATTCCTTACTGCTAAGGGGTTTATCCGCCTCTTTATTCAGAAATGGGAACGATTTTTCCAAATGCAACGTTTAACGAAGGATTGCCAACAAGCAATGGAATTTTACAATTTGCGGTTGGTACTGAAGATAAAATTATTGTACTTGATGACTATGCAATCCAGTTAATTCAGAGCGTAGACATTCTGCTATTTGCCACACAGTACATGTATCACAAACATGTTTGCACCATCATAATCAGTCAACACCTGATATGTCAGGAAAGTATGCAAGGACAATATAATTAAATATGCAGCCTCTTGAAGGGTACAATTACACATATTGTAGGCCCTGTAACTCATAGCATTAACTTGTCTATCATGCATGGTCGTATGCTAGACAAATTAAAAGTTCCTAGTGTGGGCAACTGTCGCCCGATATCAGTGTTACCTATACGAAGATTCTTGAACGCTGTATTGCAAACAAATCATTATATTTTTGAGCAGTTCAAATTTTTTTCTATAGATAACAGTCTGGGTTCCGGAAAAAAAACATGGAAATGAAATTGGCTATTTCTGAATTTATGAATTTTATTCAACAATAATTGAAAAAAGGAAACTGTGTTTGGGTATATTCATAGATCTGAAATAGCTTTTTGAGACGGTAAATAACAGTATCTCACTCAAAAAGATACAACACAATGGTATTAGGGGTCTACTTTGGACTGGTTCAAAAATTACCTTTCCAACATGAAACAGTTTACTCCGTTAGGAAATTAAACTCTTCTGTTCAGTGTGGTATGCCTCAAGGCTCGATCCCTGTTCCAGCTCTGTTTCTTCTTCATATTAACGATTTGCAAATTCACTTTCTCTCCGAACATTCGGACCATATGCACATGATACTTATGTTATTTACACTGGAAATGATATAGACTTTTTGATACAGAATACTGAATTTGATTTCTCTAAATTAATGGATTGGTTCAACATAAATAAACTTGCATTAAATTTAAGAAAGTCAAACTTTATAATAAAATGTTCAAAAAACTATAAAAAAAAAAAAAAAAAAATTTGCCCTGATGTCATATTAATGCAGGAAATCAGACCACACTTCGAGTGTCACCTGCTAAATATAAAGGGGTAATTGTGGATGATAAACTAACATGGAAAGAACATATTACTAACACTTGTAATAAGACTGCATCTATCATTGATATTCTTTCAAAAGTTCGTCATTTACCTTCTTTTACTTTATTACGGCAGGTACATTATGCATTAGTTCCTTCACATATATTATATGGTATGGAGGCTGGGGTCAGCTGATGAAAAAGGGCTATTCGTATACTAACTTTTTACACCTCCTCAAAGTCAAACTACAAAATTGTTTAAATTCATAAAAACTCTTACTCTGAATAAGTTATTTCCCAAATATTTGTCTCCTGGTTTGCTCTGAATTAAGTGATACATCCACTTTAAATTTTGGTTCTCACCATCGAGGCTTAACTCATAATTATGGTACGAGAAGTGACATCAATTAAATCAATTGCAACATGAAACTAATTACTTCTGTCAGAGTATTCTACATATTGGACCTAAATATTATAATCATATACCCCAGAATATTGAAAGTGCCACCTCTGTTATATCCTTTAAAAGAGAATTAACCAATTGGCTACAAGATAGACATATCAATATTTATTTTTTTATTTTTTTCCTCATAGAGAAACGAATACTAATTGCAGTTAGCCCTGGTGTACTAATTTAGCTTAACTTATTACTTGTATATCTTGTGTTATAAGTATTTCTGAAATTTTTGTGTGATATATTATAATTGACATAGTTAGATATGGTATTGGTTTATATTTACAATCTTCTGGATGGCGGCACAAGGCACTGCCTTCATCCCATCGCTCATCAATTCTATTCTATATATGTTTTTTTCTGTATTTCTGCTGATAAAAATAAAAAATGCGTTACGATATATTCCTTACGTGATCTTAATGGTCAGAATTTCAAAGAGGAGTTCTGGTATACAGACATACAAAAGATTACAATAACACCTAACAAGCTTTATAAAATCGAGAAGCTTTTACAAACTACGTACATAAATGGTAAAAAAAGAATATACATCTTCTTTGTATCACAGGATGGGGTCTAGAACATGCTGCGTTTGTTACAGCTAAGGATCTTAAAAACTTTAAATGAAAGTTAAATGATATATTTTGGAACAACAGCAATTTAATGTGACACTAGGACGACACATCCTTTCATTTTAGTATACCAGCTGTTATAAAACGGAAATGTGATAACACAATTTTAAAGAATAATTAGAGAAATTGACACAAAGTAGATAAGATTATTGTGAACATATATATATTCATATATATTATGATTCCATGTAACCCTTTCTGCTGATATTGACAAATGAGAATACCTGAATTTCTATTGTGTTGAGTCGTTGTTAGTGAAATGAACTTAACACATAATCAGCTCAGTTCGCTTTACCGATTTCTTAAAAATTCAGATTCAACATATATATATATATATATATATATATATATATATATATATATATATATATATCCAGAAAACAGTACATCGGTGTTTGCTGTCAAGCTCCGAGAGTGAATTATTTTAACTGGGGATCGGCTGTGTTTACTTGTGCAGATAAAACGTCAGACTGCAAATGAAAACTGAAACATTGCTATATCAGATATTTCAAGCGCATTATATGTGAGCTCCTTCTTAGTTTGTCAGTCAATTGCGGGTAACAGCAGTACATCAGCTAAATCTTTGTTAATCCTGTCGCCGCTACTCCATATACGTTGTTCAGGTTTGACAGAGTATTACATTTTCCTATAAAATTATATAATTTTCAGGATGTTGACATATCAGTTCTATCCGCGACAGGAAAGGAAGCCAGATTAACAGATACAACACTTTGTTCTCCATTTTGTCGAGTCGTACGGATTAAAGTATTAAGGACAGTCCCCAGATAAGGGCATAGACTATTTTTTTCAAAGACAAGCAGACGCTCGAGAATGACTGTTGTCTTTGACCTCAAAGCATTTTAACAAACAAACAGGAAACAAAAGGTGGCAAAGTTATAAAAATAAGACCCGATGATTAACCTTTAACGGCTATCATGTTAAACACACGGTCTATTAAATTGTCCTATCATAAAGATCCCGTGAAACAAAATGCATTTCAAGCAGATGTGAAACATCAAGAGATCGAAAGGATAAAACAATCAATCATCGGCTAGTACACTAGTTGATTGCTGTACGATTGACGGTTTCAGTAATATATCCAGTGTTGGCTTTCCGAGTGAACAAAAGAGTAAACAGAAGGGTAGCAATTTTCAGAAGATGAGAACATAAAACCGATAA
>OZ026628.1:40318111-40562111 GCA_964020975.1 Hermodice carunculata | reverse complement strand
TGGTTGCTCACTTGTATCGTCTTCACCCATGCCACCCCTATTGCTCTTGCCATACACAATTGATCGTCATTCTTTATCTCTACCATTGATCTTTTTTGATGTACTGAATTATTTTCACCTCTGACTTGTATGATTGGGATTCCTCCACCTCCACCTTTGGGTTGTTCTATTGTTCCTATTGTTACATAAAAACTATCATCTACAGCAAGATTTTCTTCACTCTGCAACACGCTCTCAATCTTTGCTATCACCGTCTCAGCATTCAGCTCCCCCAAATGTTGTAAGGGGATCACCACATTGTTATTCAACCCTCCATGGTGTATTATGACTCTCCCCAGATCTTGATCATCCAATCCCTCCCTTGCCTGCTCCAACACGTCTCCAAACATATCTCTCAGTTCACCTTGTATTTCAGCCACTTTCTTGCCTTGCCATTGCTCATTAAATTTCACTTCATAGGATCTATCCTTGGCCCCATTCTTCAAGAATGTCCTTTCATTTCTCTTTTCATAACTGTAAGGCTTTCCTTCTTCCCAGGGTCCATCCTGTTCAATTCCATCCATCAAATATTGCACATCACTGGGGTTTCTGTCCTCCCATTCTCCATCTTCAATAAGCCCATCAATAAGGTACTGTACTTCTTCTTGGTTTGCCATGTTGCTTTTCCTCACTTGAAATGAATCACTTGAGAGACACACCTCCTTTTATACCAGTTGTACTGCTACAATAATCTATTTTTAGAAATGAGATGTCATCAAGCTGGATGCTGATTGGTCACTGACGATGTCATGATCCTATTTATAAATTCTTGGACCTGTTCCATCTATGACGTCATGGAAAATCCCCAAAGCTATTTTCAGAATGAGCTCTCCTCTGATTGGTTGTGAGTCTATCTATTTTTAGACTGATCTGTTCTCCGGTTGGTTGGTAGGTTTCAACTTGTCTCTGATTGGTTGTTTGAGTTAGGTACATTTGTGATTATTTTTACTCTGAATCATTCTACAATGAGACACTGAACTGTTCACATGGTAAGTGGCTTTTTGTTATAATACATGAGGACAAAGTGTGATTTATAGATCAATGGAAGAGTGACTCCATTCTTTGACACGAGAACCTAGCCCTCAATGTTCGCTATGTGTCTTAGAACAGAGATGAGAAAGCTAGCTCTTCTCATCTAAGGGTGCTTCCAATCACAAATCAATACAGTGAGATTCAATATATTACAGGCCTTTGGCCTGTTGGGGAGGATGGACAGGATTTTCCAATTGATCAAAGATCAATTATTATACCTATCCCTGCTAACTCTATCATCACCGAGGCCTCGGCTTCGTGGGAAATCCATCCATATCCATTTAGTCAATCAGATCAATTAATTCAATTTGTCACACAATAAACACACAGTCCCCACTTTGTGGGGAGAATCCATATCCATTTAATCAATTCAATCAATCAATTTGTCAAACAATAAACACAGAGTCCCCACTTTGAGGGGAGAATCCATCCATATCCATTTTATCAATCAGATCAATTCAATATCAATCTGTCAAACAATAAACACAGAGTCCCCACTTCATGGAAAATCCATCCATATCCATTTAATCAATCAGATGAAATCAATCAGATCAAATCAATCAATCAATCAAAATCAATCAATCAAAATCAATAGATCGATTAAATCTACCCTTATACGGGCCATTATGTAGTCTTGGCTATTCAACATCTTATGGCGTGACCTTAAGTCCAGCGCTATCTATTGGGCTACAAATCATTTCCAGTACAGACCTATCGATCCAATCAGTCTGCATCTTTCCTCTTCTGCCCTGCCCACCTCCCCTACCATCTGGCTTATAATTACTTATCCAAGATATATATCACCTGTACGCTATTAAATGCATCAACAAACTATTAAACGGCGGAAATGTTTGTTCAGTTTGACCCTGTAGGCTGTCGTCTTTTGGTGTTGCAAGTTGGTTACAAAATATAAACATTTTCAGATATATGCTTTCACAAAAATGTGCAACAAGCAGTGGTGTCCGCCTGAAAATCTCTGTAGCAAAATTTTCTTTACTTGTAGCATTTTTTCCACCTCTTAACATAAGAAACACTCATTTCTGAAAAAAAATCTATAGCAATTTTGAGGAGCTTTGTAGCAAAAATAAAGTAGTACTCTACTTCAAAATTACAAGAGACACGTGTCCTCCTTACCTGCGATCCTTGATTCCGCAGGTAAATATGACAAGAGTATTATCCATTGCGTAATGTTGAGGACCGCACGCTGGTCTTCATTCGCACATCCTTATTTCGGAACACTTATGTACCATGTAACACTCGTCTGTGGAACACATTTTATCACTGGGTGTCATAAATGCTCCCCCTGTGAATACTTTTAAACGTTTAGAAAAACGTGTATTTTTTTTCATCCAGGCGCGGGAACTTGAGACACGAAACTTGCCAGCCGAATATAGCTGAGAGTCGACTTCAATGAATTGAACGCGCATTTGTTCACTCGCCGCTTGACTGACTCTCCGGCACGTGGCTGTCCTTCTGAAACTTACTCATATCTTGCTGCAGTGTCCATTATATAATGCACAGAGACAACTGCTCTTGACAAGGGTTTCGGATATTTTCGCCACTGGCCTAACAGATGTTAATTTTGAAACCTCATGTAATTATGGACAAGGTCCAACTTCTATTGTATGGCAGTTTGGCTACTCTCAAATTTATGTGATTCCAAAAGATTTTCCAAGTTCATAAATGATGAGACGCCAGGGTAAAATGTTGTGATCAAGTCCCTACTAAATTATCCTGTAACAAACAATATCAGTGATTTATGTTTGTATATACTATATAATTATGTGAAAGAGCATGGGCATACAACCTCTGATGTCTGACATGTAAAACAGGCCTCATAAGTTAAACCTCAAATCATACAACACAGATTTCCTATCTGAGCATATGACTTTGTGTATTGATGTTTGTTTGCCAATTGCTGCCAATATTCAGTGTTGTTATTGGCCAGTGTGGGTTCTATGCTGTAATTGTTGCAGTTGTGGAATATCATTTTAGTATGCTAATGTTCCAGAATTTTCAGTTATCATGTCACTTTTCATTAAGAAATACCCACAAGAAAAACAAGCTAACCTGACTTTACTCCATAACCACAGGAGGAATCAGCATATGGTTAGATATGTTTGATTCCCCTAAGAAAGGCAAATAGAACAATATGGCTGAGTAACACCTATTATGAGATGATACAGGCACCACTTCAACTGTCTACTGTTATGATGCCTACCTTCAGAATATGTTAAACCATAGCAGAACAAAACCAAGATGACAAAGATGAGATAACTTTAACAATGACAATATATTAACAATTAACAGTCATGACAAAATAGGTACATGAAATTATACACTTAGCTGTGCTGATACTCAAATAATAATGAATAGACTACAGGCAAATCATAATCCCTGATGAGAGATTCTCCACATGTACTGTCCCACAGTTCCAAGTCCCGTAACAGGTGCCAAATAGTATGGTCCAAATTCCACAGAGGTATGGTTTCCTTCAAATGTGATACACAAAATCACCATGCTGGTCCAAATTCCAGAGAGGTACAGTTTGGTTTCAATGTGGTACACAAAGACACAGTGCTGGTCCAAACCCACAGAGGTACAGTTCAGTTTCAATGTGGCAAACAAAGGTACTGTGCTGATCCAAATCTCACAGAGGTATGGTTTGGTTCCAATTTGGTACACTTAAATACCAAATATACCATTCCACTAAAAGGCACCGTCACATATATATGAGTATCTTTCTGCAGCAATAGGTCACAGTCCTTGTGGCTTAATGACAAGACACAGCTTCTGTCAGATCTTAGAATTCTCTTCTCATTACTGAAGGGAGTTGCTTTTTATATCCATGCTGAGAACTTTCACCAGCATTCCAGAGTTTTCTAACAGGTAACACATCTCAATTGTCTGGGACATTTCTAGACCACATCAGGGCTTTTCCTTTGTTAACAATGAAGTGAGTCATACTTTACCCACATGAATGTAAGTCAACATTCTAGACAATCCTGTTGTCTACCAGTAACATGCTGGTCATCCCAAGAATGGAGGCCAACTCGGGGACTCTGTGAAACGTTCAGTGAAATCAATGACCTTCCCAAATCAAAGTGAACAATTATGTTTACATCCATGCACCACTAGGGCTGCTGAAGAAGCTAGAAAGAAAAAAAAAGTGTACTTAACCCTATTGCAACACTTGTAAACATATAGTTTTCTTATTCAGCATAATGGACATAAGAATGGAAATTCGTCCAATTTGTCCTGTGGAAAATATGCTTGGATCAAAATAGTGCCCATTTTCACCCCTAAACAGTGAAACACCTCTACCATGTCTACTGGACCTATAGTTGTCAAAGAGGCCACAAGTATACACAACTCATCACAGATCTAGAGATACATTAACCTGTTTGCTGAGTGGATGCATTGAAAATATTAATCGAAACATAAGAAACTTGCTCATTTGTGGTTTCTTTGCAATCCACTCTAAAGTGGTTGCAATTTCCTCATATAGTAATTGCACATGAGCCATACAAAACCGTCACTAAATTTTTGACAACCATGAGTATTCATGAGGGTGCACTGGGGATTTTTGAAGCTTGTTCTTTTGCTGTCTCAAGGCTTCACTGACCCATAGTCCTAAATGTCTGAGCAGTTCCCGTATGAAAGAATAAACAGATTTGTTGTCACTTGATTCATCCTCCTGCAAATACAAGGAAGCTGTCTGTTTGTCTCGTTGGTTTTAGGAACACTTGGATCAGAACCAACAGCATTAGGAAATCTAAATTTATTTTCACTGTCAGAGGACAGTGACTGCTGTTGTTATGTCCAATGATGTGGCAGGTGCAGCCTCCTGTACCCCGTCTGCAATATATCTCAGGACTAACTTGACGAAGACTAGACTTAAGATGATATTTACACAATTTGGGTGAACCCAGAAAAAGGCGGGGGGGGGGGGGGGGTATTCAGCAGAAAAATGTGTAGCTGTGAATATGGTAGATGCAACCATTTGAACATGGATTTGGGACACAAGTCCTTACTTGCCAATGTGCTTTACTACGAGCTGCACTACATCATATAACCACTGAGGAAGTGTAATGTCACTGAGCATTCCCAGCATATATCACAGAGGAAATGTAATATCACTGAGCATTCCCAGCATACATCACATACAAAATGTATTGAGTGTTCTAATGTATCATGTATCATTTGTAGACATTGGTGGAAAGGCTGTGACCATAAATATGTAAACTGTATATTAAAATAAAGAAGAGGCTACACCATGTACACTTCTCAAATTCCTTACCCATTGCAGCCATAGGTAAAGGTATCCTCCATCCATACTTTTAATGGAAACAGATGTGACTCCAAATCCTTGAACATAAATCATGTAAATATTTTTATTCCCCTCAGTATCTTGGTTTATAGGAAGCATTCTTTTATACATATGACTAACGAACTCTGCCACCCTATTAAGGCATCCTCTCTCTGTCTCAGTCTCTGTCTGTCTGTCTGTCTGTCTGTCTCTCTCTCTCTCGTTAGAGACAAAGAAGGAAAGAAACAAGAGGACTGTTACACTCCTGTGTCTAGGTGACCTTATATGCACAAGCTGAAGTAAACCTGTGAAGTACAGAATGATATCAAGGTTACCTTAGTTCAGGACCATCTTCACTGTTTCTTACTTGAACGTATCTGATAACCAATTTTCCAAAATTTGATAATTGTTAAACATCAGAAATGACAACAACACCATATAGTAAACAAATTTGGTTGAAATTAAGCCCACAGACATTACCAGGAGGTCTAGAGAGGAGCCAACCTGTGCTTTGACAAAAAGCTCAAGAAAACTGAATATGCACAAGAATTCTTTAAAGCAAAAAATTATCCCAACACCACCTGTTGAACAAATTAGGGTCACGAGGTTCCGGGATGGTGTCCCTGTACAATTTTAAAGCACTGGCATTTTTAAAGATTTTACTATTGAAATGAACCCTAAAAATGTAATAAAAGAAGAAAGAAAGAAAGAAAGAAAGAAAGAAAGAAAGAGAGAGAGAGAGAGAGGAAGAGAAGAGAAGAGAAGAGAAGAGAAGAGAAGAGAAGAGAAGAGAAGAGAAGAGAAGAGAAGGGAAGGGAAGGGAAGGGAAGGGAAGGGAAGAGAAGAGAAGAGAAGAGGATCACGGCCATTTGGACAACATTGGCAGAGACCCACCCAAGGTACATCCCAAACCAGTTTGAAAGAGATGTGGCTGGCGGTTTTGGAGACGTTTGAAAATGTGAATTTCCATTGCAATTCCCATTTGCTTGTATAGAATGTGAATGCAGGCACAGGTGCACAAAGTTTCAGAAGAACCTGACTGACAGTTTTGGTAAAGTTGAAAATTGTGAAAACGCACACAAAAAAGTAAATAAACAGGAAAAAAATCGCAGCACCATCTATTCAACAAATTAAGGTATGGGGATCCCGAAGTGTCCCTATGCAATTTCAAAGCAATTTGTTTGGTGGTTTTGAGGAAGACTTTTAGGGGGAAAACTGAAGAAAAGATTCAATTAAAAAATCCAAAAATCACTGAAGCGTCACAATTTGAACAAATGTGGTAAAGACCTTCCAAAGGTAAACCCCCGCCAAGTTCTAAGTACATCTGGTTGGTGGTCCTGAAAAGAAGCTAAAAATGTGAATTTCCATTGCAGTTCTATTTACTTACATGGTAATCAATAGAAATTCATACATTATCAGAGTCTGAATTGACAACATTGTTAAAAGTCGGGGATTCACAGTATCATCACCTAGTGAATAATTTTGTTTAACCCCCTGCAAGCTATACTTCCATCAAGTTTTACAACAATCTGAGTGATCGCTTATGAGAAGTCCAAAATCCGAGAACACATATTATCATTAAAAATTTGTAGTGCTACCTGCCGTGTTGAACTAATTAAGACCGAGGAGCCTCCAGAAGTGTCCCTATGCAATTTTCAAGCAGCCTGATAGGTTTCTGAGAAGATTTGTTGAGGTTTTACCAAAAAGTGAAAAAAAAAAAATCATTTTGGAAAATCCAAACATCAGTGGAGCGTGACTATTTGAGCCAATTTGGTCAAGACCCATTCGATGTACATGCCCACCACATATGAAATGTATCTGATGGGCGGTTTCAGAGAAGTCAAAAATGTGAAATAAGGAGGGATAATGGGCAATCTTTAAAGCTCAGCTGACTGAGTAGTCAACTGAACTTAAAATTGCAGCACCACCTCTCGAACAACATCAACAACAACAACAACAACAACAACAACAACGGGTATGGGGGCGTCCAGACATATCCCTGTGGTATTCAAAACCAAGGCCCACGTTGTTTTGAAGGTGTTAAAAGACTTTTAGGGTAATTTTTGTACAAAATGAAAAAAAGAAGGACAGGGCTTGTTTAACTTCGAGTGTAAGCACCACGTTTGAAATGGATGTTGTCAGCCGTTTCGGTCATTAAAGCGAAACATGCAACTGCATTGGTATCCCTATGGTTACCACGTTAGCTTCCAAAGGAGAACAGTAGTGTGAGTTTCAATGGTACTTTTTTCAGTCACTGATATTTTTATCTCTGATGTATCAATATACACACAAAACCACGTGTCGTTAACAGTTTATTGACACTCAACATACTAAACACAATATCAAATGACTGAAGTGTACAGGACCAGATCCACTCTTGCAAGAAAATAGTTGTTGCTATTCACTTACTATTGAATTAAAACAAAAGCAACAACCCACCGACATTTTCCCCTGGGGATATATAATCACGCAAATAAAGCATGGGAAAACAGGAGATAGCTTTCATTTATTACTCATTTTTGTGACACTCTTGGTAACAGGTAAACCGATGCATGCAATCCCCAGGGATCATCACTCAACATACATCATATCATTCCATAATCCAAAACCTGTTCTCTTTTAGATTTATCTGGAACCTCGAGATCTCATTACAGTAACACCATCTGGTCCCTGCAATGTATGTCAGATATCTGAATATGTCTGATATATGAGTCAAGTATCAGAGGAATTTGACTTTAAGTCCCTGAAAACTTGAGTAGTTCAGTTAATACATTGTACCGGTATGTCGGAAATATGAGTGCCGTTATTTTGTGGTTTTATCATACACATATACGAGATGAATTGTCATGTGGCATTTTGTGTGATATGTGTAGAAGTAACATCTTAAGGTAGACATTTCTACGTGATAAGATTGGACTGTTTCCGTACAGATAAAAATTTATGTAGAAACAAAATCCTTTGCAATTTTAGTTGTAGTGCTTGATGATGCGACTTCTCTCCCATCATGCACCATGCGCTCTAAATTGCACATGTACGCAGACAACAGCACGGCGGAAGTGCTCATTCTGCTCGCCTTATTAAAGGCAAGTTGAGTGATTTTATCAATGTATGTAACTAAATGGAAAGGAACAAATTCTTGAATAATGAAAGAAAATCCAATTGATTAGTATTTTAAAGAAAATTGTTGGAGCTGTCAAATTACAATATTGATACTACAGCAGAGAAATTGAACCGGTACAAACACCAAAATTGCTTGGAATAAAAATTGACTCTTAAATGGTTTAGTGTCCACACACCACATGGACTTTTAAACTGAAATTATAGCTCCGTGCATACCGGTGCTTAAGCAGTTTTAGTTTTACTTTCACATCGACATTCTTATGACCCAAGAGCTGCTGGTCTTAACAATTTTACTGCAGTAAGAGCAAGGCTGACAAATTACACTCGCGGTTTTAGGTATGATAGTGAACAGCTACAGAACGCCCCTTCCTTAGCACAAAGAAATGCGGAGAAAAGCCTTTAAACACCATTTTTCCTCCTTTGAATCACCCTTTTAGCATGAAATCCATTGGAATGCTCTTGAATTCATTCAGGTTTCATGTGTCTTCATTACGTTAAAGGTCCTCTTGATTGAATGGTTACCACAAATTAACCAAACAGGCGACTGTGTCCTCAATGAAAGTTCAGACGGGGTCGCAGGGTGATCCATTAAGTGGGAATTTTACCAAACAACCGCGACAGACGTTGAATGCCGCTCTTGCTCCAGAAACTGCTAATAAAGTGGTGCTAAACAGTGCAAACGACAATGATGGTCTCACGCTCGTTCAGTGTAAGAGGGCAAAGCACTTTGTCATAGGGACTGCAAAAAACACTGTGCGGCTAGTGGGTATTGTTCCCAGAGCGAGAAAGAAACCTAAGCCGGTTGCTGAGGTGTTCGTCACACCCCTCGCCCCGGGGACTACAGTTGATGCCTTGTGCAGTTATCTGCTTGAAACGGTGGACATTACGGCCAATTGAGAAAAACTAAAGACAAAATATGACTCGCGTGCATCATTTAAAATTTATGCGGACACTAAACATCTGAAAACTTTACTAAACGAGTCAACCTGGCCAGAGCATGCACTTGCGCGCAAGTTCTATTCGCGTCGAGTTCAGTCATGATGTATCACCTATTTTATATTTTGATGGTGGATAATTTAAAAATCACTACTTACAACTGCCAGTCAATATAGACCTCCGCTGATAATGTGCGCGAGCTGTGTAATACACACAATATCTGTCTCCTGTAGGAACACTGGCTTGCGAACGACGATATTCCTTTTTTAGCTGGTATACATAATGATTTTTATTCATTTGGTGTCTCAGCCATGAACTCGGGTGATAAGCTGCACCGTGGCCGGTTTAATGGCGGCACAGCTATTCTGTGGAGAAAATCACTCGGTGACAGAGTAAAGATTAAAACATTTGACGACCCTCGCTTTCTTGGTGCTAAAATTTATCTTGATAAGGTTCATGCTATTGCTGACACATGTGAAACGACAAATGTACTAATTATGAGTGACATGAATGCTAGTAATTCTTCCTTGTTTGGTGAAGAAGTAAGAGCTTTCTTCGACGAACATGGTCACATATTGAGCTCGGCGTAAGCTCGGGTACATTTACGTATAACCGTACTGCTCATATGGTACAACCTCCTGGTTGGATCACTGTATCTCTACTCAAAATGTTCATGATTCGCTAAAGGATATACGTGTATTATACGACTTTGTCTTCATATCACTTTCCCATGTCTGTTACATGTTTTATTGACCATCTGCCAGTCCTGACAAACCACAGTAGTGACCTTGCAAGGAAACTGGACTGGGCAAGGGCAGATAGTCACAAGCTTCAGAATTTTAAGTTTTTATCCGATATGTATTTGTCTCATATTAATATACCACCAGAGGCCCTGAATTGTAAAAATCCATCATGTATTGATAAAACTCATATGCAGTGTATAGATGATTTCGCTTTTAATCCAACAAATGCTCTTTCGCAGCTAGGTGTAGAATCTATTGGTTTGTGTAGCAAAGGTAAATACAAACAGGTTCCAGGGTGGAACGAGCATGTCAGGGACTTGCACTGGGCATCGCGTGACGGATTTTATATGTGGAAGCATGCTGGACAACCTAGGCATGGCCCTATATATGAGATAATGCGTAAAAGTCGTAGTCAGTTTAAATACGCACTGCGGTCGTGTAAACGCAATGAAGATAAAATGAGAGCTGATGCCATGGCGAACAGTTTACTGAATAAGGACTCCGCTGAATTCTGGAAAATAGTCTCAATCAGTTGGTGAGAGTACTGGTTGTACTGATATTGCTAATATGTGGACTGAACATTTTGAAAGTCTATTAAACGGGGTTTCTGATACTCACCATAGGAGCTCTGTGTGTCTGGAAGTGTCAACACTCTTATACTCAGACCAAATGCAAGTGTATTATGGTGAGATTGCTTCAATTATCAAGAATCTTCCGTGCGGCAAATAAGCCGGACCAGACAGCATTACTGCCGAGAATCTTAAATATGCCAGCGACAAAGTATGTAATTTGCTAGCAATGTTACTTAGTCCTATCTTCTCGTATTGTTATATTCCACAGGCTATTACTGAAGTTGTGTTAATTCCTTTGATCAAGAACAGAGCTGGTGACATAACACATATAGATAACTATAGGCCAATTGCTCTTGCTACCATCTTTTCCAAGGTGCTTGAAAAGTCTTACTTTGTCGTTGTGAATTATATCTCAACACAAGTGATTTTCAGTTCGCCTTTAAGAAAAATCACGGCACAGACTTGTGTATCTTTGTCCTTAAAGAAGTTGTAAATTTTTATTTGTCACAAGGCAGCCCCATCTTCTGCTATTTTGTAGACGCCAGAAAGGCCTTTGATAATATAAACCACTGGACCCTCCTTCGTAAATTACTTGATGGGCAAGTACCAATCTATATTGTTAAATTGCTCACTGTATGGTTCTCTACACAGCAGTTTTGTGTAAGATGGGGGTCTGTCATCTCAAGGTTCTTCTCTGTAACAAACAGGGTGCGTGAAGGAGGGATTATCTCTCCACGGCTCTTTAATGTATATATAGATGATCTGCACAGAAAATTATCGAATAGTGGAATTGGCTGTAACGTAGGTGGAACATTCGCCAATAACCTCAGCTATGCTGATGACATGGTATTAATCAGCCCTTCTGTTAATGATACAAATCATTATCAATTGTGATATCCACTGGACATCCAGGCTGTGGAGCTACTGGACAGAAATATTATACACTTGTGGTAAATGAGCAGTCCTTACAGACTTGTACATACCAGCTTACTACATATTGTATATATTCTATGGGTTTTTTTCTTAACCTTGTATAAAATGTTCACTGTGATGAATCATTTTATGTATTATGGACTTTTAGCCTGAAATAAAGCTATCTTATCTTATCTTAAATAAGCTGGTGTTTAGTGTGGTTCGAAAAAATATGGGAAACCAAAATGTTAAATTTCATTTTCAAATATTGTATTTTTAGCTCCAAAAGTACGCCACATTTGCGACAGGAAAGCGCCCGAATTTTTTTTGATCATGACTCGATGGCTTTAACCTAAACATCAATAACCTACCATAAGTATACGGCGACCCTAGCCAACCAGAGAGTGTGAACATTCACTTATTTAAACAGTCTATGATTCCCTTATTCAGACTAAGCGTTTCTAACTTCTCAGTGTGTTTATAAAAAGTTTCATCGCACCTGTTGCATAAATGTATTCTTCTGTGAAACCATTGCATTAATACCAGAAGTTGACAACTTCTTGAGCACCGCTATCTGTGTTTGTTCTGGTGGCGTCTATCCTTTCGTTTGTTTTTCCCACCAGGCTGCTCATCAAGTCCCGTTGGACTTGATGAGCGGTGGTTCATTGGAGTTGTGCTGTCAAGTCAGTCCTGTGTTTTCGTCTTTTCTCCACAAGAGGGATTAATATAGGGCTTTGCCCTTCTTCCCAATTGTTTTTCTTTTGGAAATAAAATATGTTCAACCAATAACCTACCATAAGTATACGGCGACCAGAGAGTGTGAACATTCACTTATTAAAACAGTCTATGATTCCCTTATTCAGACTTAGCGTTTCTAACTTGTCAGTGTGTTTATTAAAAGTTTCATCTCACCTGTTGCATAAATGTATTCTTCTGTGAAACCATTGCATTAATACCAGAAGTCAGCATTATTGTATATATTATCTGTCAAATACAGTTGAGTCGTATTTGATTTTTTTTGTTGTTGTTGTAGTCCTCGTTGTGTGACGTAGGTTTCACCCCTGTCTGCTGCCTTTCCCCTTTTTTGTCTCGTTGTGGGTTTACTCTGTACTTGTCCGACCTCGTTGACTGTGACCCAGCTGTTTCCCGCGCGTTCCGACGCATATATAAAGGCGAAGAATCTTGTTGCGGCCCCCTGCTTGTCAACCGGCGTCGCTGTTCACTGGGAGTGGCAGAGTTCTGGTTACGTTACCCGCTTGCGGGCGCCTTGGGACTATGTTCCCCATATATTGTACATAATTAACGGACACATGGGAGCTAATAATAAGTGCTTGTCCATTTCCCGTCGATTTAATTCCAATTTTTGACGAGTATTCAACTCGTTATTTTTGCCCACGTGATATTTGATGGAGTTATATCTGGGTTTTTTATTCATGCGGTTCTTTTTTGTAGCTGCACTTGTTACAGGCACGTAGGGTGCGTGCATTTGGCCAATGCACAGTTCACTTCTGTAACTAACATGGGGTGGTTGTAACGCAGACACTGCAATAGTGTTCCTGTAAGTACATTAAGAAGTTTAACTTGATATTAAAAAGTAAATGTACATACTTAAATGAACTCCTAACTAAATGTACGCATCGTTCAAAAAAGGCAACTCGTGAAAACGCGTTTTACTGGGTCATGCTTTTTGCCGTTAAAGTGCGCTTACATGTACGAGTTTATGAAATATATTGAGGTTTTTCAAACTTCATGTATTGTTTGGTAAAACTTTGGTGAAATACATGTGCGCGTTGTATGTTTATAGTAAGACTTGCCAGGACGCGTATATGTCACGCTGTGTCAAGTAAGATGCACGCGTATATGTCACGCTGTGTCAAGATGCACGCGCATATGCTACGCTGTGTCAAGTAAAAGCATTATTGTAATTTTATATGATGGTTTCAAACTAGAATTGGAGGGTTTTCTTTTGTAATATACGGTTGTGCCGTTCATTTGCACATAAGAATCAATATTGCTGGTTTTGGAACTTGTGCACGACGTGTTGAAGGTGGCAAAATGCCGGGTAGGTATTCCGTAATATTGTAAGCATAAGTTATTCGCTTTTTACGTCGTAGTTGAAAATGATTGATTGAGTATTTGTTATCATAAAGTACTTTGAAGTTTGACGGTAATTGGATCAACTTTGTGTCGTTTACAATTTTCGTTCACGGTAATATGTGACAAAAGGGCCGCGCTTAATGTATACAATTTGGACTTTTCGATTAAATGTAATCATATGAATTTATGTGTGATAAATGAATGTGCTTTGTATATGTGATATACTATGTTAAAGGTTCGATTTTGATATGGAGATACTTAATGTTATGAATGTAATTGCAGTTAATGCGATGAGCGATGTACGCTGAGCGGTAAATGGATAAGACCTGGTGAGGTGTAAGCGACCAGCGTCATGTGAAGTGTACAAAAATCAACGTTATTAAAGGCAGCAGTTCTGTGTATGCACTCGTAGTTGTTCCGAGTCATCAATTAGTCCCGTGTAGTTCACATTATCCACCATCTTGTTTATGAAATTGTGAAATCCATTTGATGTACACGGAAAGGAGTTCATATAAGAGCTCTGCACTTTTTCTCCAATCTTTTTTCACTTGGTGAAATAAAATATGTTTAAACCAAATCGTGGCGCCATGTGGGAAATTGTTAGTGACGTAACAAACGCAACCCGCTGGGTATGGTGCACGTGTTATAAGCCCGAGTGCCACGAATCACGGCAGATACAACAGTATATAGTGATTCGGGAGAGTCTGGATACGTTTTCTTATTCACATGGTCTGACGAGGATGAAGAAGAATTAATAAAACCTGAGGCGGTAGAGGAAAAGATCATTCAGCCTTCCATACATGATGGCACGCCCAGAACCCTAGACTCACCAGCACTGCAGGGAGTGCAGCCGTGGTACAGCCAGACGATCCCAACTCTGGGCAATGATATTTCCTATTAAATATTACCAGACTTTATCTAACAAGAACAAGTATGAATGTAATACATTGGAATTTGCATCAGGATGGGCCACGTCTTGTAGTGTTTCAAATTCTAGCATTCACAGAAATAGCTACGGCCTATGCGTACGGCATATAAAAGTCTGAACAAACAGTTAATTTTCCCTTCCTATCTGTGTGGTCTGTGGATGATTAAATATAAGTTTCCAATTATGAATAGCTTTCAATATCAGAACCCCTGCCCGGCAGTAGCCTCGCGATCCTTGGAGTCCCGTAATTTACGTTTCCCTATACATCCTCATCAATACACGTGTTTATGATATTCTTTTTTAATAACAATAATAATAATAATAATAATAATAATAATAATAATAATAATAATAATAATAATTTTACTAGAAGTCCCGATATCGAGGGACTACATATAAACAGACTGCATCAAAATCATGCATATATAAAAACCACATGATAAAACCATATACGATCTTAACTCAAAATTACACATATTTTATACACTGTCTTTATTTCAGATCGTATCCATTGTGTAACAATGATAAATATTTTCTTGTGACGGACTTATTTTCTGGTTCCATATAAACGGCAAAGATACCATGAGATGGAATTTTGTACACTCGGTTATTGGGTGATGGCCATGGACTGTCACAAACAGTGGTACAGGACTAAAAAAAAAAAAATAATGAAAGACCAGCCGCCCACTGGTCTTAACTCGCAGCTGCGTACTTTAGGCGTGAATGCTGGTGGCTATCCAAACAAGTGTTATCTGGTTATGGGATTAAACACCTCGTAATATACAGCAGTAATAGGATGTATTCATATCTAAATGCGGTCCTACACTAGCACCTATTGAGCAAAAGAGGAAGCCACCTGCATCAGGGCAGATCCATGTATTTAGCATGGTCAAAATCACTTTCTCAACAAAATGAACAACACAAACACACAAATATTTTTAGAAAATGTATCAACATACATTTGAAAAATAAAGGATCCCTAAATTGATTAGAAATGGGCTCTCTGTTGGTTGAAAAGGTGTTATTTATGGATGTTTATGTAGTATATAATACAAATCTGCCCTGATCATGGTGGAAGCATCAGTCTGTTGCCCTGGCAACACAGGAAGTGAGCAGGATCGCAGTTAAATATGAATGTCTCCCATTGGATACATGCATCACAGTGCCCAGATAACTCAACCTGCTATTGAGTGTTCAACCCTACACCTGGGTATGGAAATAGATCAGTCCTTGTTTATCCATGTTTTTTACCCATTTTTATCATCAATCGAACCAAAATGGTTGCACACACTATTAAAAGTTTTAATTTGTTACAATGTTACTTTGCAACAACATCCCAGAATGGCGTTGTCACCGTGACATTCGATCAATTATTATGTGATACATCGTAACAGTCCTAGAATGACTACACCAGGTCCTATACTTTGCTGTAATGAAAGCTTTGAAATCAGAATCATACTGGAGATTAATTTGTAAATACTGTAAAAATTCAATCACTATTCCTAGTTTTATGAGTAATGCATAACTTGGCCAGTTCCATGAATCCTTCTATTGTCCAGCCATGGGGCCGCATTTGGCGTCAGCAGTAACTGTAGTTTTTTCTTGTCAAACCTGTCCTAAATATCGTCATATTTGACAAATCAGTCACTTTACACAAAGTGCTTGCTACATGGCTTGGATCGATCATCGGTTCCCAAGACCTTGCCACTTGTCCCTGTAAATCTTGACTGCAAGGGTCCACGCTCTCTGTACTTTCATGTCTTTGGACGGAATGTAAACAAAGTTGTACAACATGTATTGCTACAATTAACAGCAACACACCAACCCATCGTGGATGGGAACAAGGATGAAAATGAATATTTCCACATGCCTTTTCAATCCTGTTGATGAAGGGTGAATAAAACATGTTCAAACCAAGTGGCACTTGACAGCCATAGCTTGCAAGCATGGTTGGTGTCTTCCCTGTCAGCCAGCGGTGTTGTGTTTGTGATGTCACTATCCTTTCGCACCTTGTGGGTGTCGGAAATGAACGGAAAGCGACGATTGAAAGCGCAGTAAGTTTTTAAAACAAGAATGTGAATAAAAGTATTATTTTCATATACATATTTTTAAGCGCGGTGTATGGTGAGAACAACCCACTAGTCACTCATCTATTAAATTTGAACCTGGTCAATCAATAGGACCTTTAAAGCACCAAAGTTAAAATACCAGTAAATGGTTATACAAGGGTATCATTTAAGGGCGTACAGATGGCTTAACCATTCAGATCTAGAATGTCAATTATTGTCTTCCACCATTTTTAAACATAATAGCTAACGCCTTAAAGCCCCTCTGTCACCCACAAAAAGGGATTAAATATCCTGACACATCTGGTTCTCCTCATATTGTACACAAGAATTTCAAAGCGTTATACACATGTATTTTCGAAATATATTATCCAAACATTCAAGATTTGATAGCATATGTAATCAAGTGAGCAGGTAAATACAGTTAATTAACGCTGTATACAAACCAATATTCTTTTTTTCCCATTTTTCATAATCTGGATATGTATTTATGTATGTGTGTACGTATGTATATGTTAGGTGGTGGGGGTGAGAGTGACACTCAAAATAAGAGTCAGTCGACTTTTTTTCATCGGATCAGAGGCAAAATGTAGGATTGCTTGGACATTCAAAACAGAATACTTAATAACAATGCCCTAAAAGAAAAAAAAATCAAACAATATACTCTTCCATTTCTACATATAGTTTATTGGCAGTTGTCTCCAGTTTAAAAACTTCTATAAAGAAAATGTTCAATTTGATTTGATTTGATCATGCAGTATATTCACAAGCAAATAAATTGGTATGCTTAATGTAAAAGTATTTTCCTTGCGATAAATTAGCTGCCATTATTTTTTGCAAATACAGTGAAACTGCTCTCAAGAGAACACCCCACAGGACAACCAAATGTGGTCTCTCAAGACAGGTGGTCTTTTATGGGAAGTATTACATGAAATAGACTGACCAAAGTATCCTGAAAAGATGGTCCTTTAAGACAGGGGATCTGTCCGCACAGGTGGTATCCCACTAGAGTGGTCTCTCGAGGCAGGGACTACTATATAGGAGATAGAAGGTTCATAATGTATGCATTTGGTGCTTAAGCATTTTTGCCCACTCAGTAAACCTCTATATGAAAAAGTACTGGGACTTTCACATAATCTTATATCATGATCCAAAGAGAAATCTATTGGTAAGTTCTGTGGCATGATGTCCAGCAAATGCTTTACAAGAATCACAGCACAGTAAACATAAATGTACATCTCTTGAACACACTGAGTTACTAAAATGAGTCCAAGAGGATTTCAAGAGGATTTCCATACTGTCCTATACAAGGTCTTTTTATCTACCATACTTGAACAGTAAAACCTTCATATACTGAACACCCTTGGGACTGGAAAAAAGTGTTCAGTATAGGGAGGTTTGCTTACATTGGAATTATATATTTGTGACTGAGGAATGGTGTTCAGTATAGAGAGGTGTTCGGTTCGAGAGGTTTTACTGTATACTGGAAGCCCCTTTACTTTCCGTACTTTCTTTTTATTTTGCTTTTAAATTTTCCTTTTTCTGTCCCTTGTACTGCAGCAAAATCATTACATGTACCAGTAATTCTTAAACTTCCCACCCACCCACCCACACATGACACACATAAAATAACATGAAAACACTGCTGTTCTCCCAGGAATGTTTAACAATCTGAATCACAGTAAAAAAATCTGCCCTAGATAGGACTATTGTGCAGTTCAACCTGAACAGGCCAAAATATTTCATCCATGAACCTTAGGTGCATACAATTCCCAAGGTATTCACAAAACAAACCCACAAACGGGAGTTACATCCAGCCCTCTTTGTTCAAGATTGTCAGTCCAACGATTTATTTTCAACAGATTCAATTTGTCTGTTGCCTACTTCAAAAGATTGGATTTATCTAAGTTGATATTTTGTAAATTCATTTAATTTTGCTGCATTTTAATCCTGTTCATTTCATCCATAAACAAATCTGTGAACATAAAAACACAGTGAAACAGCATTTTCACACAGGCTTTACCAAACGTATATCCAAAATGGTCAATTTAAAACTAAAATGTAATGTCTGAAATGCAAAAACCGACAACTTATACATTTCAAAATAACAACATAAATAGTATTTCAAACAGAATTTTATCTTTTACTTTGCACATACCAAAAACCTGCTTTTCAATAAAACAGACTCACAAAATATGTCAACAATCTTGAGACAGGGTTGCTATTCATATATATGCTGCAGCCCATTCACACAAATCCTCTCTTCTAGCATCAACATATAACATTCAGTACGGCTATCTAAGATGAACATTAACATTAAGCTCAACATCAATTAGCATTTAGTTCTGAGTGTCACAATCTAGGATCAACAATTCAGTTATCAAGCATCAATAGCTACCACAGACATCAAGTTGATCTACAAATGTGTCTGAAAAGATATAGGCAGTTTGAACTCTACAAAGTTGACACTATTATTTCACAAGTACACACTGACAAACATCACCAGTCATTAAGTTATCCATGTATATGCACCTTTAGAAATCGACTGTCAATCCATGAACACTATGTGCATTAAAAAAATTAACTGGTTTTACCCATGATACCACTCGCGCAGTACAACACAGATTACATGCTTAAAGTAAGAAAATCCAACAATTAAGATTATTATGAAAATTTAAATTAACACTTGGATAAACTGTTTTCTCCAAGTTTATGTTGTTCCATCTGCTGCGAAAATCTATCATTTTGAACAAATCAAACTCATACCAGAGGAAAATTTTAATACAAAGATGAAAATTATTCCATTTACATGATTCATTTATGTAAAGAGGGGGTCCTCAGTGGAAAACAAATACTCCTCACTCCTAACCTTGGGTCTGACATAGACCTGGCTGTTCTGACCAATCACAGAGGAGCAATGAGTAACATAAGTGAGGCTGCTCCCTGAGTACAGAAGCAAGACAATTTTGCATGCACATAGGGTTACAATTTGCCTCACAGAGATGAAAATATCAACAAAAGAAACCACAGAAGTACCGACTCACAATTTGCGGCACCACCTTACTGAAGTGACAAGAATAGGAAGTATCTGAGTGACCTTAACCCCAATATTAAAATAACTGAAATTTCAATGTTAGCAGACACATGACTACTGCAAGAGCTTTCTTCTGATTTTTGTTTTGGTTTTGTCTTTTTTTCAAAGAGAACAAGCCTGCTATAATCTACTATGTCTGGGAAGAAGAAATTTATTTTTCTCGTGTCCGCTGTATCTAAATTCTAATTTTTGTGGGGTAAGCCAAAAACTGCAATTTCCAATGCACATTATGCATATAAATTTCCCACCACAAAGCATGGGGTTGACGCTTGGCAATCACGGGGGAAGTGCAGGTTGTATCACTGTCACACACAGGCCATATGCTCATTTCTCACAAAATGAGCATTTTTTAAGAAATTTAAGTTCACAAATGCCAAACTGGTATTCCTCTGGTACTTCCCGAGCAATATATTGGAAAAAATTCCATATGCCTTTAATAAGTATTCTGTATTTCCAAAATATTAGTAATATCCTGCCTGTCCCCCACAGGTACCGACTCGCATCTCGCCACATCTCACCAAGCTAGACTAGGCAATTAGGCATGCAGTTGGGGCGTCAACTTAATATGCGCATCTCCTATTTGTTACCAAATATTGGTTTGTACATGTACATATTTGCATTGGGAGTGTAATTCACTTGGTATTTTATTGCTCCCATCCCTTTTACTTTTACTTTATACAAAAAAAAAAAACAAAAAAAAACAAGAGGGTGCCTTTTGATATTTATCTGTTTGTCTTTCAACTTCCACTAATTCTGAGATGCCAAGTAGACCAAGCATCATTCTCGCTACACTCAAACACTGACAATACAATATGTTTTCTGTTGTTATTGTACATTTAACATGGTTAAATCAATGAAATTCACACAAGAAAAAAAAAAGTTAATTCAGTGAAGGAAAAAAGTTTGCTCGCCTGTTTGTACTATTATTCTTCATTTTCACCCAGATATCTTCCCTTCTAGAACATTTACTAGCGCCACACAGCGGGGTAAAGTTTGTATAATTAAGAAAAAAAAGACACAAAAATCCTAGGATGCATATCCATAGATGAACATGTTACTGATCTCACATACACATAAATTTATGTAAACAACTGCTCTATTTTAAGGCCATTGAGGGCTGAGTATTATAGTTAATCATTGTACGATATTGTGACCTACAGACTGCGTGTAAACAGTGGCATTGGCCCTCGGACGTGACTCACTGGGGACATTTAACCCTCAAAAGTGACTTACTGGAGATATGTGACCACACGTAAATGACTCAGTTGTAAACCCTAGTCTTGTGGAGATAGCTCAGCTTTGACTGATGATCTCTTGTTCTACTGTTGTACAGATTTAGCAGCTTTTTCCATGAAGTTAGCCATGCGTACATCTCGTGAAGACAAACCATTTACATCATGGGAGCTGAGAGTCACTTGAACCTGCAACAGACATTGACCAGCACAAGCAGTGTATCAAAATTAATTCCTATCCTTATGTGCAGTGAAACCTCATTATAACAACACTCAATTATCCGACATATTCGTTATAATGACACAAATTTTCATGGGAAAAGGTTCACTTTCTTTGTTATTTGATTCATTTATCTGACATATTCAGTTATCTGACACATTTCTTAGGGAACAGATGGTGTCATTATAACGAGTTTTCACTGTAATATGAAAAAATGCTGTTTTAAGACTTTTTGACAAATCACGCAGATATGACCTACTGAATAACTGCTGTGTGGTCTGAAGAACCAGGACAGGTTCATTACTTTGGGTGCATATAGCATAGTGATACAAAATTGCTCCTGTCTCTCTGTTTATCTATCAGTGTATACATTTTTAGTTTTGTCAATGTGTGTAGTTTCTTGCATGTAACCATAAATATTCTAAGATTAATTAATAAAATGTGAGGGGCATTTTATTCAAGGGGTCTGATTTAGACTTTAACAATGGACCAGAACAAAAGTTTTGGCATAAAAAGCCTGAAAGCAACAGCCATGCAAAGACAATAGTATAACTTAGGTAACCATTTTTTTTTTTTTGGTTAGAATAAATGTTTTTATGTTATTGAATTTTTAAGTGTGTGCAAATGACATTGACAACTTTTTTCCATTTGGAGCTCAAAAAGTAGCATTTACATTTGGAATAATGCGGAACAAAAAATGGTTACCTAAGTTATACCCTTGTCTTTATATAGCTGTTAATTTCACAAAGATTCATCCACCTTGGTAATTAGGTCAAGGTTGTCCATCTTTCAACTTATATGAGTATGCTCTAGTGTGTAATATGGCTGCGCTAGCTTTCAAAACATTTTTACATTAATATGCTGAAATGAATTTCACAAAAAAATGCTGTGATCTCAAAATTTTTTCAACACTTGAGCTTACTACCTATTAACAACTTCTTCATTTGTGAGAAAATTCTTTCCGCAAGTTGATGTGCCGAAAAATAATTATATAGGCTATCAATATTGATACCAAGTTCATTAAGTTGAACCATTCCATTATACAGACCACAGGTCAGTGGTACACACCGGTCCCCATTGGGACAGGGTCACTGAATGTGTTTGAGAACTGTTTTATGAGGAACATCATGTCTATGACAAATTTTCCTACCAGTAATAACACGTCTTTACAAACATACAGTAATGATACACTTTACATGCAAACGTAACATTTTCTTTGTATCTTAAAAATTAGATCATGGTGATCTATCTTGAACAGTTTAATACAGGCCCAACCACAGTATATTATTGTTGACATATTTCTTTTCAAGCAAACAATTCATTTAGGCCAAGGTACTTGAACACATATTGTTTTCCTTCAAAGTTATGATGACTATATGTGATGTTTCTCTGCATGTACAAAGCTAATTTGTTACAACCCTTTGAGTATGTTGATTCCACACTTAAACATGTTAAACTAAAAATTCCGATGTTGTTCATCCATGGAGTAACAGCATAAAGGGGATCAAAACCAATAACTCAAGTGCTCAATCCAGTTAAGTGGGATTAAGCACTTGAGGTTTACAGTATACTAGCAAAATTGTCATGTTACCTTGTTGTAGACATTGAACCATTCAGGGTGATGATCCATCTTCTCTGCCTGCATTGCCACCCTTGTCATAAAGCCAAAAGCCTGCAACATGTAAAATACATCCGTCTCCTCTACCACATGCTCGCTGTTTTGCTTTTTTTTTCACAATGAATCCAACCATAGGCCTGAGATTTAACTCCAGTGCCACAGTTTGGGCTGAGTCAACAGCTTTCCTCTGGATATGTTGGGTTCAATGCATCCAAAGTGTTGAAGCTGAGGAAAGCTGTTGACCTAGACTATTATATTTTATATTCTATGTAATTACAGGCATGCTGGTACTTGAATGAAAGGTGTTTTTACAAAGAAACTGTTTCTAGCACCCTTATTAATTATGATCCAGAGCAGTTCATTTTCATTTAAGTCATAGTTGGCAATGAAAGAGTTAACATAGACATGATAGGCCAGAAAGTTACCGTACAAAACTGCCTTTCTAATGTTCCGATGAACACATAAACAGTGGTAATGAAAACTGTGTTTGTTTCTGAAGAGATATCTGTGAACATTTGTTCCAAGAAAAAAGGGTTACTGTCCTAATTGTCAGGACACAGGACAAGTGATTTTGGAGTTTCACTTGTCCATCAGATAAAATTGTTTGTCCTTGTATGTAACTGACACAGCGATTTTTGGTTGAAATAAACAAAGCACATAGAATTGGGAGATTTCACATGCATGCCAACGAAATTAAAAAGAGCTGTGACTTCAGTTTGTTGCATTAATTTGGATGTATATTTTATAAACTTGTCAATAAGCAACTGATAAAACAAGAGAAAACTGCAAGTCTAAAAGAAGAGAAAACTGCAAGTCATTACTAGTCCTCAAGAGGATTTTACTTGTCCTGGGCACTAGGATCATATCAATTTTCATATCCTGGAAAAAGACTATTGCCTCTCGTCTTGATACCTTCCAATGTTTTTTTTTCCGGAAATGATCATCAAATTTCTGGATTTCTACTCTACAGTGGTACCTGCTATTTAAGACCGCCCCTACAGCCAACAAAAAGTGGTCTCATACTGCAGGTGGTCTTAAATTGAAGGTATATTTAACATTAAATGCAGCAGAGGGTCTTGAAAGAGTGGTCTTAAAAAGACATGCAGTCTTAAATTGGAGGTGGTCTTTAGAGCAGGTACCACTGTATTACTTAACTCATTAATGGGAAAACACATGACTGGTGTACATAAAATCCTGTGATACAAGTCTATTTATAGAAACTTTGCATATTTCTTCTAAACTTTATCTTTATTTTATATTATATATGTATATGTTTATGTTTAAATATCTATTTATAGAACTCATTTCAAGTTTTCTTAACCTCAAGTTGCATATTCAGTTTTTCTATTTTAATTATTTTTTTCCCTTTGGGCCACCATGGAAATAAGTCATTAGACTTACTGGTACCATCCTAGGTTCCTTACTGTATGTTATGGTTTTTACTGTATGTGAACCTGAATAAAGTCAATCAATAAATCAATCAATCACCTTCATTTTAAAGGTATGATTAAGTTTTCTGTTTCTCATTTCCACCAATTGAAGAAAATGGGATGGTTGACCTCAATGGAAGGGAAATCCTGGATTGGTAGAAATTCATCAAATGCCTATTCAGACTCGTGTCCAGGCTCTTTTCTTCAATCAGTTGGGACATAAGAAACTGGTAATTTTAATAATGATGTCCTAAAAACTAAAGATGCGAAACACTAAGCTAACTGGGCATTTTGTAATCTTATGTCTCAGCCAGTCACCTATGCTGAACTTATGACAGCTCATACCTGAAGTCCTGACATATTAAATAGAAAATCTAAATCTAGAAGCTTTGATTCCTTTAAATGTAATCTTTTACCATGTTTACAGAGGTCTGCAATTTTGTTTGTCTGTGTAGTCCTCAGCATCTTATTAACCCTTCATTCACACTTTCTTGTCCATTTATACAAATTTCATTTAGAAAACCCAATTTCTGCTTGCCCCACCCCTTTCCACCAAGCAAGTGGTTTGAGATTTAACTTTCCCCGACTAAAATTACTTGTTCTAGGCTAGGGGACATGCAAATTGTAGAGTGCTGCACCCATTCATGTTCATCTGAACTTCTTTACCATGTTTACACAGACCTAAAGCTGGGTTACTTGGAGATACATGAGTGCAAATGAATAATATATAGAACAGCTTGCCCTGAAACACTTCTCAACAAGAGCCCACCACTACTTAAAATCATAATACTGAGGTAATACCTAGTAAAGAGGAAATATTTTAGTGAAGCTTTTGGAGAAAGGACCTTAGTTTACCTGGTTAAAATTCTTAAAGAGGAATTCTTTATATATTGCATCTCTGCCTTCAGTCTGGCTCCAGCCTGCCTCCTTGAGAGGTACCACTTCCTTCTGCCGTTCTTCATCTGTCAGTTTGGCCCTTTTGGCTTCCGATGCCTGGGGAAAATATTAAAGGAAACATTTGGACCCTACAACACTGATGACACTTTAAGAATAGAGGTTACCCTGTGCCAAATTCAGTATCCTTACCTGTGTGGACCCCCCCCCCCCCCCCACCATCCCATGGAGAGCCTGTATCTTCCCTCAACCCTTCCCAGTGATTGCTTACCTCACAAATGACGGCCTGTAGTAGAAGGGAGGAGTGACTGTGGTCAGGGGAGTAGCCATCACTGTGTGTGTGTAGTAAGCCATGGGTACTTCCCTTGTAAAAAGCATGGTGCCTGCGGTCCTTTAATTTCATTTACAGCTGTATCAATGCATTTATTTTTTAGGTCTGATTGTATGCAAGAACTATGGTATGAACAATGTTCTGAACAGTTACAGGCTGAAGGCCCTTTAATTTATTTGGGATAATATAGCCTATGACAAAATTTTACAAAAGAATGTATGCAATATGCACAATAGTACTTCCATATGTATGTAGTTTAGACAGTTACAGGTTAGCTTATGGACAGTAAAGAGTTTGGACTGCGGAATAGGGTAATGACTACTAGGAAGTGTTTCTGGACAAAAAGACACAAATACAATATATCACCAAAAAAAATACAATATATCATCAACCAACTAAAATGTTTTGGGTTGCATCTTACAGTGGCCCATTGAACAGAATGCTTTATCCTTTCCATGATTTTAGGTTGACCACAACATGGAATATGTACAGTGCTCTTTGAGCCCTAATATTCAACAAGGTAATGTGCTCATGTCATGCATGGTCTCAGTAAACTGGCAACCTGGATAATATTAATATTTTGAAGAGCCATTCTTGAGATTTTTTTTTTTTTTTTTTGAGATTTGCCATAATGACAATTCCACTGGTCAGCCAATCAGAAGGTGTGAACGACACACTACATCCACAATACTAGCATTATTGCTTGGGCTTGTATCATTCAACTGGAAGTTCCAACAAGTACTGGCAAATCCTGCTGCATCAAGCATGGCAAAATATGTTGCTCTTGTCAAACTAGCAACTTGGATAAAATTGTTTCAAAAATTATAGTCATGTTAGCCAAACACAAACACACTGACCTCATTATAAGAATAATTCAGTCTTTGTTTGCTCAGAATAAGTATTCTTCAGGCGTATTCCAAGAAATGTTAGCAATACCCTTGGTTTTCCATTACTATGCCAGTTTCATGGTGGCTAATTGTCATTTTTGCCTGATGACACAGGCTGAGATTTTTTGCTGGAAATAGATATATGCATCGCCCTTGCCTGCTTACTGACCAGAGATCTACAAAAGTGCAAGTCCAACTTTTCACCAAAATATTTGTTCAAAAGCTTATATAAGCCATAGTACACCCATGCTTTCTGCTACATGTATCTACCTCCACTGCTGCAGTCATGGCGGCAGGTTGTATTATATTATTGCCTAGCAACACAGGGAGATATTTGTACCTCTGCCATAAAACGTGTGATTCGGGGGGGGGGGGGGGAGCTAGTACACTGGTACAATTAATAAGTTGGCCCTAGTACAAGGTACGGAAAATTTTTAAAATGTAGATCTACAAAGAACAGTTGGTCAAAGTACGGAAATTAATTAAAATGGCCTTCAGCATGTAAGTACAGCAAATAAAAATGCCCAGTACGGAAAAAAAAAAAAACCCTTACGGAAAAAAAAAAAAACCCTTACACCCCACCCCGACCCCCCTGGATTCAGGCCAGTTACCAGTTTTTATCTAATTCTAATGGACTTTGAACCTTGTCTGTCTTGCCCTTAGACTGGTTTCAGGGCATACTATTACTAGCAAAAACTAATCCCGAAAGCAGGTTGAACATGTATCATTTGTATGTTCACACAAGAAAACGGGAACCCGATGCACAATGACAAAGTTTACTTCAGTTTTTGTCAGTGGGAGGCGGGCTGCACGGTTTACCTTCCTCAGGGTAGCTATGTGGATAATGCCGGGTGTCACACCCTGCACACACATGCGAATCTTGATCGCACGCTTCGGTGAACAAGCAGATCGCGTCCACCGGTCTTCACCGGCACCGTCCCTCGTTTGGAAAGTTACATGTGGCTGGGTCCGTATCATGTACGGATGTTCTCACTTTAACAGACCAAGATCCTTGCTTCACGATTCATGACAAGCAACACATTGTTGTGTTTTTTTCTGTGGTAAACAATACGCAGCTCTGGTTCACAAGACAAATGCATATTTCAACTGATATTACTCACCATCCTTGCGTATTTTCGCACCTGCAGGGAAACTGGGCGGAGAAACCGCATCCTGAACAAGGCCAGGGGAAGTTCCCACAATGCACCAATATCCGTGAACACTTTCAATCACGTTTCTATTTCATTCATTTTGTTGTATAATCAAACTTTCAGACTGCAAATATCCTGGAAGACAAAAGCCTACTGGCTAACTGACAGGACTTTTGATAAAGAAATATTTGCAGTTTTTTTGTTGTTTTTTTAACAACAAAATCAAGCTCAACCATAATACTGTTTAATTTGGTTGGCTGACGACAGATGGTGCTGGTAGGACTATGGCTTCTGTTGTCAATCCGGTCCCAAGTGGCGATGCAGAATGGATGGTTTGGAAGGCAAGAAGCTACCTGAAATCAGATCCATATGCCGCAAAGTCGTGGTTAATAACTGCCCGAACTCTGTTTCCAAAGAGTTTTACTATACAGGTAAGATAACGTTATCAGCCCTGTTTGCTTGTTTGTACATGTACTATTTCGTTTCATTATCGCTCACAGTTCTTATAATTATATTTAGATAGTTATAGTTGGTTTCTGGACGCAGGCCTAGGCCTCTATATCCAGATCACAGGCTGTAGTTCTGATATGATAGGCTGTCACGTGAGCTTGGTGGGTTGTCACGGTAGTTGTATTTAATTTCAGCACTGTTCCATAATTTAGGTGTTTTAGTGTTGCACTGATTTTGCAGTAAGAACATGTTCAGGTAAACTGTTCTTGAAGTTGAAGTTGCGCTCAGCCTCAAAATCCGGTCAGTGAGAGCATTCCTATTCTAAGTAGCTCCACATGACAATCTGAACATGGATATCTGTGTCCTCTTGCGATTTAGGCAGCTATCGCAGTGTACTAAAAAGAATGATCATTGTCTGATGATCATTGTCTGGGTTTGTCTGTCTGTCAGTTCCAATAGACCATGATCATACCAAACCATGTCCATGAACTCTTGTACATGTACATGGTGAATCTGTTGTGCACATTTTACCGATTGCCTAATCCACAGATCATGCAGCGCATTCTATCCATAGTTCATGCACACATTGATGGATTGCGGAACAGTCCATGGATGGCACAGCTCGTTCTTCCGATGGGGATACTGCATTTTATGGGTACAGTGCAAAGGTGACCCCATGCATAGTAAAATATTATCAACAAGTTCAAGTTCTTTTATTGCACAATTCAATACAAGATGAACATAGCAAGTAATGACAGGATAAAATAGCTACATCTATTGATCTTACAGTATAAAGATATATAATGCCCAGGCCCAGGGGCATGAATAAACAAATACAAACATGTTAACTAGACATATAAACTACCAAAATGGCTGTGAGAGTAGGGTATGCACTCACTGTATGCACCAGACATATTCATGACACACAGTGGATCTGGAACTACTGCCCTCTGGCAGCTTTACAAGTGAACTTAATAAATAAATAAATTATAAACAGTATCCAAGATACTTAAGAGGCCAGTCCAAGCTTGTTTCCAAATTTCTGGCCACTGTGGGCACATTTTAAAAATATACAAACCGAAGTTTCTGCAAGAGTCTGCACTTCTGGTGTGGCTATATCCATGACCGCTTAGTACATGCTGCTTGTTTCACTCTGTGACTTTCACCCCAAGAATCGCATGTCTTTATTCTGTATAGAAGCACCCTAGTGATCCAAAATGCCCAGTATCACCTCACCCTCCTTGCTTCTATTTATTCTCTTTATTCTGTTGGCTGTCCCTTATTAAAATGGCCACAGAAAAGCTGGTGACACTTGGCATGCCACTCAACAGATAACACTCACTGCAGTCCATGGAAGGCGCAGCGAAAATATGAAGATGCTGTGGGTCATTCCACCCATCACAAACAAATCGAGAGAATATGCAGTGTCATCTATCAATGTGTGCATAAAACCATAGATCCATAGAATATCCTTGTTTGTTGTCCTGAGCCTCAGGCTCAGGACAACCAACAAGAGAAGACGCAAATTTATGTCTTGTATGACGAATGATATATGGGCTGGAAATGTTAACATGTAGATATGTTACTTTTGAAGGAGTTTGCTGTCATGTCCTAGTCATCAATATTAATAGATTATCATAATGACATAATTGTAGGGCCATTTCTGAGAATCCACCACCCCTACAGTTCACTTGCCATGACACTTTGAACAGTGATTTTTTTAGTAGCCCCTTATTCCCCCAGGAAATAGATGGTAGATTCAAAAGAAGCTCCAATTGTAGTTTCTATTGTATTTGTGTCTTTTTGCCCAGAACCACTTCCTAGTAGTCATTACCCTATTCCGCAGTCCGAACTCTTTATTCTCCATAAGCTAACCAGTCCTTGTCTAACCTATATACATATGGAATTACTATTGTCCATATTGCACACGTTCCTCTTGCAAACTTTTGACATAGGCTGTATCAGCCCAAATAATTTAAAGGGTCTTCAGCAGGTAACTACTCAACATGTTTCAGAGCCTTTTGAAAGTTTGTCTAGATTAGTGCCAATTAATTGACAATGTGCACTGCGGCATGCTGCTAGCTTTAGCACCCACAGTCCTGCAAAATACAGAAAACCATTGAAAAATGAAAAAAAAAAAAAAAGGAAAATTCTTTCCTGCAATGACATCTCATGCTTGGCATACCCACAGTCTCTGCCTGAGGCTGTGTTGTCATAGCCAAAGTCATGCGATGCCGTTACCTACTCCCTTCCTTCTTCCTCCCTCTGCCACCCAGTGTCCCAGCAGCCTCACCTTGTGCGGAACATGGGGGGAACCAGGTTTCAGACGAAGCGGGTCTTAGATGGCTGGGGAAAAGCCCAAGTATGATACAGACTGCAAGACCTACATGTATATCAGTATCATGGACTGAAGGTTGAAACCCACTGTGCTCTCTACTGTACGGTACATGTGTAGCTACTTTTCTCGAATAACAGCAAGGAGTCTTTTAAATGCACTGACTCACTCACAAGACTGCTCAAACAGCAGCCTTTGAGAAAACTAGTCCTGGACCACTTGCAGTTGAAAGCTAGAGACGAAAAGTCCCTTGGGTCTGTCCGGGAGTCCAACTTGGACCACCTGCACAGAAATTGGAGTACATTGTAGTAACCATTCAGCCATGGCAACTCTCCCTCCCTTCGATTACTCACTCCCTAACCCAGCACACTACATATAATAGCTAATAGTGCACAACCTTTTATATTACGGTGGTACCTGCTGTTTGTGGCCACCCCTTCTGCCAAGAAAAAGTGGCCACGTACAGCAGGTGACCTGTCACCACAAGTAAATTTTACAAAGAAATTGACTCCTATATCTGAGACTAGTGACCATAAAAAGCAATGTGGCTGCTCATGGCAGTGGTTGCATACAGCAGGTACCACTGTATATCGTGGATGTGCCATAATTGGGTAGCATCTAGACTTGTTTCTGATTTGATATCCATCTTCACTGAGGCATGTCTTGAGATGTAAATTTCAATGTGCATACATACAACCATCAGAGCTTGAACTGTGCACTTGCTATTTAGCCAAGACTAGAATGGAGAACAAGATGTCAACAACACATACATTTAGTACTTGAGACAAGCTTATCATAATGGCCAGCACCAAAATCAACCGAGTGAATCAACTGAAAGTCAAACATCATAACTTGAACTATTGTAAAATGTCTATTGGTATTTGCCTACATCATCTGAGGTCACCGGTCCCTTGCCTCAACATTGACCGATAAAATTCCCAATGACATAACAGGAGTGATCATTCAATAGTATATGGATGTGCATCTGTATTTAATCAAACACATAAACTGAATCCATAGATGTCAACTCTCCCATTTTCACCGGGAGTCTCCTGTTTTGGAGACTCAAAAAGTTCTTAAAATGATATGGATTTTGAGACAAAATTTATTATTTTCTTCATGTTCATACACTTTTTATAATGAACTTCCCGATCACTCGTCTTTGGGGGTTGACACATGTGTCTATCTCCATTATAGGTACATGTAACTGTCTGTCATGTTTTCTTTGTGGCATACATGGTGGTCAGAGTCTCCCAAGTTTTCTGATGAGGTGTTTGCAGTCTCACGTTTTTCTGACCCTAACAATTTCTCGATTTGCATGTACATGTAGCCTCTTTTTTAATATTTTCACAATGTAACATGAACATGATGAAGGGAGCACTCTTTTTTTTTTCACTAGTGAGCATCAAACATAGCTGTTTTCCATCTATTTTATAAGCTGTACTACATGGAAACTTTCGTATATTTCTAGAATTCATTGTATCACAATAATGTATGGTTGAGTTTCATTTTGTATGGTACATGTGTTTTTAAAATTGTTATGAAAACATACATATTGTATCTCGAGCATTACTGGAAGTATGATCCTATGAATATAAATTTTGTTTTCAGTATGAGGCATACAGTATAGAGAAATCATGGAAAAATGCAAAAGATGCTGCAAAACTTCTTGAAGAAATGTAAGTGCATTTATGAAATTCTGTGTAGTAGCACTTGAAACCTCATTATAACGACACACAGATATTCAACATATTCATTATAGTGACACAAGTTTTGAATAGCAAAAGTTCATTTTCTTTGTTATTTGATTTATTTATCTGACATATATATTCAGTTATCTGACATAGTTCTAAGGGGACAAATTGTGTCATTATAAAACATTTTCACTGCAAGTGTATATATATTTGAGTATTCTTGATTCAAGTGCTCAAAATTACTGTTATCACATCACAACTTGCTGTCCAGAATTGACCCTGAGTTAACCTGCAAAGTTCACTCAAAGCCATTTAAACCTGTACATTGTAAAAGTCTGATGCTTTAAAAATGTCAAACATTCAAATGCAATCAGAATCCTGAAGTTACATTGAATGTAAAATAACTTTTTTGCAACCTGCTGTCTGAAGATGCTAAGATCATCATGCCATAGGGGATTTCAAGTTAGCAAATTTCACTGATAAAAATTGTAAAGAATTCTGGGGTTTGAACATAGTTTTGGGAAAAGAATTTAAGTATATTTGAAGACTGTGTGTAATAACTGATTAATGGGGACATGAAGTAAGCTTACCCATGGAGACGTGGTCATAGGTGAACTAAATGTGGGCTGGAACAGGGTATTTGTACACCTGATATATAGAAATAATATCACTGATGAGCAATGAGGTAACTTGCAATTGGTTTCGTCTACATGCAGCCTAGAATATTCACACATACATACATTTACCTATATGTCAGCATGACCTAGTATTTAGCCACTGAGCTGTATGTCCTATCTGCTCTACGCAATCAAATATACACATAGCTTATTTACACAATCAGTGTATGTTTAGCTTTGACCAAAGTTGAAATTAAAGTGACTCTACAAAAAAGTGCAAACTATAAAGTAAAACTCTGGCATCTGAAAATAAAGTAAGCAGAATCTGGATGCTCGTTGCACATTTTAATCAAGAAACCATAAAAGATGTAAATTTGACTATTAGGGTCAGAGATAAGGGAAAAATGATTGTTTTTCTAGAAAATTTTAAGTAATTATTTGAATATTTAGTTCTTTCATTGCCAACTGCAACAAAAGTCTAATTGCGCATAATAAACTGCACTGACTTATAATAAGGATGCTAGATTTATGTTCCTAGTAAAAACACCTTTTGTTTGAATACATGTACCAGCGTGCCTGGAGATACATAGAATATAATAGTTCAGGTCAACAGCTTTTCTCGGCATGCTTTGGGTGCAATGCCCCGAAAGAAAGCTGTTGACTGAGTCAAAATGTGGCATTCAAAGAGTTTATAGAACCCTACAGTGTTTCTATTGGGCTACACAAGGTAATCGCACACAAGGTTGAATTTTAATAGGAATTTTTGAAAGCATGCAACAGAGTGTTCATTACGTCTGTCTTGAGTGTAATTTGCATATTGACATGATAATTTAGACCTCTCTTAGCTTTACACCTTTAGGTCAGATGACATTGTGACCTTAGCCAAGCAGACCCTGTAAATCCATGGAAGTTTACAAAGATCTGTTGCATATCGAAGTTTTTAAGCTTTAGAAAAAAAATACTTTTAAATTAACATTCTGTAAATGGTGATGCTGGAGACTGATAAACTCTATTTTCTGCCTTTATTTTGAATTTGGTGAGTCACAAGTGTGTAGTTCTGAATAAGGTCTTTGTATTAATTTGTTCGATCAGATTCAGCAACTTTCCCCAAGACCCGCAATTATGGAGTGAAGTACACTGCCTGCTGGACGCACTGCAGACGGACAGCAATGATGCAAGTTCACAGTTCCATAGAGGTATAACTGCAGGCTTTGCCACATACATACATGTATATACATACACACACATATTGTATACACATGTACATGGATATACATACATGTATTTACATGTATACATACATAAATATATGTTATATAATATATGAGCAATTGACAAGGCAAGGCCAAAAATGACTGAAAAAAAAAAAGAAAAAAATATATATTATATATGTTTAGATATTATTTATCTTAAATTGTCTTATTCATTTATTTGTTTGAATGCTTTTTAAAATTTATTTCCTATTGTACAGATCTCTTTGCTGCAATTCCCACCACACTGCAGTGCCACATGTTACTGAGAATAGCGGACAATACCAGCAATATCTTAGAGCAGTGTCGTCTTCTGCTGCTGGTGCTAAGGAGGTATCCAGAACAAGTCTATGAACATGGTGTAAGAAGATATCAATATCCTACTACAGTCAAACCTGTCTTGAGAGACCCCTCCTTTGGAAGACCACCTACCTTTTGTGACCACTTTTCTTGTGCAAAAACACATTCCAATGATAATTTCCCTCTTTTAGTAGACCACCTGCAGAACCTGACCAGTGACCACCCGAAATAGCCCCAAGAGACCACCGATACAGCCACAAATACCCCATTTATATAAGTAAAATCCACCAATTTTGGCAAAATTAAAAAAAGTGTTTTGATAAAATGAGTTCAGAAAAAGAAATATGTTTATGATGTCAACAGATAAATCAAGATCTGACTGTCAGATGGAACTGGATGTAATAAATGTAGAAACATGCATGTTTGAATCTAAAATATGGATGGAAATTCGAACTAGAGGTTAGTTGTTGGCCAGGTGGCACAACAATCAACCCTCCTTTGGGAGACCACCTGCTTTGTGTTACCACTTTTGGATGTGTCCCAGGGGTGGTCTCTCAAAACAGGTTTTACTATATACATGTCACAAATATCCAGCATAACTACTTGCTGGCTATTTTTCTTTTTTTTTTTTTTTAACTTCTGGGAAATAAACAAATATTATGAATACATGTAGATAGTAGTAAATTCTATG
This sequence comes from Hermodice carunculata, assembly GCA_964020975.1. Classification (NCBI taxonomy): domain Eukaryota; kingdom Metazoa; phylum Annelida; class Polychaeta; order Eunicida; family Amphinomidae; genus Hermodice; species Hermodice carunculata. The sequence continues at coordinate 40,527,163 of OZ026628.1, read as the reverse complement.
GCTTTACTAATCTTTCAGGGAATTTCGAAATGGGAGTGAGAACAAAATGATAGAGATGAAAAAAAAATAGGGACAGTTTTCAGAATATTTGGTAATATATTAATGAGCCTGTCACCTAGATGTATTTTAATTTTTCTAGGTACAGGTACACATGTAAATACATGGATGAAAGTTTTCAGTTTAAAAAAACAGAATTCTGTGTTGGCAAAATTTTTGGTGAAGAAGTTTTTGACATGCTATAAAAAACTGCTAAATATGAAAACAAAATACGGACTTAAATTTTATTGTACATTGTCAGTAACAAAACGCATTAGTAAATGTTTTTTGGGATGCTTTGCCTATCCAATTCCAGAAAATGATGTACGTATTATTTATGTGACAAACAGTGGAAAATTGAGCATATAATGCACGAGTAGAACAAAGTTGTCTTTTGTGATATAAATATATGTTTATATATAAATTGTAAATATTGTTGTAAAGGTGAATGATGGTCCTTAAATATCGTTCAGTTCCATCTTTATATGGGAATACATGTGTAACATTGAGTATCGATTACACCATGGTATAATTGTTTGTCTTTGACAGATAAAGTTGATTGACTCACTGCTGGCAACAGAAAAGAAGGCACAGAGTCACAATCCTGTCAACTGTTACAGGAAATACCTGGGTAGGTAATTAACTCATTCCTTACCATGGTCACAGGGTTTGGTCAGTGGTTCTGGCACTGCCTGGCAAGTCAAGCTGCAGCTGATACAAGGGTAGCTGCAGCATGACTTGCCAGGCAGTGCCAGAACCACTGACTGAAGACTATAGGCATGTTGGTACTTGAATGAAAGCTCAATTCATGAAGAATTTAAATATGTAATTGTTGTCTTAAAAATCAGGGACTGGTATGGAATAAGTTAATAAGCTGGTAGTCTAAAGTATGTAACAATCCTATCAATGGTGACAGAATGTCCCTGGGTAGGTAAAGAAGCTGAATGTAGATATTCTTGATGGGCCACACTATTATACAAGTAGGTGCAATAGTGCCACACCTACCAGGTAGTTCTCGGGGGGGGGGGGGGGAGGGGAAATCTAATTTTCGATGCTCAATACACAATCAAGTGACTGTTTGTATGGAAGCCTATACAGTACTTAAATTAATATTTTAATAAGAATAACAATAAGTTTAACATTTAGATTTAATCAGTTCATATGATCAAGATTCATGCTGTCAATGGGAATGTAATATATTAAACATGCATGTTGGCAAACGATATTGCACAGATATGTGACTGAATAAATGTAACTTACATTAACTTCCCATGACCTCATAATGTTTTTCAGTTCATGATGTTGTACCTCTGGTGCTGAAAACGCCACCTGGTGAGCTCCTACATAAACACATATATCGCTGGCTACAGAAATCCATAGAGTTCTACATCTGCTATGTAACTCAGCCTCCCTCCGGGGAACCTCTCTTGTCCCCAGTTGCAGGTAAGAACTTAGAATTATTATCACATGTATTTTTTTCCTTTTTTTTTTTGCTTTTCGGTTTATTTGTGAGGAAAATTTAGAAAAAAGTCTTTGACGTTGCTTGGCCAATTGCTTCAACATTGTGCAGGAACACTCTCTATATCCCAAGATTTTAAATTGTTCCAGCAGGTGGTGCAGCAGATTTTTATCTGCTATTCTGAAATGACTTGCATGTTTTTGTAATGTTTAACTTGTTTTCCCAATTTGCATGCTGGACTCTCTTCAAACTATGTGGAAATACTGCTCACCACAGTCTGCACTAAAGTTGTTCACTGCATGTTACCACTGATATTTCCTGATTTTAAAAGAACCTCGGGACTATGTAATGACAGGGAATAGTACACAGCAGGTATATATATATATATATATATATATATATATATATATATATATATATATATATATATATACATGTATATATATATATATATATATATATATATATATATATATATATATATATATATATATATATATATATATATATATATATATATATATATATATATATATATATATATATATATATATATATATATATATATATATATATATATATATATATATATATATATATATATATATATATATATATATATATATTTCTCCAAAATTGTGACCCAAATCCACTTCCAAGTTAACAAGCGTATTGGTTGAAAATAATCAAAGTTTAAAAAAAAAAGAGAAAAATTTCCCCTCTAGAAATTTGCATTTAAAAAAACATTAAGTGTGACTATGAACATTGAAATTATATGACTTTAGATTTGACATCACCAACAAAGAAGGTGGCAGCCTTGTACTCTGTGGGCAGTGGTCGACGACCTAGCATTGCTGGCCTCAATGAAAAAGATGGCTACGTAAGTCACCCAATGGAGTCTCTCTATGACACCGTGATGCTGGTTGCAGAGCAGTTTGGCTGGGACTTGGGCGATTTTACATCGAAGAAAAGGTAAATAATTTGGATTTGTTATAAGGCCCCAAGAGAGTAAAACACAGGATGTGCTTGGATTTAACGAAGAATCAAACAGTCAGCCAACTATAAATGTACCTTTCACCACTTACATGACATTTTAGGTAAAAGATTTGCACTGTTCAGCACACTCCACACTGTAATCGCTAGCGTTAGCGGTGGCATCCGTTGTAAAAATATGACGGCATGGGCCCGACTCTGCTACTTGCTGATTGGACAATCAGGCCAACAATGGAATGCATAGTTAATTACAGTCCAGAAAAGTTTGGTTCAACTCGGTTTAAACAGGTCTATTGTATTTTGGAAGCACTGGTCTGTCTTGGAAAATAACACAAAAGTACTGTGTATAAAGTACATTTGTGCAAAACTTTTAAGACATGAGATTAATTTGTAATGTATATATGTATGGTCTTGGATGTCAGCTTCAGTGCTGATACAATTACAAAAATATACAAAGTGAACTTCGTTATTTATGGCAATGCTGAATGTAATTATATAAATGTAAGTACATTCAGCATTCCCATAATGCTGATATAAAACTTGAAACAAACTCAATATACTTGAACCAATAAAAAGTCACAAATTTTTGTTGTTAGCATTGTTCTTGGGATACAGGTGTTAAAGTTGAAAAAGTGGTGCATACATATATCTTTAGTAGACTGTAGTGATAAAATGTGAAAAATTTTGAAATTCTGAGACCTGTGTTGAAGTTAGTTCATTATCTTTACATGTTCATGACTACCAGTTGTTTTAAAGTGAAAGATTTTCGTCATTAGATGGGCATTCTGTTTTTTAACAAATTTTTCAATTTGGGTGTCAGTCAGTTAATACATGCATTCCTATTGATTACCACGTAAGTCAATGGACAATGATCAGTTGTTGATTGCAATGGTAATTCACGTGTTTTACTTCCTCTCCAAAGTCCTTATCCCCCAGACCAGAGTGGGGCATATTATTGGTGGTTAACAACAGCTGAGGCTATGCTTCTTTATTTTTTTCATTTTTGTGTAATGACTCTACAAAGACTTGCCATGGAGCATTGCTTATTCAAGTAAACAGATGCCACATGGTTAAAGACAGTTGTAACCTCCTGATTTCTAAGCTTCATTTTTATCCACCACCCCCCCCCCCAAAAAAAAAACAGTTTTTGCAATCTGAATTTATGTCCACAAACTTCAAATACAAGACTTCCCAAACATGATAAAAAATTATTTTGTGAAATGTGAAGAGTTCCAAGCTTCCACATGTACCTCAATGGGGGTTCCCATTTGCAATGCCAGTTTTCTCAAATCTCTTCTGAATGTATCCTTTACCCAAACAGTTGCCATCTGTGGGACTGAACCCCAAAGGAGAGGGTCAGGGCAGATGTCCTGAATCATTAATGCTGCTGAAACAGTGTGTGTTGTGTTTTTTTTTTTCTTCACATTTGAAACCGTCAAAGAGCCATGCATGCACTGTAAATTATATGGGAATCATGGTAAAGATGTCCATGAAATCTGAACTTCTGGGTTAGCATGCGAGTGTCGGGCAGAAAGGTCCAAAATGTACAATGTACATATACATGTATCATATGTACGTATACACTGTGCATAACCATTTAGTTTTCTAGTTAACTCTTTCAGTGTCAAATCACATCTTAAGTTGATCCACTTAAATCAAACTAATCTGAATTATCATTTGGATCCAAGATTTGTATTCCTCGTAAAAAGACCTTTCATTCAAGTACCAGTATGCCTATTGTTCCAGATAGAATACCCCAGGTCAACAGCTTTTCTCGGCACACATTGCACCCAATGGGCTCCAAGAAAAGCTGTTGACTCAGTCCAAAATTTGGCACTGAAAGGTTTAAGAGTGAATCAGGTTTTCCTTGGTGCACTTTGGGTACATTGTGTCCAGAGTGCACCAAGGGAGGTTTTAGGCAAAGGTTTAGGATTTTTGTAAATTATTTCTTTCAAACTTCATGCAAAATTTGGAGAGAACAAGCCAAAATTAGGAAAATTTGCTGAGCAAACATATATTTTGTACAAATTCACAATAGCTGTACTTTGAAACACACTCAGTTTCAATGTAGACAGATATTCTTATCATACTATGGAAGGATATATACTGAAGACAATACTACTCTGTGATTTGATATAAGAAGAAAGAGATTTTCTCCAGCTGAAGGACCTGTGTTATCACCGAGTACATATATTTGATGATTTTGAATGCACCTCTCCATGGTGTATATTTTGGAATTACATGTACATGTATGTATGTGTATATATGTATGTATGTATGTATGTATGTATGTATGTATGTATGTATGTATGTATGTATGTATGTTTCTTTGGGTTTTGAAAGGATCAATTTTAGTGAAGCTGTGTAAAAATATTATAGAATCAATCAGAAATAAATACCAAAGGGTTTTTTAAAACTGCTGGTAACTTCCATCTTCAAATAATTAAAGCTTTTATGATGTTATTTAATCAAACAAGAGAAACATTCAGGATTAACTTTGTCTTATTACTCTGTTACAGTGCTGATTCAAGATGGCAAGAATTATATGGTCTTTATCAGCGGGATCCATCAGCCAATCACAAACAGGTTCTCTACTGTGGCACGATACTATTTCTGGAATGCCTCTACCATTACGCCAGTCGCATGGACTCTGAGCAGTTTGCAGGTTTGAGATGGATGTTATTCATAGCACATAATGAGGAAAATCCACAAACATGGATTAACTAAAGTTTGGCTTGTTTTGATTTATATATCATACGTGGAGTGGTCTTTCCAGTCAGTACTCGGTGAAGTGCAGGGCAGAGAATATAGTGTAAAAGATTTCAACTCTTTCAGTGCCACATTTTGGACTGAGTCAGCAGCTTTCCTCAGTGAACTTTGGGTGCAATGCACCCGAAGCATGCCACAGAAAGCTGTTGGTCAACCTGGACTGCTATCTTCTATGTTACTAGCGGCATGCTGGTTACTTGAATGAAACGTCTTTTTACAAGGAACATGAATCAAGCTCCCACATTATAATTCAGAGCACTTTGTTTTAGATAGTTTGACTTAACTCATTCCATACTATGGTTACAGGCATTGGTCAGTGGTTCTGGCACTGCCTGGCAAGTCATGCTGCAGCTGCAGCATGACTTGCCAGGCAGTGCCAGAACCACTGACGAAAGCTCTTTTTTTTTTTTGAAGAATTTAAATGTGCAATTGTCATCTTAAATCTATGAAAATTTATAGAAAAAGCAGGGACTGGTATTGAATGAGTTAAGTCGCAGTTGATGCTGAAAGAGTTAGGACATAATGATAGGAAATGTGTGTGGGGTGGTGATTCTGAGGCATCACTGAAGTGCACAGAGAGCAACAAAGATGCCCGATCGTGAACATCGCCATAATGCTGGAACATAGACAGCTACTGAGTAATTAATTGTTTGTCATCAAAATCATACAGTCAACTTGAAAGCAGGATTGACAGTTGACCCCAGGAACTGGGGCCATGTTTGTAGGTTGATGGTAGCTGCCTAGTTTATAAATCCTGTGCGAATGTGTTAAAAGTTATCGTGAACATGAGTGTAACTTTCTTCAGTTCAAGATGTGGGCCCAAAATGACCAAGATGTACCCATAGGACCTTGCAGCCTAAAGTATGTTTTGGTTACTGTAGATGTACACTTAAGACCAGTGGAAGTACCACAACTTTAAGGCTACTTTGTATTTAGTGTACATATATTTGAACATAGATCAGTTGCCATGTTGATGATTTCAAGAAGGTTGAAGTAGCATTTTGATGTGTGCATTAAAAGATTTTTTCCTCTGTTTCAGTAAATGTGAGCGGGTCAGGTCATGACCCACCCATTGTCCTTATAGAGGGCTTCAAGGCAGATGTACAACTCAGAGAGTACGTACGCTATATTTACAACCACACCCACAGCTAAAAATATATGTATGACCAACAAAGAGAGTATCTATCTATCTATCTATCTATCTATCTATCTATCTATCTATCTATCTATCTATCTATCTATCTATCTGTCTGTCTGTCTGTCTGTCTGTCTGTCTGTCTGTCTGTCTGTCTGTCTGTCTGTCTGTCTGTCTGTCTATCTATCTATCTATCTATCTAATTTATCTATCTATCTATCTGTCTGTCTGTCTGTCTGTCTGTCTGTCTGTCTATCTATCTATCTATGTCTACCTATCTGTCTATCTATCTATATGTCTGTCTGTCTGTCTCTCAGTCTGTACACTGAATACATGTATGCAGCCACATTTACAGCTAAAAATAAAAATCACAACACGAATAGTATTTACAATATACACATAATGTAGATACAACCACACTTGTAGGTGAAGAATAAGTACATTAAATGTATATTAACAGTGTAATTTTTGCCATAAACACAATTTTCCCATGACTCCAGGCTGAAGGTGATTTTTTCGGAATCTGTATTGTACATTTCCAGCATAAAGGGATAAAAGAGCATTTTTAATATCTTGACTTAAATACAGTGCCGACAGAAAGTCTTGCTCCAAAACTCTGGGGGGTCACCAGTGCGAGTGGAGCCACTTGCAGTTACCACTTTTCAAAGTGTAATTAACATTATAATTCTGACACCATAACCAGTTTAGGGCCAATTGGAGGCCACAGGTAGGTACAAGAAGTATACTGCGTAACTAACACCAAAATTCCTAACAGTGTTCCCTGCAGGAGTCCCTTGTACAAGGAGGACCATGAGTAGGGGCCACCAGAGGAGACGGTGCAAAACTTTCTGGCGGCACTGTACTTGTCCTATGATCGTTATGATGGTATGGGCTTTGTTATTAGCCTATCACCACGCACTTATGAGCGAAATAAAATTTAGTGGCTAAAATATGTATATTGCTATTCAGTATACATCATGTCGGTTTTAGTCTTTCTTTATCCAAAGTTTTGTCCATGTTTGTTCGACAAACTTGTAAAATCTGCACTGTTAAGTCTGTCGTATGAATGTTATGAACAGGAAAAACAGAATTTCAGACATATTTTATACAGTTTACTGCACTTAAGTTGGAAAATGCTAAAAGTATTTTGTAATTATAGGGAATTTTCATAAAAATAAATCAGTTTGTATGATAACACATTGTCATGTTACAATTTACTTTTTCATATCAGTTCAAAATGAAGGTAACATTCATTTTTTGATGTTCAATAGTCATTTTGGTACATGACACTTTACATTTTTTTTTTTGCCTGATAAAGAAATATAAGTGTAGCTTCAGTACTTAGTATTTAATATAAAAATAGTATAAATCACCAGACACAGACTGCAAACCTATTGCAAAAGCCTGGAAATGAGAGTGTTAAATTGTGAAAGGAAAAAAAAAATTTGTAATTATGGTAATCTTAACTGGACATTATCATGTGGTAACATTTTAATATTGTCATGTGAAGACCACGGGCCAAGAAGAGGAAGACAAACGAGAGTGGGGGAGTGCCCCAGTTACACGCCAGCAAGTCCATCTCCAACTCACAGCTGGTCATCCAGAACTTCACGACGGCGCTCAAATGTTGGGAACTGCTGCATGCATCAGACACCATGGATAAAGGTCATTGGTTTTGTTTGTATCACAAATATGTTACTTGTCTTTTGTTTGTGTCACAGAAACATGTTACCGGCATAGACGTACGTTTATGCTGCCCCAGTATGGTCACATTCAAATATGGCAACAACAAAGAGACAAAATAAGGCAATAATTAAGCATTCCATACAATGTAAAATTGTTGAACCTGGGTATTGATATCATATGTTTCAATCCATTTGTACTATAGATCTGCATCAATTTTTTCTACAGAAAGCACAACAAAACTATGGGTTTCGATATAAATATGGAAAACTGGCATCTCTGCTCAGACCTAGAACTTGTGTTCAGTTGATCAGATATTCTTAATCTTTACATCAAAATGTTCTCATTCTTTACAAGATTCCTATGAGAAAATGCTCTGAGTTGAGTTTATTCATTCAAATTGTATTCCATTACTGTTGAAATTAGTCAAGATTAAAGCAGATGATACTGACCACCAGTCAGTTTTGGCTGGTTTAAGGGGTCAAGGGTTAAATTTGATTACTGTAGACTTCAGCAAGCTGCTACAACACTGGAAGGCAGACGGCTGGGCCTGGCTCCACAGCTTTGAGGTCGACATGTTGATATATCAGGTGAGACTTTTGGGAAAAGTGCACAAAGGAAAGCTGTTGACCCATGGTATAGGTCTTATCTATAATTTTCAGGATTTTTTCGGTTAACATGAAATTTAGGCAAACACATTAAAACCTGACAATTTACATCTGGATGCTTTTGGGCCATTTTGAGTAGGAAGGTTTTAACCCTTAAAGCACTGATTTAAGATTGAATCAGCAGCTTTCCTTGGGGCACTTTGTGTGCACATTGCACGCAGAGTGTCCCGAGGAAAGCTGTTGTCCCAAAGACTACATTTTGTTTTAGACTAGGATTGCTGGTATTTGAATGAAAGTTATCTTCATGAGGTATTGATCTGTTAACCATTATATGTTTAACAGTAATGAGAAGGCAACTGTAGCAGTGATGAGCACTTTGAGGGTTAACTGGCTGGTGTCTGTGGTAGTGTGCTACCTACCGTAAAGTCCACCTCTCATGAGGGACCTTGTGTGTCTTTAACGCTTTCTGTGCCAACTGCAACTTCAATCAAGCTACTTAAAGTGAACTGCTCCGAGTTACATGCATATCAAGGGTTCCAGATCCATCTTTCTTGCAAAATGACCTTTCATTCAAGTAGCAGCATGCCTAAAGTTACACGGAATATTATTGACCTGGTCAATAGCTTTCCTCAACCAAAGCATGCAGAAGAAAGCTGTTGACTCAGTCCAAAATGTATCACTGAAAGGGTTAGCACTGCCTTTTTAATGACAGTCCAGTCTATTTCTCTAGTAATTTGATCCCTATTTCAACACCGTATACAAATGAAAACATTGTTTGGTTGGAGAATGGGTAGTCTTGAATAGTGCCTTGGCACTACTGTAACAATGTGGCCTGCTCCATATGGCTAGTCCATTCGTGAAAGAAAAGAGACCATATGTTTACAAAGAACTGACTCTGTGCTCACAAATGTGGCCACAGCGTGCCGCGTGGTCTTTCACGTCGGGGTTCATATGCAGCAGGTGCCACTGTGCTGTACTATGTGAACCTTTTTGAATCCAGTTACTGACTTTGGCCACCGCAGGGCTTCAGTCACAGGCATGACTGATTTCATAGTTACAGTGACACTGTGAGCCTTTGTTGCCAAGGTAGGTCAAGCTGTCTTATCCTATGTTGTATATTTTCATGTTAGGGAAGCTATGGAAAGTAAGCCCAAATTCATGGGTATTCCTGCAAATACATGAATTTCTGTGTGTTGGGATACCAGCTCAGCACCTTACAGTTGTACACCCGCATGCTGACCTGGTGAGTGTTGTCAAAATACAGAATTATGAATGTATATACAGTGGTCCCTGTCACCAGAGACCACCCCTACAACAACAAAAAAAGTGGTCTTATGAGACAGGTGGTCTTTCATGACAGGTAAATTAACATGGGAAATATAGGACTTGGGAATCTGAAAAGCGGTCTCTCATGAGAGGGTGGTCTCTCACGACAGGGGTCTCTCGTGACAAGGACTACTGTATCTCCGCATTGTTATGTTGTCAGTCACTCTCTTTGTCTGCATGATGACCCAGTTGTTTACCACCCTGCCTGGCCCAAAGTTTCCACCAAACATTGTCAAAAGATCCTGGTGGACAGGAATGGCAACTGAACTTCAAATAATTTAAAGATGGCCACACACCACCACCACCACCACCACCACCACCACCTCATACATGCATATGTATCAGCAGTGCATAGAATTATGCAGATGCTCAAAGATAATATTCACAACGTCAACAGCTTTCCTTTGAATGTTTTGGTTGCTCAAGCTTGGGGTTGGACTTTATCATTCCGACTGGTCTCACCAGCTATCAGAATGATGCAATTGTGCAAAATCACTGAAGCAAACAGCACTGGGAAAAGGTACATGTAGTTGGAGAATAAGTCAGAGATACTATAGTTGAATCTCTCTATAAGCACCCAATGTGCTTGCAAAAATATAATGTAACAATATATTTAATTTTGAAACCTACTGTGAACATAATAGGTAAAATGCTTGGGAAAAAAAGTTGAGTGTAGAAGTTTTTGGTCTGATTTTTGACCAATCAAATTTTGAAGGGGTAGGGAGCCCTGTACAGTAATATTGGGAGGAAATATGGTATTTGTATTTGAAACTATTATTGGTATAATTGTCATTTGTAAAGATTTTCTGCATAGAGTAATTTGCATTTACCAGTACCAATCACTCAAAGTTTCCTGCAACTCTAAAGTTGATGAAAAAGAATTAAGGAGAAAGTGGGAACTTTTAATCACAGGTGACCATCAATAAACTGACTTGATCCAAAGTTGTGGTATATTTTGGTTCAGTTAAAGGTTAAACTGACTTGATCCAAAGTTGTGGTATATTTTGGTTCAGTTAAAGATTTTAACCCAGGTACATATAATCATACTATATTAATTTCATTTCAGGGTTATTTTCGAGAGGCAGTGTCACGGTTACAAAGCATCAAGATAACAGCCAAAAATCAGTCCACCATAGTAAGCACTTTTTGCTAGATATTTCCATATATGCTGCATGAAATAATGACCAGTTGAAACGATATGAAGGAACAAGCTGAAAATTTAAATTATTTATATTTAAAAGTGAACCCTGATAATAGCCAGTTTCTCAGGTACCACTAACTCCAGTTTAATAGCCTGGCCTCATTTTTTTTTTAAGAAAAAAAATTAATTTGTTGGCTACAAGTTTCTGCCTCATTCATATGTTATAAAGGCCTTATTATGTCCTTTTCTTGGAAACCATTGATAAATACATAAATTTTGAAAAAGACACCCACCCTCAACTAACTTTGTGCAAAATATACTGTGAAACTCAATGTTTAATCAGCGGTAAAAACTTGGTACTGATATTATACCTTAAAGAGTGTACAATGGAGGACCCATGATGCAGAAAGAAGACGCCCACTGTACCTGTAGAGTGTATGGACCTTGACTTGCACTGTGTATATTTTCAGATGAGAACAGACTTACAGATGGCATGCTGTCATTACTGCCTGGGCTGCCCCTCTGTGAGTATTAACCCTCTTGGATTGAGATTGAGTATAAAACTTAGTCAACAGCTTTCCATGCTGTGGATTGTGAGCTTAGTGTTCAACCCATGCCAAGGAAAGCTGTTGACCTGGGGTATGATGGGCCTCATCTGCAATTCTCATTCAAATTGTTTTCATCACTGTTGCAATTAAAAAGAAACAATGGAGCTGCCAGACAACGTTTGACTAGGAGCCAGTTTTAGAGGGTTTGAGGGTAAACTTAAGCCATGCAAATTGTCTTTTGGACCTGGCAAAAAAATTACAATTTTCATTGCAATAACCATCCTTAGGTGGGATTCTTGTCCTATTATCCTTTCTGAGAAAACAAGCTTCAAAGGCCTTTGATGTTGATCATTTGCCTCTGAAACAATACTATTGGCTGAAGTTGAGCTGATATTTTTACAAAACGGAATAAACATATTCCCTTAACATTTGGTGATGTTGTCAATCAATTATTGGGCGATCACATGACTAAAAGAGTCTTCAAGGTACCAAAAACATTATTCAGCGACCTGTCAAACTGCGACAGCAACAATCTGGTTTCAAAGCGTGATGTCATGGAGGTGGCCCTTCAGCCCCCCTAACCCCAAGCCTGGCAACGAAAGTTGTGTTGCCTTGCTTCGGTAGGGCAGTCTACTGCCCCTTATGGTCAATGGACGGGTGGCGGGTTAGGTCCTCCGCCCCATACCTCTTCATCCCGTTTTTATGGATTTTGTTTTATTGTGTGTACTCCTATTTGTATTCTGTATTTAGTTAGCTTTTGAGACTAACTTGTTTGAATACTTTACTTAGCCTGTCATTTCTTTATAATTATTTTCTCAATGAGTTTCATTTCTCTTTCCCATTGGAGTTTTGTATCGCTGTTTCGTATGTTTTCTCTTGTGTTCACATTTATGCTTATTTCAGTGTATATTATTATGTACATGGGTATTGTTGATTCAAGTTCCAGTTTTTTTAGCTCTGCTGACTTGTCATTCAGCAGAGCTTATAGAATCCGTTTGCGTCCGTCATCCGTCTGTCAGTCCGTCCGTCTGTCAGTCCGTCTGTCATTAGACTTTTTATATTTTCGACTTCTTCTCAAAAACCGCTACATAGAATGTTTTGATTTTGCACATGGATGATCCCCAGGTGGACCTCTACCAAGTTTGCGAAGGAGATGATGATGCGATAATTTTCCTATTTTTTATGAATTTTTTAATTTATTTTTTGAAAAAAAAAAAAATTTCTTCATCTTAAGAACTACGAAGCCAATTGCTTTGATATTGCACATGGGGTTATCTGGGGTCAACTAGTTCCTATTTGGCCACCAGGTGGCGCTGTGATTTTTTTCCTATTTTTTTATAAATTATTGCCTGTTAAGGCTATTTTGGACTTCTTCTCCAGAACGGCTGAACAGAATTGCTTAAAATTTTATCAGAATATAGTTGGACATTAGACAATGAAAGTTTGCGAAAATAATATGGATATGTTAATTTTAGGCAGAGTTATGGGATATCAAACTTCGCGACTGTAAGGAAGTGCTGCAGCCATATATATATATATATATATATATATATATATATATATATATATATATATATATATATATATATATAAAACAGTGCATATATTACACTGTTGTATTTACCCTTTTGACTTCTTCTCAAAAACCGCTGTATGGAATGATTTACTTTTGTACATGGATGTTGCCCAGGTGAACCTCTACCAAGTTTGCGAAGGAGATGATGATGCAATAATTTTTCTATTTTAAATGAATTTTTTAATTTATTTTTTGAAAAAAAATAAAATTTCTTCATCTCAAGAACTACCTGTCCAATTGCTTTGATATTGCACATAGGGTCACCTGGGGTCAACTAGTTCTCAATTTGGCCACCAGGTGGCGCTGCAATTTTCCCCTATTTTTCTATGAATTTTTGCATGTTAAGGCTATTTTCGACTTCTTCTCCAGAACAGCATGATAGAATTGCTTAAAATTTTATCAAAATATAGTTGGACATTAGACAATGAAAGTTTGAATGGCTGGGTCTCATGGGGACTAAATAATTGGGCCCAGGGCCCAACCTTTTGAGTAAATACAGGCTCCATGGCCCATTCATTTGGGGACCCAAATATAGAATAACACCAGTAAGCCAAAATACAGCCTGTATGAAACAAGGTTATGTACATGCCAAAAGTATAGCAACCTGGACATTGTCAAACTGTACACATGTATGTGTTAATACAAATTCATTGATAAAACATTGCTGATTTGAAACATTTTTTTCACCTGAAACAAGCTGGTAAATAAAAAAAAAAAGCTGGTAAATGAACCTCTATTACCTTTACTTGTCCATGTCTTGTGCACACAGAAAGCAAGTGAGATAGCTCTAAACGTGATCAGTGCCCTCCCACCTACCAGTCAAGTGACAGAAGTTGTGATGTCCCTCCCGGGAGCAGGGAGACAGCTGCAGATGCTAAGTTGCACAGACCTGGAGATCCTTCCCTACTGTATCCAACTGATGCTCACCTGCTTCAAGGTAAGTCTGCAACTGTCATACATGTATTCTGGGGTATTACATATATATATATATATATATATATATATATATATATATATATATATATATATATATATATATATATATAAATATATATATTATGTATATCAACCTATGTCCATCCTATTTTACTTGTTTTTGCGGAAAAACTGAAAAATAGATCAAACACCAAAAGTGTGAAGCATTATTTTCTCATGTGAAATGAACCAGGACACTTCCAGCAACTTAACTGTATTTCAAATTTTGGACAAGGGTTTTAGTTCAAGATTTACAGGATGTTTGAATTAAAGTTAAAGTTTAAAATTTAAAAAAATGTGAACAGCAATAAAGTTAGAAGTAATCCCTTTTTCAAAGTATTGAAATACTGCTTTGGAGAGCATTGTTTCATTTGACACTATAAACAAAATATGATTTTTAATTTTTGAAATGCTATTTTAGATTTTATGCTAAATTTAAGAATTTTAATTAAATGTAATTACATCAATAGCACTACTAACATTTAATATTCAGTTCCAGAATCAAACTTGATCTCATGTTTTCTTTCAGAAAATAAATACTTTTTAGGGTATTAGATGGTTATAATAGACAAACATTCAACATTTATGCACGAGAGTCATAGAGTGTACTGCACCCTTAAGCAAAGGATAAGATACTGTTGTGAACAAGAGTGGAGAACCTAATTTACTGGCTCAAATAAGCTGGAGATACATGCATTGTTAAGAGTACAGGGCCAGAATTTCGCAAAATTTTGTGAGGATCTATTTGGAGTTTAGTCGATTAGCTTTCTTTTTAAAGAAAGATAAATTTTGGAGAATCTTTACGAGAATGGATTCTGTGATTCTCGCCGAAATTCTGGCCCTGGAGTGTATTGGATGTCAAAAGGTATTTGAAGTATGTATACTACAGTCAACATAGAATTGCATTAACAGGGTTATGATGTTCTACACATTTATATATCTGACATACAATGTATGCTGCAGGGTGTAGATGCTGTCATCATGATGAAGTTTCACTGTATTATTCAGTGCTCATGGCCACATCTTCCCTGTGGCCATGAGTGTACATCAGAGGCTGTTACTGTCCCTCTCCAGCATTTTATTTTTATTTACAGGAAAAGGCATTCGCCAGCAAGGCTGCTGATGACATGGCTTTAGGTCACATGTTGGTTTTGCTCCAGCATGATTGGCCAAAACATGAATCTCTGTTCACTCAAGCCATTGAGAAGATATCGCGTCAAGGGACCTTCACCTATAATTTATTCTTCAACTATATCGTCAGTATCCTTTTTCAGGCTGAACACAGAACGAAACAGACTGGTCATTCCCCACCTCTTAATAAGTACCTGTCACATACCCCACCCCTTAATAGATACAAGCCATATATCCTGCCCCTTAATGATTATTAAATATTAAGAAAAACAAGTTATTCTTGAACTTTGTCATCAAAAAGACTAAATTTATGCTTTTTCCAAACAGAAAAAAACATTACTTTGAATGACTTTGAAATAAGTTTGGATGGTCAAAATATTAAATGTGTTGACAAAATTAAGTTTCTTGGTGTGTACATTGATCACAGCTAAATCGAAAGTTCCATCTTAATGATATTTTTAGACAAACTTGGTAAAAGTGTTGGTGTTTTATGTAAAACCAGAAAGGTGCTGACAAAAGGTGTGTTGCTGGGTTTATATTATGCATTTTGTTTTCTGTATTTTTCATTTGAGAACATTGTCTGGGCAAATAACTACAAGACTAATATATACCCACTTACAGTGTTAGAAAAAAAACTGGTTAGAATTAATAATATCATGAAGCCAACTGAACATACAGCACTGATCTTTAAACAGATGTGTATTTTAACTCATTCCACCCTGGTAGAAGACTGAGTCAACAGCTTTCCTTGGCGCGCTCTGGGCGCAATGCGCCCAGAGCGCGCCAAGGAAAGCTGTTGACCATGGGCATATAATTTGGAATGATCTTCCATGCAAGTTTCATCCAAAATATTGAAAAATAATCCCTAAATTAGTAAAATACAATTAGCAGACGACATTTATATATTAGCGGGAAAAAGCGTCATCAGGGTGGAATGAGTTAAACATGTTAGATATTAATAAGTTTCAAGTGTGTATGTTTATATTTAAAGCAGTTAACAAGCAGTTACCAGGTATATTTGATAGTATGTATTACTAGTAGTAAAATGATTCATAATTATAACACTTGGCAATCTCAAAGTTAAATATGCCAAAATGTACAACAAATTTTTCGAAATTTTGTATGTCTTAAAGAGGTCCTGAAATTTTCAATTCCTTACCAAATGAATTTTAAAGTATCCAGATTCTAAACAAATGTAAAGTACAGTTAAAGTTGCATTTCATTGTTAACTATCTTCAAAGTTTCTGATTATCTGATGTAATTTTTCTCTTCTTGTGTTATGTTTATAAACGTTATATTGCCTTACAATCAGACATATTTCTGTATTATTTATTTGTACGAGGGTCCATAAGCCCAATTGGGTTTCTTCGCCCTCTTTGCTGTTCATTTATTTTAAGCTGTCATATACTTCTGGATATTTAAGTATTGGCAATAAACTCTATCAACTAAATCATGAGACTGAGTATCCTTTTTAGGGCGAAGACTTAACAAAACAAAACAGAACCTCTCTTACCCCACGCATCATCGACACAAGTCATACACCACTGTCGTCAGTGTTTCCATTAACCCCCAAGTGAGGGTATATTACCCTTTCAAAACCTGAAAAACCCACTGAGAAAATTCTGAAGGGTCACAAGTCCTGTTTATTTACATCTAACATTGGCAAAAATCTAGTCTAAATTTTTCTTCTCAATTTTCCTCCTTGTGACCCTGAGAAAAAATTCCTAACGGAAACAGTGGTTATGGTGACCACAAGGGCAGTAAATCTAGAACTAAGCCGTAGGTAAGATGTTCATGGAAGTTGTGTTGAGCGCAAAATTCTATCCAAGACTAGTTTCTGAAGACATATTAGATTAATAATTATAATATTCAGCTCAATATTAGCAGATCATTCAGGCCATTCTACATGTTTATTGAATGGATTGAAGTAGGAAACAGACGTACAGTGGATCCCTTAATGGACAAAAGACATTGACATTCTGGAGGAGTTTGCTTATCTGAGGACTCCTGATGGAGGGAAGGTCAACCTGGATATACTGTCAACTAGCACCAAGGCCATAGCACAGTAAGTGGACAGATCATGTACTGTTATCAAATGTACAAGTTCCCAAAACTTCATGACAGATTATTATTATTTTTTTTTTTTTCCTCTGGAAACACTGGAATTCACTTCTGGAAATGTGCCTTCACACATTCCTTAGCCCCTATTCAGGGCCCCCACTGTAAAATGTTTACAGTGACCATTCAAGCCCAAATCCATTTTGAACCCACTGACCCAATGGTGTGGAGCCTAGGTTTTCAACCAATGAAAACCCAAGCAGATACAAAATTCTTTGAATCAAATCCTACCGTGGAAACCAATTTTTTCATCCACTAAGAATCCGCAGCTACGCTATCAGAATAAACGTGCATACGTAGCAACGGATCTGTTACCCCACGGTATAAATATAGGCCTTTCACAGTGTTCCCAACAGTTCCTGATGAGTTGCAGATCGCAACGAAACTAGTCGAACGTTTTTCCCATAACATCATTAGCCACAGCGGCCACTTGCCCTGTCTTAGCCATATTCATGACAGATTAAGTAAAAACTTTGATATATAGGAAGTAAAATGACTTGGAAGAGATGAATGTGGTACAAAATAAGATCAGGTTTATGATGCGACATGATATGATACAGTACAATAGGATTTATTTTAAGTTTTGTATAAGACATAAATCATACATCACGATTGAGTGACCTAGACTCTTGACGTAACCACTAAAACATATTAAAATAAGGCGTGAAAACTTAAAATTACCAAGAGGGGCCACTGTTATTTAACTCATTCCACCCTGATGACGCTTTTTCCCGCTAATATCTAAATGTCGTCTGCTAATTGTATTTTACTAATTTAGGGATTATTTTTCAATATTTTGGATGAAACTTGCATGGAAGATCATTCCAAATTATATGCCCATGGTCAACAGCTTTCCTTGGCGCGCTCTGGGCGCATTGCGCCCAGAGCGCGCCAAGGAAAGCTGTTGACTCAGTCTTCTATCAGGGTGGAATGAGTTAACAAACAAAATAAAAATAAGAAAGAAAAAGAGAGGGACAAAGAAAGGCCTAGTGGGCTTCTGAGTTGCATGTAAAGAAGACCAAGTTCCGTGTTACTACCCAGCGGAGTAGACAAAATATGCAGCTTGGGTCTGCTTTGGAAGCAAGCTTTTGAGCCATTGAGACTCATTTAAAACTATGGATTAAACCTTACTGGAGATGGATATACATATGGATGGATAATTATCATGATTTCAACTCATGCTGGCTGTCATGGGGAAATCATGCTACTCATGAGTACAGTGTCATTAGCTGAGATAACCTAAAACAGAACAACTGAGATCACTGCAATTTATCTCTGATGCAGACAGATATCAAATCAAACATGAAAACAGATATTAAAGTGCAGCAAGATTTTTTTTTGGGGGGGTGGGGGGGGGGAGGTTGTCAAAATATTGAGAAACAAAATGTCCCATGAATGGCAGACAGAGTGTGTGTCACATTCATGTTCAATACTCTTCTCAGTAGCAAAAGTAAGGACAGTATTAAACCTCATCAGGAACATGTTCATCTATATGTGTCAGTGTAGTACGTAATATGTATGTGTATGTATTTTATGTATAATGAGGGTTCAATTTTAGCAGTAGCCCGGTAGTACTTGACTACCTGGGATTAATAATGGCTACCATTAGTCCCTTCCCAGTTAGCCTGATAGGCTACCAGTAATTTTCCAACCAAAGCATTTTCATTGCGAATCTCTCAACGTATACATGTCCAGTATATTATTGTCTTTTTTTGATGCTGATGAGTTGTTTTGGTTTGTCTTTAACTCTTTGTGGTTGGATAGCGTCCAGAAGGATGGGTGTGGCTTTTATCCCCTGGTGTTTGGTTCTCATGTGTGGGTTGTAATTGTCCATGCGCTTGCACGATACGCTGCATAAAGTACATTTGTACCGAGGTGTCGGGTACTGGTGGTGTCTCGTAGTGTGTTGTTTTAAGTTTTTCCAGTTGGAAAAATCCCTAATATGAGGGCAGAAGTAGCATTGCCACATGATGAGAGTTCTCGTGATATGTTAATAAGTCTCTTCCCCTCTGTTTAGGCCCAGGGGTTGAGTGGTGTTAAGTTCATTGATCAACGCGGCCTCCTTATTCTGATGTAATACATTGTCTCGTTGCGTGAGGTGATCTATACCATATCTATGGAGAGATTTTTTACCTCACAAGAGTTCAAAAAATGGGCGGGAATGCTTTTAGTTAAATTGTTTCTTAAGTCAAAACGATGACCATGAAATCTCATATTCAAAGTCTTAGAGGTTTGACCTACGTACTGTTTATGGCATTTTTTACATTCAGTCACGTAAATGACAAAAAAAAAAACCTGTAGTAAATTATGTGGAAGTGCTTAATGTGTGTCAAACATGATATCCTAAATTTAATCTTTTACAAAAATTTTGTGCCCAGGCTTGGAACCTACAATTAGAATGAAGATTTATGCAAATTAAACCTCAGAAATCTATGAATATATGGAGCCAAACTAGGAAGATTGGCGCAGAATGGCCCAAATCACACCATTTTGGTTCTAAAATTTCAATATCTTCTGGGGCAGGGGAGGGAGGGAGGCGTGCCACCCGACCCACCTAGCCATGACCTCCCTTTGCTTGGTCTCCACTTCCAGAAGGGCCAGCAAAAGCCTATCAGGGCTTCCATAGTAACTGACTATATAGCCCTACAGGACTACCAATACAAAAAGGTCAGACTTTCTGATGCAAAACTCTTGCCTTTCTCCTCTGTGGCCTGGGTTCGATTCACAGCCAGGGAAGCAAGTGGAAAGAGTTCCTACCACTCTGACTGTGCACGGTGGTTTTCTCTGAGTCCTTCAGTTTTCCTCCACTAAACAAGTAGATAGGAAAGTATACGCCACCATCTGTGCCATGGAGAGTGATTAATATAGGCTTCACCTGCCCTTTTGCAATGCATGTAAAAGATATGGGTCTGTACCATATTTGTATACAAGTGTGTGTATTTGTATGTATGTGTAGGGCTCTGCAATTCTGTTTTTCAGTTGCAGCCCCCAGAGCCTATAAGTCTGGCATTTAACTAGCCACTTGTCCAAGAAGGCTTGCCCATCCATGCAAATATCATTTAGAAAAACTAAATTTTGTGGTTGCTCCAGGGCTAGTGTTTTGCAATTCTAAGTTGCCCTGATTGGAATTTGACTTTTCCTGGGCTAGCAGACATGCAAATTCATGAGCCCTGATATGCATATGTATATGTATGTATAACATGGGAGGATGCAGAAGCAGCAGGATGCCCCCTGGTGTTTGGTGCCTTCAGTAAAGTAAGGTAGTCTTTATTTAAACAGTAAGCTCTTACAGTACTGGTCCTAGTTTCCAAAGATCAAGAGTTTATGACACATAGACACAGATGACTATCACGCATCTGAGATTTCAAATATTTAGCAGATTTCTGCTATTTTAACACCTGACTTCAGCTAAATTAATCATATGTTTCCTTTCTATTTCATATTAGTTCAACTAATTTGAACTTTTTTTCTCTTGATTTAGAGTGACTTTATTTAGAGGGGGACTCGCAGTTGTTGCTGATCATTTGTTAAAAAATTTAATGTGGAATAACTTCAAATTTGGTTTATATTTGACTTCTGTGTCCTTGTCTTTACAGACAGAGGACTGTGACGCGAGGGGTCAACAAAGGAGTCAAGGAGGACTTCCGCACGGCCATGGAAAAACAAGTTCACAGAAGTACAGAGAATGTTGAGACTGTTATCAGGCAGTTTCTGATGGAAGAGCGAGATTTGCTGCAGCAGAATCTTTTGTGATATTGTACACAGAACACACTGTACCAGACAGAGCAATGTTTATTTATTTTACAACAGACATCCATGATTGCAACATGTACTTTGCCCGGCTTGAGAAGTTCATGTTAACTTTGTCATTGCTAATTTTGACGAAAGTTGATGTGCTTTGAATCGACATAATGATATAAGATCCATATTCTATGTAAACTGACCTTTCATTCAAGTACCAACATGCCTACAGTTACAGAGACCATAAGATTGATCCAAGTCAACAGCTTTCCTACAATGCACCTAAAGCACACAAAGGAAAGCTGGTGACCTAGACAGAACTCTGCGTCAAAGACTAAATTGAGCTGGAAGGGTCCCATTTTTTATCAGGCCACCCATTTTCTTACCAGGTGGCCATGGATCACAAATTGTATTGTAGTATAGGCTTTCTGTCTATACAATACACATTTATTTTTCAGAAAAATTTAAAAAAAAAAAAAATTGTTGTCTTAGCTCAATTCCCCATGATATTCCCACTCCATCTTAACACATACTGTTAAACCAAAAAAAAACAAAACAAAAACAAAACCTGCAAACACTCTTTAAACCAAAACCAACTGTTGATTTATCTGCCCCAATCCAGGGCTATTGGAACAATACTGCCCTTGTTCTAATTATTATAGAATGCATGATTTAATGCAGCAGCTGACCTCAGCAGGCAGACATCATCAGCATTTCCTTATTTGGAAAGTCTGTTCCTTTCAAAAAGAGATATTTTGATTTTGAAATGATGTCATATCAACCAAGATATGAATGTGGGACTACTATTAAACCTAAACAAATGTACGTTTTCTATGTAGTAAGTGCAGTAGCTGAGCGTAGTATAAACAGGTGAACATTATTTTTTTACAGAAGTCTCCGATGAGATGCAGTGGCATCAAAACTAATCAGACAAGCCTCCTAACCACCACGGCTACTTGCCATTGTGGTTTAGCTCATCCATACAATGTAGTTTTTAAACTGACAAGAAAAATGTAACTTTCACATATCATCCAAATCAAAATGTTAATTATACACGTGGATATGATGTTTTTACCTGGTGGAGTCTAAAGTAGACAGAATGGATGTTACTTCCTGTTTTGCAACATGTACTACACTCAAAGGGGAAAATGACCAGGAATGCCTTTGGTGTGTCACTGAACTGGTTCATTTAAGAAATGAGGGCCAATTTTGTGTGTGTTACGGCATAATGATGTGCGTGATTGAAGCTGGCATTGTGGGCGTGGCGCACGCCAGTGCACCTTGCTGGATGCCAGCTTCAGTCACCCACATCATTATGCCATAATACACACAGATATGACCCTCATTGCTTATATTTACACTGCCCCCTTAATTTTGCTGCTTGATTACAAGAAATTTAGAAATATAGTACTAGAATTAAGTGAAATGACCTGAAACTGATTTGCCCAGCATGTTCAAGTGATAAGTTCCAGAAACCCATTTGGGCGTGGCTTATCGGAATGTGGGTGGGACACGTGTTATGGTCCGATAACAAAGAAGACTCATGTGTTATGGTCTCATAACACGCCAGGCTCTCTCCAATACTTGCAATGTTAAAAGATAAATTGAATGTAAATATATGTGATTTATGATAACATGTACATCTTTGAAGTAAGGCGTGACCACAAAGGAATACAGCTGTAGAGGGCCCATAAATCAAGATTTTTATGACTGAAAAGACTTGATCCACAGCGACCTGGCCGTCGGTGCACGTGTGTACAAAGTGAGAGGTACAAACTGCCCCAATAAAGAAAAATCAACCAGAGTGGACAATCAGCAAAATGGAAAACTTGCAGGGTTCTGTGAGTTGTGGGACTTGGCGATGTTAAACTGAATGGAGATGTCCAGATTCCGTGAGCGTGGACCGATCACAGATTCGGTAAAATAAAACGGAAACATACATTTTGGTAAAATAAAACCTTCTGACCCTGTTTTTGAAAGTTACCATACACGAATCCACTCTTTAAAATAAAAGTATTCTCTGAAAGCGGAAAACACAAGCCAGCAAAACTTCAATAGGGGACAGTCATTTTTAACTGCGATCCTGTTCACTTCCTGTGTTGCCGGGGCAACAGACTGATGCTTCCACCATGATCAGGGCAGATTTCTATCATTTACTACATAAACATCCACAAATAACACCTTTTCAACCAAAAGAGAGCCCATTTCTAATCAATTTATGTATACTTTATGTTTCAAATATATGTATTACATTTTCTTAAGATTATTCTGTGTTTATGTTGTTTATTTTATTGAGAAAGTACTTTTAACCATGCTAAATACATGAATCTGCCGTGATGCAGGTGGCTCCCTCTTTTGCTCAATAGGTGTCAGGGTAGGACCGCATTTAAATATGAATACATCCTATTTGCGCACTACATTACGATGTTTGCCTAAGCCGGGTTATGAATAAACAATGATAGTCAACAAACAGCGTCAGACCACATGCTAAGCATTTTGAGATATATATACTAGTGTGCAATTTGGGGTACATTTGATCATGTTCAGCCCACCTTGTTATTTTCATCCATTTACATTTACAGTCCTGAAAACGTGGCCGCGATTCACTTTGATATCAAAATCAAATGTTACTTTGGCTTTGGGCAACTGTCTCGCACTGTACTGCGTCATGTTCAAAATGGCGCTCATCAACAGGTGCGTGTTTTGCCTGCTTGGGTACTTTTAGCATTTTGGATTTGTAACTGACGATGATAACTGCTTCAGACACAAGCGACCGGGCAGATTAAAGAATATACTGGGTTATCTGCTCCAGAAAATAAGGATTATTGGATTATTTCATCCGAATAAAGTATTTCTGTAGCTCTACTGAAGGTTGCATGAGCTATACCACTGCTCATTTCTGTCCGTCCGTCCGTAAATTTGTAATCGTTAGCGCTATACCTTCCACAGTTTTCAAGTTAGCCCAATATAACTTTTAGGACTTTTAGGGTGTATTAAAATCTAGGCGGCGTGTTTCAAGATAAATATAAAATTCCATATTTGGAAAAGTAATTGGATTAAACTTGCCAAATTTGTAGGATATATAGACCATATCCAGTGTTAGAAATTTATGTAATATCAGTGACCTTGACCTATTTTTGTGAGGTCAGCAATCCTGTGAAGTTGGAAGAGGTGATTTTGTAATGGCAGAGTGTAGCTTGGACATCAATGGCAAAGAGAATTGAGCCTCCAGATCAAAATTGCACTTGATTACATTGTACATAAAACTGTACTTGGTGACCTACTTTTTGGGTCACCATGACCCAATAATTAAGTAATTTGGCACTTGTCCACATTTATTGTAACTCGAAAAGTTATTATCCGGTTTGAACAAACAGACCATGTATGGAAAGCAGGGGCCATATTCTGAACCCTAAGAATTTTTTTTTATCCGAGTTGAAGGTCAAGGTCAAATGGCCAGTTTGAATATAGGGGTCATCTAATGAGTGCTCTGCACCCCACAATTTTTAGTTACGCCCATATAACGTTTAGAAGTTATAAAGAGTAGAAATATTTGTCGACATCAATGTTGGTAGCGCCACCTACAGTTTTATGTAATATACAGGTCAAAATGTGAAAATATTGTGACCGCTTTACCGTCCACAGTTTCCAACTTAGCCAAATACAACTTTCAGGACGTATAGAGTGTATGAAAATCTAGGTCCCTTTGGACATTGGTGGCACCCCCTACAATATTATGCAATGTGAGCGTCAAAATGTGAAAATCTTGTGAACCCACCCACCCACCCCCAACGGGACCCCAGTCACATAATATATGCAGTCTAAAAAGTATAGGCCATTTTCAAGCATTTTATTAAAAAAAAAAAAAAGGTTGAAATGAAACATTACTGAAAATATGTTACTGTAATTCTAAATAGGTTTGACCAACTGTGTGACACATGCTCATACAGTACAATAATATCGAGTGGCCAGACACTGAAGCAAGTTACAAATTTTGCTGCATATGCAGAATCCAAAAGTACCCAAAATATAAAGCTATTTTTGTACGGATACTACAGGCTAAAATCGATTCTCCGGTGCATAGTACTGATATAAAGAAACCCCAAACATTCATGACTTGCACCAATGTACTCAACCTGTAAGGGTCAACAGTGGTTGAAATCGATCTGCTCCCGTTTGAGGTGAATCTCCAGTACTAGACCTAGTTTTGTCTAAAATTGATGATAGATCTGTATCACAATTTTTGAAACTTATTCTGCACTCATGTGAGTTTCTGTGGTTTGCTGAGTATTCATGACGCCCTTGTAAAGTTAAGCTACAACGTCAATCCACCATCAATATAGCTGCATGAAATCAAAGGACTGACCCACAGCAAATCATAGCCAAAGGTATGTGTATATAAATGTTAACATGAAACAGGTACGCAATCTTTCGTGTTTTTTTTTTGGTTTTTTTTTTTTTTTTTTAGATAATTTGTTAAGAACGTGTCATTCAAACCCCTATATTTACAATGTAACAAACTCTTACAGCTACTGGATATCATAGAGACTCGTCTTACGTTAAGTTAGAAAAAGGACTTTCATCGGTAGATTCTTGATTTTCGAATCGACGCGTCAGCAAGCAGCCTCTTAGATTCGAAGTAAAAAATCTAGTGATACTCGTGTTTTCTGTATTGATCATATAATAACATGCCAAGTAACATCAATAAAACCAATTTTGTGGAACTATATGGTGAGAAGTGTGTACTCTTCTGTAATGGTTGAACATTTCCAAATTTTCGTTTTTATGGGTCCATTGCAAAGCAGGATCGTCCGTCTGCCATAATTTTGTAAAAACGATATCCCAAGACTTACCTCATTTACACAGTGACATTATTTCTTGACATGATTACGTTTTGTCAATTTGCAATTGCATGTACATGTATGTGTATGCGTATAGTTAGACCCACATGTATCAGTCAACGCTTTGTATTGAAGTACCTTCAGTGTATACAATCATGCTTTTGTACCAAATTTATCCAATCAATGATTAATCACAATGTATTCAAATTTTGATGAACTGCTGACTAATACGCAGTATGCATGTTAATTTCCCGCCATGAAGCACGGGTTTGTAGTTGTGTCTTTTTGTCCATAACCACTTCCTAGTAGTCATTACCCTATTCCGCAGTCCGAACTCTTTACTCTCCATAGGCTAACCTGTTCCTGTCTAACCTATATACGTATGGAAGCACTATTGTCCATATTGCACACGTTCCTCTGTAAAATTTTGACATAGGCTGTATTAGCCCAAATAAATTAAAGGGTCTTCAGCGGGTAACTACTCAGATCATGTTTCGGAGCCTATTACCCGTACATTTCTCTCTAAGTAGGGGCCCCTTGTCTAAGCTAAATATTCAGCAAAGACAATCCACATAATAATTGACACCTGGCAATCACGGGGGACGCGCGGGTCGCATCACTGTCACAGACAGGCCATATGATAATTTCTCACAAAATTAGCAAATTTTGAGACATTTAAGTTCACAAATGCCAAACTGGTATTCTTCTAGTACTCCCCGAGCCATATATAAGAAAAAATTCCGTATGCCTTGAATAAACATTCTGTATTTCCAAAATATTAGTAATATCCCGCTGGTCCGTACAGGTACCGACCCGTATCTCGTCATATCTCGTCAAGCGAGAATAGGCAATTAGGTATGCAGTTGGGGCATGAACTTAATATGCATATGTTCTATTCCCAACGGTTCTCAAAAGGTTAGTTTGATTTATTTTTATTGGATTAGCCAAAAGTACATGATACATGACTTATCGAGGGGTTCTCCAAACATGGAGACTTGCAATGTTGGGTGGGGTGGGGGGAGCGGTAAGGGGTTTTCCAGAATGGTGTACTGGGCATTTTTATTTGCCGTACTTGCCTTCTTAATTTCCGTACTTGGACCAACCATTATTTGTGCATTTTGTTATTTGCCGTACCTTGTACTAGGCCAAAACTATTACTTGTACCAGCGTACCAACCTCCAGCAGCCCCCCCCCCCCCCTTTGGCCTGTAATGACAATGTGTGTTTTAACAGCAGGCGTGTGCATTTTATCATAAACGAGCATCAATACTTGTGGATGGCTTTTTTGATTTTCCGGAAAAAATAAATGGATAAGAATAAAAGTACTGCCCGTTTTTCGCAACATTTTTAGAGGTTAATAAGTTTACAGATTACTGCAAGCACTTAATGGGAAGTGATGAGGTGGATCATGTTAACAACGAAATTCATAACTTTGTAAATGACAAGTTTCTACATCATATTGATACCCACACCGGTAAGCATATTTCTGAAGCCAATGTAAACCCTAGTTTTAAATGGCTAGCTTCAGGGAGTGCACCCGGTCTAATAACGGTAGAGCATTTAAAACAGGGAAACAGTGATATACTGCAAACTCATTTATCAGCCTTCTGCACTTTTGTTTATAGTCACACCGTTATTCCTACCGTCTAACAGTATGGTGTCACTGTGGCTATCCTTAAAAAACAGGTCTGAATACTCATGTTCCAATACACTACAGACACATCACTGTGTGGTCTGTTTACGATAAAATAAAAGAATGGTATGTATTTGTTGCTGATACTGCCCGAGACAATCAATTTGGTTTCAGGCAGCAGTTAGGTAGCGACGTTTGTTATGTTTTACTGAACGATGTTTTATCTTTCTATAAGGCCAAAGGGTCGCCTGTTTTCGTATGTTCCCTGGTGCCTTCAAATGCTTTGGTAATATTTGGCATGAGGGTCTATTCTATAAGCTTTGAGGTTCCCTTGATATTACCAAGTGGCTCTTTCTATTCAAATGGTAAGATAACTTATGTGTTGTTGTTAAATGGGGAAAAAAATGTTTAGCGATCGTTTTTCTGTGACACGTGGTGCGCATCAAGGCAGCACCCTATCACCAAAACTCTTTAATATTTTTTATTGATGATTTGCTGTGTCATTCCAGATTCAGAACCGCGCCTCCTTAATTAATAGAGTGGGAAGGATTTAATTTCCTGTCCTTTTAGTTTTCTTCCATTTGCCATCCCACTACGTACTTACTGGAAAGCCCACACCCGGGTCATTTGCAGGCCGTGTAATAAAAAATCGCCTCTGCTTGGACCGTCTTGCATGGCAGAATACTAGCTAGGTACATAATCTGGTCATTTGCAGGCCGTGTAATAAAAAAATCGCCTCTGCTTGGACCTTCTTGCATGGCAGGATACTAGCTAGGTACATAATCTGGTCATTTGCAGACCGTGTAATAAAAAATCGCCTCTCCTTGGATCTTCTTGCATGGCAGGATACTAGCTAGGTACAAAATCTGGTGATGATGATGCGTGAATGTCTCATTAGCGCTGAAGCAGATTTTAAGAACGAGTTTTTCACACAATGTAGGAGTAGCGTGTTGGAATGTAGATGGTCTTTTTAGGAGGATAGGAGGCCAGAGGATCTGCAAGCTTGCAGACCCTTAAGTCAGTCAAAGACTAAACAAATTTGATACAGTTGGGCTGCTGGAGACACATTGCGAAAAAGATGAAACGCTACTACTAGAAAGTTTTACAGTATACTCCAATACCGGTAAGAAAACAATAATGTTAAGAACTCTGTCATCTTTGGTGGCCTAGCCGTGTGCATTAGAAACGAAATCAACTTGGGTCTCTGTCTTACCATTTAACTCTTCAGAAATACTATGGATACGGCTCAGTAAAGCTTTCTTTAAACTAACACAGGGTATGTATTTATATTTAGCGTTCGTCTATATTAGTCCCCAGGGATCCTCATTTTCTCAGAAACTCAAGGATATCTTTGAACTGCTGGAAGCAGACAATGATAAATTTTCAGAGCATGGAAATGTGTAGTGTGTGGTGACTTCCATGCACGTACTGAAGAACTAGATTACATTTAGGATGATACAGACAAACACCCACCAATGCCTTATTACTACATTGAAGATGTCGCCTTAAAACGGAACAACATCGATAATAATCCAAGCTGGGTATACATGGTTTCAAGTTATTGGAACTGTGCAAATCCTCTGACCTCTGCATACTTCACGGTAGGACAATAGGTGATACCTTATGATACATGCTTTAGTCATAAAGGTGCACCTAGTGTCCCTGATTATATGTTGGCAGATCAAACGCTACTTAACAAAATTAAATATTTCTTTGTGCATAGTCCATACTCA
Organism: Hermodice carunculata; assembly: GCA_964020975.1. Lineage (NCBI taxonomy): Eukaryota > Metazoa > Annelida > Polychaeta > Eunicida > Amphinomidae > Hermodice > Hermodice carunculata. The sequence continues at coordinate 40,497,718 of OZ026628.1, read as the reverse complement.
ATCAATGGGAATGAAATTCTAACTCCAGCATATACATATATACATATATATATATGTATATATATATATATATATATATATATATATATATATATATATATATATATATATATATATATATATATATATATATATATATATATATGTGTGTGTGTGTGTGTGTGTGTGTATATATATATATATATATTTCAGGTCTTTAACAAGATCCTAAGTTGTGGCCGCTTTCCGGAAATTTCGCGGGAAAATATCCTCTCGCCTGTATACAAAAAGGGATCCCCTACAAGCCAGAAAATTACAGAGGCATAGCCCTGTCTAGTCACTTCTATAAATTATTTTGTTCTATTCTCAACTCCCGGTTATACAACTTTTTTCAGACCCATAACATATACTGAACCCCAATGAAAAGTATCCACATAAAAAAATTAACAAATTAATTTTGTAAGTTACTAAGTACTGTGTGTGCATATATGCATGGTTTGGAGCCTACATCAGGGTCATTCAGGACAACTTTTTAACTTTTGCTGGGTTGTTACATAATGCATGTGACTTTTGTGCACCGAATATGGCTTCTGACCACCACTCCTATTGGATGGCTAAAATGACCTGATGTTTTCAGTGGCTTTAAAAAGGGATGTTCAGCCAAGAAAAAAGCCAGTGGTCTCAGGTGTGTTGAGGCGATCATGCCGCGTCTGAGCCAAGGTCAAAGACACCATGCTTTGGGGCTTGCAGAGGGTGGAGTCCCAATCACTCAAATCGCACAAAGAATGGGGTGTACTCGGCGCACCATCCAACGACTAATTGAACGGCAACAAGAAACTGGATCCGTAGATGATCGGCCTAGGCCTGGCCGAGAAAGAGTGACAACACCTGGCCAAGACCGTCACATCCGGCTGATGCACCTGCGAGACCGTTTCCGTACAGCAGCCCAAACAGCCCGTGAGACTCAAGGGGTGAATCACCGTCCTGTCAGTAGTTCTACTGTGGAGAGGCGACTGAGGAGCAGTGGCCTAACAGCCAGAAGACCTTACAGGGGTAACCTGCTGACCCAACCCAGAAGAGAAAGACGACTGCAGTGGTGTAGAGCACACTCCAGGTGGACTCGCCAGCAGTGGAATACCGTCCTTTTTACTGACGAGTCCCGTTTTTGTGTCAGCAGAGCAGATGGCAGAGAACGTGTGTGGCGCCGGACTGGGGAGAGATATGCAGATGCCTGTGTCCGTCAGGCAGATCGATGGGGTGGACCCTCTGTCATGGTGTGGGCAGGCATCAGCAACCGCTACCGGACATTGGTCGTTCAAGGGATCCTCAATGCTAGGCGGTACATTGATGAGGTGCTGGAGCCGCACATGGTCCCATTTATGGAGCAGCATCAAGATCTGGCGATCTTTCAGCAGGACAATGCACGTGCACACTCTGCAAGATTAACAATGAACTTTCTCAATGAGAACAACATCAATGTCATGGAATGGCCAGCGTTCTCACCCGATCTGAGCCCTATTGAACATTTGTGGGATCAGTTAGGCCAAGGTATTCAACGGAGGACACCTAGGCCTACTACCCGAAACCAGCTGATCCAAGCTCTGCAGGAAGAATGGAATGTTCCCCAACACAGAATTCAAACCCTGGTCAGCAGTATGCGCCGCAGATGTATAGCATGTGTTGATGCTCGAGGTGGCCACATCCCATATTGAACAGAAAAATTTGTGTGACTTTCAATTAGGGCAGTTAATGACATTTTTTGCCTGTAAGTGACGTTAATGTCGGTAGAGCGTGACATTATTTTTACGCCAGAAAAGTGAATGCTTTGTTAAGTTCTAAGCACGTCTAGGTATGAAATGTTTCAAGTATAAACAATAAAATACTTCAAAATTGGCATGTGGATACTTTTCATTGGGGTTCAGTATAATACCAAGTAACCAAATTGGTTTTAAAAACAGCAGGACAGTTGATCTTCTAACTTTGAAAACCTAAATTGTAAGCATCTTAATCATTTTTCTTATGTCTGGAACGAGCGGGACTCGAACCTGCAACCTTTGGCACCAGTCGCCTGGCTGAAATGGGAAACGCACATATCCACTGGACCAAATCCCCCATTCCCCAAAAGAATGGGTCAATGGAGGTAGTTATGTGCGAGTGCCATATCAACACGGTTATGCAGTATGAGTATTGAGTCGGCATTTATTTCCTTAATCGGGAACTTAAATCCACCAGCATTAAGGAAATGCCGAAAATATATATTTTATGTTCGGAACGAGCGGCACTCGAACCTGCAACCTTTGGCACCAGTCGCCAGGCTGAAATGGGAAACGCACATACCCACTCGACCAAATCCCCATTCTCAAAAACAATGGTTCAATGGAGGTAGTTATGTGCGAGTGCCAAATCAACACGGTTATGCGGTATAAGTACTGAGTTATGTTTCTAAACACTATTTGTATGTCTGCTTTGTAGATTTTAAATGTATATTTGACTCTGTATGGAGGGAAGCATCACTATATAAACTTTTAATCAATGAATTTGGTGGAAATTTTCTTAGCATTTTAGCTTCCATGTATCAAGATATCAGATGTTGTATAAAAGCAGATATTGGTTATACTGAATCATTTACTTCAAATATTGGTGTTAAGCAGGGATGTGTGTTTAATACTATTTTGTTCAATTTATTTCTTGTAGACTTACCACACGCTTTCGACCATACTTTGACCCAGCTAAATTACATCATACAAATAATAATTGGCTTTTGTATGCAGATGACCTGGCATTGATGTCAGAAACTGCAGTCATCAGGGCTACAGTGTACAGTAGATAAGCCCTATGAATATTGTGAGCACTGGAAACTGGCTGTTAACCTCTCAATGACTAAGATTGTTGTATTCAATAAGGGAGGCCGGAATCAAGATACCTCCATTTCAATTCCGAAAGGAAATTTTTGAAATAACTCCAAATTATTATTGTCATGGAATCAAATTTTGCTCATCTGGATCATTTACAAAGCAACTAAACGACTCAGAGATCAAGCCACCAAAGCCCCTTTCAAATTACGATAGTTTCCCGTAAATAACAACATGTGACTGTCCATGAAAGTATTTTAACTCTGTTATCCTGCTCATCCTGTTATATGGCAGTTAAGCATGGGGGTTGTTTCTTTTAAAGGGGCTTGAACCAACTAATTTTATGGACCTATGTGATATATCAGTCTTCGAAACAATACATGTAAAATTTTTGTAAGTATGTTCTCGGTGTCGACGGAAAAGCGACACACGCTGCAGTGAAAGCACAACTCAACAGCTATCCTTACTAATATAAATCGTTTGAAAATCGGTTATGTATTGGACACAATCTGATAAAGTTAATCAAAATGCACTCACACAAGAAAGCTTAATGGAAAATTACATACAATTCCCTTCAGACAATAACTGTTGGAAAAAAATATTAACGACATTCTACAGTGTATTGATATGCGAGAAACCTGGAATCACGAGGTGGAAACTCTCCCCCGCAATACTATCACCGAGACAAACTATATTCCTTATACGAAACCATGTGGAGGGAATGTGTTAATGGTAATCAGCACAAGTTGCGCTAGTATTGGAAGTTTAAAGACAGTTTGGAGATGGAGTCACATCACAGCACAAATATAACCATTAAGCAGCGACAAAACTTCATGAAACTACGAATCAGTGCCCATAATCTAGCTGTTGAATCTGCCTGTTGTACAAAACGAGAAACATCGGTTGAGGTGAGAAATTGTTTATTGTGTGGAACGGCAGGTAGGATGAGGATGAATTTCATGTACTGCAGTAAATATAATGGCGCTAGAGATGACTTGCATGCCAAATTGATAGCAATAGATAAGAATTTTCAGAGTTTTAATGACCAAGATAAGTTTGTATATATTGTGAGAATGGGCAATACCCATGATGCATGCCATCCACTACTCCAATATTCAAATTATATATTTGATACAAGGAATCAACAACTTGAATATTGACCCAGCTGCCTCACTGGACACGTCTGTTAAAATGGTCAAAGATGCTGTGTATATATGTATGGTATTGATACCTGGATGCACCTTTTTGTATGTAACGTATACTTAACGTGTCTTTGTCTTTATCTCATTAATATGTTTGTGACCATACCATGTTATTTGATGTGTGTCAATAAAGTGTCTCTCATAATCTCAGTGAGCTGCTGACACCAGATTGCATCACCGACTCACTAAGGTACCTCATTGCCCACAATCACTAAAGTAGACAGGGCCACATTGACCACCATCCAGTCCAAAGGTAAGACATGAAGGAGATTGATTGGCTACCAACAAGCCTCGGTTACAAGCTAAGCCTAGGCTGTGACGTCATGAAGCTAGACAAATTCAATATGGCGGCCATGTTATAAACTGGTATTACATGAAAATAAGAAATAAGAAAATAGTGGTACAAAAGATGTGTTATGATCTCTTACCTTTACATATCGTCTTTCCCCAGATATAAATCCACATTGAGGTATTATTCTGATGCAATAATAAGGCCATGCTTATCCAATATGTCCATTTCATTTCTGACCTGTTAGGCATTGCTGTCCCAAATACCCAGAGGTCATGTAGATATATCTTGATGAAAATTGGTACAAGGAAGGTGATGACAGAATATTTTGCCACCTACTCTAAGAATACTTTTCTGATTGAAGCAACAAGATGTAGGTCCTGTGACCTTGAGAATGAGGTCAAGGTCACTAATGTATGGTCTCAATCTTTCCTAAATAGAGGACCACCAACAAATTCCACATCAAAGTGCTACCTTCCATAGTTCCCAAGTTACAATGTGAAAAGTAAAATTCACGTAAGTGTCTGGGTCACAGTAACTTTGGGAATGAGGTTAAGGTCAACCATGTACTGTCTAAGTCTGGCTTTTGCTCCACACAACCATCATGTTCAATATCAAAGTCCAAGTTCAAATAGCTTTCAAGTTGTGAGGTGAACAATAAAAGTTGAGCAAGTGCCCATATGACCTTTGAAATGAGGTCAAGGTCACTCATCTACTGTCTAAGTATGGACAAATAGCATGTGTAATACAAATGTCCTATCCTTAATAGTTCTCAAGTTACCATATAAACACTGAATTTGATGCACCCTCGCTCTGTGACCTTGGGAATAAGGTCAAGATCACTCACCCGCTGTACATGTATCACACTCATACCCAGAAGTGTCCCTAAGCAATTCCAAAGCAATTGGCTGAGTATATACAAGGATAAAGACTTTTGAAGATTTGGCCAAAATATGAACCAAAATATTCATACAAAATCCAAAAATCATTGGACTGTGACCATTTGAACAAACCTGGTAGATACATACCCAAGGAACACCCCACAAAGTTTGAAGTGAATCTAGCTGATGGTTTTGCAGAAGAAGTCAAAAATTGTCAATTGGCATTGCAAACCCTATTGACTTTGCAATCCCCATTGACTTGCATGGTAATCAATAGCTATGTAAAGTCAACAAGAAAAATTGCTAAAAAAAATCCAAATCACTGGACCGTGACCATTTGAATAAACTTGGTAGAAACCCACCCAAGACACATCCCCACTCAGTTTGAAGTGAATCTGGCTAACAGTTTTTAGATGAGGTCGAAAATGTAAACTACCATTGCAATTCCCAATGACTTACATGGTAAACAATACGAATGTATGCATTGTCCAACAAGTGCCAGAATTGAAAAATTCGTTAAAAATCAGGGATCTACGGCAACGCCACCTGGTGAACAACCTTGTGTGTGCCTTCCACAAAGAACATATCCACCAAGTTCAAGCACAATTTGAGAGACAGTTTTGGCGTAAAGTTGAAAAAAAAACATACAAAAATTCATAAAAAAAATCAGCACACCATCTGTTGAACAACTAAAGATCTGGGGGTCCCCAGAAGTGTCCCTTTGCAATTTCAAAGTAATTGGCCAAGCGGTTTCGGAGAAGATTTTTTAAAATTTACCCCCGAAAAATGAACAACACAAAACCAAACCAAAACAAAACAAAACAAAACAAAAACAAAAAAACAAAAAAACAAAAAACAAAAACAAAAACAAACAAAAACAAAAAACAAAAACAAAAAAAACAAACAAAAACAAAAAAACAAAAACAAAACAAAAAAACAAAACCAAACACACACACACACACACACACACACACACACACACACACACAAATAATCCAAACAGCACTGAACCATGACCATTTGAAAAAATATGGTAGAGACTCACCCAGGAAACATCCCCACTAAGTTTGAAATGCATCTGGCTAACGGTTTTGGAGATGAGGTCGAAAATGTTAATTACCATTACAATTGCCGTTGACTTACATAATAATCAATCGGAATGTATGCATTGACCAACAAGTACCCATATTAAAAAATTCGTTCAAAATCAGGTATCCACAGCAACGCCACCTGGTGAACAACCTTGTGTGACCCTCCCACAAGGAACGTATCCACCAAGTTTCAGCACAATCTGAGAGATGGTTTTGGAGAAGTCGAAAATAGCAAAACGCACAAAAATTCATAAAAAAAGAAAAATTGCAGCGCCACCTGTTAAGGTCTGGGGGTCCCCAGAAGTGTCCCTATATATTTTCAAAGTAATTGGCCAAGCGGTTTTGGAGAAAAGATTTTTTAAGATTTCCCCGAAAAATGAACAAAGAAAACAAAACAAACAAAAAAACCCCAAAACAAAACACACACACACACACACACACACACACACACACACACACACACACACACACAAAATCATTAAAAATCCAAAAATCACTGGACCGTAACCATTTGAACAAACTCGGTCGAAACCTACCCAAGGCGCATCCCTGGCAAGTTTGAAGTGGATCTAGCCAGAGATTTTGGAGAAGTCGAAAATGTGAATTGTGGACGGACGACGGATGCCTCACCCTCCTAAAAGCTCAGCTGAATCATCAGCTGAGCTAAAAATGTTATTATTATTGGTATCTGGAACGCACGGGGTAGGCCCTATATAAAAAATGTGTACACTGAATGTTGACATGTATAGATTTTCTTGGTTCTTCAAATCAAGCCTGGTTCAGGCATCATAATTAGGCATAAGCCATAATAATTAGGCATAAGCCATAATAATTAGACATATGCCTAAGGCCCTATATGGGGCTCAGAGTGGACGAGGGAGAGCAAGGCTCTACATCTAATATTTGAATAAACCATGGATAAAAAATGAAAATAAAAATCCTCCCTCCCGCCCTATAATTGAAGAAAAAATGTTGATAAACAAGCTATATATATTTGTGGGGCCTTAGAAAGTACATGATTGAAAACAATTGGGCCTTGTGCGACCGACCCAGCAAAACGTTGCTGACTGTAATTTATTTTTGATGAATAAGAAAAATATATTTTCATCCCGTTTAAATGACTTTGTGAGTCGCTGATTTGTATTGATTCATCCCAGTTCTCATAACCCAAATCAAGGATGGTAGAGCCCTCCTTGCCCAAATTGACCAATCAGAGCGCTTGTTGTTGGGACAGTTGCAGAGACACATGTTCGTCCTTACTTGTGAACATGGATGGGGCATGTAGAGAACCGGGGAGGCGGGGGTGGGGGGTGGGGGCAACCCATATTTTAGAGTGGATTTGTTGCACTGATGGTATGAAGCCCCGACCCAATGGGAGCTAATCAATAAGAAAATGGAGGGGGGGGGGGGAGGGGAGAGATGGTATTGACCAAGTCTTGGGGCAGAAGTGCACATACCACAAGAGAAAAAGAGCCTTAATTGAGCTTGAGTACAATTAATGGGGGTCTTTGGCAGCGAAAATTTTAAAAACATGGAGCCTTTAAGATCTGTGGGTTGAAAAAGGAGGGGGGGGGGGTTTTGAGAGCGACAAGTGGTCAAAACTGGGAGTCTTTCCCGCGGGGCCTACCTGTAATGCTAAGGAAGGCTAGGTTTTTTTTTTTTTTTTTTTTTTTTAATTCTCAAAAAGATGTAATGCCAGTGGAATGTTTGTCAAGAATAGTTTTTGTTTACACTTTTTTCCAGAATTGGTCAGAAAAGCATTAAATATTTCTTAATAGAATATTGATGTCAGACAACTCAACCTAAATGACATTGTGATCAAGGCATTGGCAGTAAACAAAGAATAGAAAAGAATCCCTACCTACCCTACTTTTTTGCTTCTCCGCAACAGAAAGCACAACAATTTTTAGGCCTCACCAACACTACTTGCCTGCTCAGGACTTAGAAGAATATAGGCCTGAGTGCTAATATCGTACAATTATAACAGTCTTATTTCCAAGTTCCTGAATAAAGTAACCACAAATAACACGGCTTTGTGACTCATTATCACTTTTTAGCTCAGCTGAATTACTAGTCAGGCTGAACTTTTAAGAGACTCAGTCGTTCGTCGGTTCTGTCCGTCCGTTCACAATTCACATTTTTGACTTCTCCAAAACCGTCAGTCAGTGGCAATGCACATTGGGTGGGTCTCTGTCAAGTTTGTTCAAATGGTTACGCTCCAGTGATTTTGGGATTTTTAGCTCAGCTGACTGAACAGTCAGCTGAGCTTATAGCATGGTCCGTCGTCCGTCAACAATTCACATTTTCGACTTTTTCTCCAAAACCGTCTGCCAGATTTACTTCCAACTTGGTTGGGATGTACCTTAGTTGAGTCGCTACCAAGTTTGTTCAAATGGTCACGTTTCACTGGCCGTTGGATTTGTATGATTTTTTTGTGTCCTTTTGTGGGGAAAAGCTCAACTAATCTCCTCTGAAACCTCTCACCCAATTGCTTTGCTATCACACAGGAACACTCTTAGTTCCTAATATGTTCACCAGGTGGCGCTGCAGTTATATTCCATTTTTAAAAAATTGTATTGTGGCTGTTTTTGCTATTTTCGACTCGGATTCCTGACTTTTAACGATTTATTCAATTCGGGTAACTATCGGTAATGCAAGTTTCCTATTTATTACTATGTAAGTCAGTGTGCATTTGAATGCTAATTCACACTTTTGACTTCTCAAAAAACAAAACAAAATCAAAACCAAAAACAAAAAACACAAAAACACAACAACAACAACAAAAAAAAAACAAAAACAAAAAAACAAAAAAAAAAAAAAACAAAAACAAAAACAAAAACAAAAACAAAAACAAAAAAAACCCCGTCAGCTGGATTTACTTCAAACTAAACTAGGTGGGGATGTACCTTGCGTTGGTCTCAATCAGGTTTGTTCAAATAGTTATGCTCCATTGATTTTTTTTATCTTTTAAAGACTTTTTTTCTTGGTTCTTTTTGGGGACACGTCTTAAATAATCTTCTTCTCTGAAACCGGTCACGCAATTGCTTTGATATTACACAAGTGCACAGTGATCCAAAGGATCTATGTCCCCCGCCACAATAGACAGAAACAAGAGGGCTGTGTGAACAGCCCGTGCCTCAGCTGATCTTGACATTTATCACACTTGCAGCTCTATGAACTTGGAAAAGGATCAAGGGCACCATGTTCTGAGTAAGTCTGACCTTTATAGAAGAACACTTACATGTGCAACATCGAGGTTCAAGTAGTTCTCAAGTTATAATGAAGAGTAAAATTCATGTATGTTGCACTGTGACCCCACAAATGAGGTCAAGGTCATTCATGTACGGTCTCAGCATGACCTTCATACAGAATAACTAACATGTGTAGCTAACTCAAATCAGATCTCAAGTTATCAAGTATACAGTAAATTTCGTGTCAGTTGTCCTGTGAATATAAGCATTAGAATGCCCATTGACTTACATAGTAATCAATAGGAAAGCTGCATTGAACGATAAGTACCCGAATTGAAAACCCTTAAAAATCAGGAATCCAAAGCAGTGCCACCTAGTAAACAACTGTTTGACCCTTTCACAACAATATATCCATCACATTTCAGCTTAATCTGAGGAACGGTTCTGAGAACAAGTGGAAAATAGCAAAACCATACAAAAAATTCATTAAAAAATTACAGCGCCACCTGGTGAACAAATTGGGAACTAGGTGTCCCCGGGAGTGTCTATGTACGATATCAAAGCAATTGGGTGAACGGTTTTGGAGAAGAACTTGAAAATGTAAATTAGCATTAGAATGCCCATTGACTTACATGGTAATCAATAGGAAAGGTGCAATTACCGCAAAGGAGCCGAATTGAAAAATCATTAAAAATCAGGAATCCGCAGCATTCCCACATAGTGAACAACTTTGTTTGGCCCTTCCATAAGGAACATATCCACCACGTGTAAGCTTAATCTGAATGATGGTTCTTGAGAAGAAGTCGAAAATAGCTATAACACACAAAAATTCATAAAAACTTAGGAAAAAACTGCAGCGCCACCTGGTAAACCATTTAACAACAAGGAGTCCCTAGGTGGCGTCCTGTGTGATATCAAAGCAATTGGGTAAGCAGTTTCGGAGAAGAAAATTTTTTAAGATTTGTCCAAAAAAAAGAAGAACAAAAAACTTCATTAAAAATCAAAAAATCGCTGGAGCATGAAATTTGAGCAAAACTGGTAGAAACCCACCCAAGGTACATTGCCATCAAGTTTGAAATTAATCTGGATAACGGTTTTGGAGAAGAAGTCGAAAATGTGAATTAGCATTAGAATGCTCATTGACTTCCATAGTAATCAATGAGAAAGCTGCATTGACCGGTAAGTACCAGAATTGAAAAAATCGTTAAAAATCAGGAATCTGCAGCATTCCCACATAGTGAACAACTTTGTTTGACCCTTCTACAAGGAACATGTCCACCATGTTTCAGCTTAATCTGAGTGACGGTTCTGGAGAAGAAGTCGAAAATAGTTATAATACACAAAACATATGTTCTTGGACTCTGTGACCTTGAAAATATGTCAAAGTCAAAAACAATACACAGTGCACATGCCCATGGTATGATGCATCTCTGGTATAAATTTCATTATTCTATATCTTTGGGTTCTAAAGATATGCTCCCGGACGGACGGACGGACGGACGGACAGCAGGCCCCCTATCCTCAATAACTCTATGTCCCCCTATGCCCCCTTCGGTGGCGGGGGACAACGAGAACGCTCTTAGGGACTCCTATGTCTTAATTTGTTGACCAGGTGGCTCTGCATTTTTTTTCTAATCTTATATGTTTTTGTGATTTTGTTATTTTCGGCTTTTTCGAAAGAACCATCACTCAGATAAAGATAAAACTTGGTGAATATGTTTCTTTTGAAAGGGACAAAGTTGTTGACTATGTGGCACTGCAGTGGATTCCTGATGTGCAGTTATTTTTTTCAATCCGGGTACTCATCGGTAAATGTCTCTACCAACTTTGTTAAAATGGTCACACTCTAGTGATTCTTGGATTCTCTATCATGTTTTTTTTGTTCTTTTTTGTTCTTGCAAATCTTAAAAAGTCTATATTTCGGAAACCACTCACCCAATTGCTTTGATATCACACAGACACACTCCTAAGGACTCCTAGTTCTTAACTTGTTAACTAGGTGGCACAGCAATTTTTTCATTTTTTTTTTATTTTTGTGTGTTTCCGCTATTTTTGACTTATCCAGAGCAATCACTCAGATTAAGCTAAAACTTCATGAATATGCTGCTTGTGATCCGTTCAAACAAAGGTGTTAACTAGGTGGCATTGCTGTGGATTTCTGGTTTTTAACGATTTTTTTTTTTCAATTCGGGTACTTATCGGTAACTATACCTTTCCTAGTGATACAAGTCAATGGGCATTCTAATGTTCATTCACATTTAATGAATTTTTCTTTAAGCAAATCTTAAAAATACTTGTAAATGTCATATGCACTCAGGTAAAGCTTAACACAGGTCTATTCTGTTGCTACCTTGATTTTGCCATCGGTGCTGGTAGGCCTCCCTGTTGCAAATTAATTATTCATGTGGTATCTCTTTCAATTTCTGTGATGCTCTCTGGCACTGGATGACTGTTGTAAACAAAGGGAAACTGACATGTGTCCTGGTTTCTTCTTGAGAAGATTATCTGCCTCCCCCCCCCCCCCTTCATGGCAGTATGCCTTTTTCATTGTTATCTCTAATTTCAGTCGTAAGGGCATCAAAAACTGTTATTCAATGTTGAAACTACAGAATAATACCTAAACATGATATGCCCTGAAAAATATACATGCATTTTGAGATAATTGCACCTCAACACTCCCAAAGAGCAGGGACTATCATGTACCCATGCTTCTTTGTTTACATAAGCGCTGCGAAGCTATACAAGTGAGAACGAGGCTGCTGATCTGATCATAATCTCGCATCTCCTTGAACGCAGGTCAGCATCTTAACTGGTCCTGTTAAGTTACTGACTAATGCCTTTTGACTTAGGCCTATATTCTCTTTTAACTAGATTGTGTTTACGATTATGAAGGCATGACTCATATGTTCGGTGTTGTGTACCTTGTATACTATGTAAATAGGCCTAAACATATGTATGTATGTATGTATGTATATTTATATATATATATATATATATATATATATATATATATATATATATATATATATATATATATATATATACTATGTATTTATTTCTACTACTTTATTTATTAGAAAACACCCATCGATGGGGAAACAGCTCTCTCTCTCTCTCTCTCTATTATATATATATATAAATATATATATATTATATATGTATATATATATATATATATATATATATATATATATATATATATATATATATATATATGTATAGGTTTAGGCCTATTTACAGAGTATACAACATATGCCCGTACGTGTTTGAATGGCTTAAAATTATATGAGATTTAAACAAGTTGTATGCGCCTGCTTTGTGTATATCGGCCTATATGGTTTTGTCACGCTCTTCCTTATCACCCTTTTTCCTCCATCGTCCTCCAGCTCCTTTTCCCCCACATTAGGCTTGTTATCATCATCATCATCATCATCATCATGCATCACGTAATATATTAAAAATGGGATGAAAGAGAAAAGACAGACGTAGTCAAGATACAATACTTTTATTTTGACTTGGAACTTTTAATCCGCCTGATAATAGGGTACATGTATGTAGACCTGGATGGTGTTAACAAGTGTATGGCACATTGAGCCAATCTTACAAAGCGAACATGGGTTATAGGCCTATGGCTATAGGCCTCCCACTATCCTCGGATCAACTGTCAGTGTCAAGTACAGTGTTGTGCAGCAACTACTCTCCAGTTCCTCAGCAGTAGTGGTGTTGGTGGCACGCTTTAAAGTTTGTGCTATTTTCGCAACCGTCTTCAGAATCGTTCCATGTCATACACGGCTGCGTTGCTTGGAATCTTTGTGCTGTTTACCAATTTTGTGCAGGTCATCTTTGTCCAGCTAACTTCATTTGGGATGAGAGGAGGGCGTGGAAATCAATAATGGAGTCCATGGTTCACGTGCATGAGACCCCCACTGATCTACGTCGTCTGCTTGACGCTGTGTCGAGGCCATGCGGTCAAGATTAGGTACGTGGCGGGTCTCGAACTGTTTTGTAACAGTTAACTTAATGAAGTTTTTTTTTTTTTTCATCAGATGCTCACCATTTGAATTTTAACTATGGTGGCTGGAACGCATATCATTTTCGTACATAATATCAGCGATAGACCAAAATCAAGATAACTTCCTGAGAACGCCCTTTTAAATAAGACTAATAATTGTGATTTCAGCCCCGGGATTTCAGCCTTTCACTTCAGGAAGCATGGCATTTCATATTTAACATTTACCAAAACTCAACTGAAAAGTTTATTAGAGCTACCATAGATTATTATTATTAATATTAGTAGTAAATATAAGTTAGGTTCCCGACCATTCCTGCGGCTACGCAAAGTGTTAATTGTAGCTGTGATGCACCGTGTCACTTCAATTCCTGGACCTCCATGATTTAAAATATAGATTGTAGGTATAGGCTATATGAGGCCCCGTTGGGAGGAGGGGGTCCTGAAAATCAAATCATCCCAAAGTTCTGACGCAAAAAATCCAAAAAATCCTTTATAAAATTCCAAAAAATCCTAAATTATCTTTTAATTATAAATAGAAGATAAATTCAATAATCCACATTTTGAAGTACAAATAATCCAATATTGCCAAAAATCCAATAATCCTAAAACCCTAACAAGGCCCCATATATGGGCCACCCGTTTAAACATACATGACAAAAAAAAAAAAAGGAAATCTATGAAAAAAATGCTGGTTGCGGGGCAATATCGGGTGATCGACCACTTTCAGATATTGCTCGTTCTGAATGATCTGACATACTTGACAGCAGTTTCGTTTTCTATCCCGTCGCGCGATGTGACCGCAGCTGGAGGAGCAAACCCCCCCCAGTGAGTCGTGACGCATATGTTTGCAGCGTCAGCCATTGATACGGCCGGCGCTCATCTGTCAAGGCTGAATCGTAATCAGTTGATTTCAATCCCAGACAAGGAGATATCCGAGGAAGAAAACAGTTGGTTGGATGTTCAAAGCTGGGAAATTTTATGTGTGTCCGTGTCATCGCCTATCCAGTTATTGTGGTGCAAAGTACAAGCTAGCGTGTAGGTAGCGTGTGACCTGGCGCGTGCTTGTGCACATGGACGAAGTAGGTGGCCAGTCTATTGTTAATCTTGATTCAGGTCGAAGCCAAACCAGGACATACATACATACATACATACATACATACATACACACACACACATACATACATACATACATACATACATACATACATACATACATACATACATTGAGGCTATATAATGACATACATACATACATTGAGGCTATATAATGACATACATGCTTGCATACGGTGCACATCCCTTGTCAAACTGAACATTAGGAATTTAGGTCTCGCTTAATGGATAAATAGCATGTATGGATATTTTTCCCTTTTTCACCGTGTTGTTTGTATCTTAAATAGGTATATTGATATAATAAGAGGTTGAACATTCGCTGCAATGGGATACCAGTAAAGCAAGTGGGGGGGGGGGGGGGGGGGGAGAAGGGGACAAAACGCAAAGAAAGTTCGGCCATGTAAGTTTGTTCTGCCGCAGACACCAGGGAATGGTGGAGGGGGGAGGAGGAGAGGGACACTGAAAGTAACACCACACACAATAGTCATTGAGAACTCCAACACTCCATAACAATGTATCTCAAGGTAACTAACATGGGTAGACCAGCTTCTATCTACTTTATACCTGGTTAATCTTGTCATGAGGCCTGGTCTTGTATCGAAACTTTGTAATGTCTTTGGGACATGTAACTCAGTTTTGTGTTTCTATTTTGTCATTGTACCTACTGTCTTTTGTGGGACACAGATGTGAGTTTTCAGTGCCTGTTTCTGTTTTGTCATAATTTGAGTAGACTTTGAACGGGATGATTAGCCGGACATGTTTTTGGTTATTTGTTTGTTTGTTTATTTTTCCCTCGGTGCAATTTGACTGATCTTGCTCATTTTCATTATCCCCAGAAAATGTTGATTGAACCAGTACATTCAGTTGTGCAGTCTATGAACACTATTTGGTGTAATGGTAATGACTGCACTAAGTAAGAGTTCAAACCTCTGTACTACATGAATACGATATATAGCATGCTTGCAGGTATTGTGTTAAGGACAAAATAGCTACTACGTCCATTGCAGAGTTAAATAGTATAAATATATACATATATATCATGATTGTTGTATTTTGTATGTGACACATAGGTCAATATTGACCTCATTTTGTGAATAAAATTATTACTCACTGCATCACATATTTTGTGTACCAATCCAGGTCAGAGAAATCCCTTTGACACGTCACGCTTACAACCAAACAGGACAAAATAAAAAAGAAGGCAAATAAGCGCATCGCCCAAAATGCACAGGCCCTGAAAATACCAAATACTTTGCCCTCTCAACAGGGAGGGGGGAGGGGTACAATTTTTTTTGGTTCAGCGCAATTGGGATGTTTTAATTTCACGTTACGCGCGATCTGCATTCCTTAATCATACGATATTCGTATTTCGGGTTATACGGAAAATACGATTCAAATTCAACGGTATCGGCGATTTCCTTTACTTAATTTAACGCAGGGAACCATAAACTACAATCTCTGTAACTGAAATTTGGTCCAATGTAAATCGTGCTGACCTTTAATACACGTGACATTGTTGCCATTAGCCCAGCATGACAACATGGTGGTTAGCGCTGTGTCAGCGCCTGCAGGCCACTTTGTTGGGCCAAAAGACAAGAGCTTGGCGGGGAATCCGTGTGAATTTCAACTATTTTTTAGTGGCATATAAAGTTTGAAGTGTACAGTTACTTCTTAAATTTTATAAAAAGATTTCTTTAACAGTTTAATTTCTGGCGATTTCACACTCTTAATTTCTGGTGATCCGTTATTTAGGGTTATTAATTCATGGTTATACGTTACACGGGGCGGGGGTGGGGGTGGGGTGGGGTGGTGGTATTCCCTCCCTATCTCTCGTGCTAGCTATTATGTTTTCGCGTTGTTTGTCCGATTGTCCGTCCATGGTTCCGTCTGTGGCTCCATCGGCCTACCAATTGTTTATGAACATTTTATCTCAAGTCTTGCTGGCCACATGAATCTCAAAATGTATTACATTGGTGCCTTGATACAATTTCTTCACTTGCCCATACCTTGGTGACCTTGACCTCATTTTCATGTGCAAAGCTGGGCCCATAGGTCAATGTTTTGCATTGGAGTGTCTCTAATTGAATTGTCATCAGGGTTTGCAAGGTCTATAGACCAACACAGGTTTTTCATTAGGGTTGTGAGTAGGAGGGGGAGGGTGCGGGAGGGGGTTCCCCCCTGGCGCGGGGGGTGGTGGGCCTCCCCCGCGAAAATATCGAGAAATGTGAATTAAAATGGTGCAATTCGGTGCCTTTTAGGCTCAAGAAACATTAAGTTTATACCTTACCTTACCTCAGGAGTCAAAGCAGACTACTGACTTAGTAGCATTATTAAATTTAAACAAATAATTAATTCCATGAACACTTTATCTTAAATTCCCAAGTTTTGCTTTGAATGTCACTGTAACTCAGTGCATTCATTATCAACATAAATATGTGTATTTCAATTTGACAAATAAAAAAAAAATTTAATTCAGAACTTGAACTTCTTTTTATTTTATTTTGTTGGGGATCAAGTTCAAGATTGTCTTCTCACTGAGTGACTCCGTGGTTTTTTTTTTTTTTTGTTTTTTTTTTTTTGTTTTTGTTTTTTTTTTTTTTTTTTTTGTTTTTTGTTTTTTGTTTTTGTTTGTTTTGTTTTGTTTTGTTTTTTTATTTGTTTTTTTTTTTTTTTTGTTGTTTGTTTAATTTCATTTTAGAAGAACACTGGGCTTCTGAGAAGTATCCTTGTTTTTTCCAGGTAACAACAGAATGACGTCCAAGAATGTATTTTAAAAACATATCATGTTTATGATAAGCATTATATATATATTTTTAAAATACAGTCTTGGATCCACAACTTTTGGTCGAGTACTGAATACTGTTGCTGTGTCTATTGGATGTTAATATCACAGGAGCAGAGCATCCCAAATTAAGTCCCATCATCATTTTGGATAGGAAAATACTTATCAACTGTGAGTTTTAGAAAGGCATTGCTACTCTAAAAATATTTTAAATCATTTGATAACTTTGTGTATTTTGGAGACATATTTGGCGCGGAACGGTCAATCATGGAGGTAAGGTACACAAATGCACCTGTAAAAAAAAAAGCTAATCACATGACGCCCCCATTTTTCTTGGTTTTAACTTGCTGCTACCGGTATAAACTTGAAGTAGAGTGCAAAGGAAGTTGTGGTTTTACGTTTCAAATAGGAGAAATAAGCCAGCGAACGTCGCTATTTTAACACGTAAATGCATTAGGCCTAGGTTATTGGTCCAAGACCTCAAACAACTTGCGTTGTTTGCCTTGTTTCTTGGTGGACGTGCTGGGCACTGCACGCCACATCTTTGCTTTAAAAATGGAGTTGTTGTGACAGCGCGATATTAGCCAATCAGAGTCTTTGAACAATGTCAGTGGAACGAATCACAGTCGCGGTACTAAAACGGCACAACAATGCAGTTTCGGTTCTATAGATAACCTTCTTTCCGGGAAATGAGACTACGAGTGAGAGGCGTTTTTGCATGTTGACAATGATTCTGGAGATCGAAACATAGCAGGGTTACAAGATTACTGTTTGCGCAAATTAGCAGATAATTGATACACATAATGATAGCATTGGACACATATTACAGTATTTTTTATTTGCTGATTTTTTTCCTTTTTGTAAGTAAAAAGTATCCGGCGGTAGAACCCTCGATAGACCGGCAAATTCGCTGGCTGCCGGCTTCTAATGAACACCCTGCCAACAATCCCATTGCTGGAGAAGCTCTAAAAGAAAACCACACTCCTAGAAGGAAAGCTGTGAGCTTTATAAGCTGATAGGGAACAACCTGTGCACACTCCATGCTATGGCGACTCTGTCCATTTGCGACTTTAAATTCATTAAATGATGCTGTATTTTTATTTCTGCTTAATTCGTTGCTGACTCAAGACCATGAAAATAAAAATACAAAATTATCCAAAGTCAACTAATTTATTTTCTTTCTTTCTTTCTTTCTTTCTTTCTTTCTTTCTTTCTTTCTTTCTTTCTTTCCTTCCTTCCTTCCTTCCTTCCTTCCTTCCTTCCTTCCTTCCTTCCTTCCTTCCTTCCTTCCTTCCTTCCTTCCTTCCTTCCTTCCTTCCTTCCTTCCTTTCTTTCTTTCTTTCTTTCTTTCTTTCTTTCTTTCTTTCTTTCTTTCTTTCTTTCTTTCTTTCTTTCTTTCTTTCTTTCTTTCTTTCTTTCTTTCAAAACGGATATGATCGAATACGATGGTTGCGGAGATGGGGGTTTCCAGCTTTCATAATTCAGCAGATAGTGTAACTGATGTAGGAAACAAAACTTTATTGCTTTCAATGTTAGGTGAACGGTGGAGTCAACAGCTTTCCTCGCTGCTCTTTGGAAGGTATTGACCTGAATCATTGGTTGTTTCTTTGGACGTATGGCCTGACATGTATTTGAATGAAAAATCTATTTGCAAGGGATTTTGATCTTGAGTTATCTTAATTACCACATTTGTTGTGTGTAGCTCTGAAAATGTTCATGCACCATACATCAGCTAGTACCGACATGTTAGCATGTCATCCATTGACACGCCTGGCGGCAAACTTCTAGATCTGCTGCTTATAAACATGAAAAAAAATATTTAAAAAATAATTTTGACGCCGACTGGGGGACTGCGATCTCCTATTACACCTGCATTGAAATGTTTGTAACGTTTTTTTTTACTACATTCAAGATGACATATAGTATTTTACATTTGTGCAATAAAAAAACAAAGAATTAGCTAGGGGCCATTGTACCGACTAATAATTATAACTACAATGCAGGACCATACTCAGAGCTTCAAAACAGAGGAGGCATGGGAGCATGGCGACCAGAGGGTATCCTCCCTCTCACGGTAGAAGATTTTTTAAAACAAAAATCACAAATGGTGCATTTTGGTGGGTGTCGCAGTAAAAAAAGTACAACTTGTGTATAAAGAAAAAACAGTCAATGTAAGTAAAACTTCATAATCATTTTGACTCTTGGGATTTTGAAAGACATATTTTGTTTTGATCATGGAACAGCCCAACCGTGACTTAAGTTGTAAAATTTACTGCACTTACCCAATTTCAAAAATAATAAATATCCACACCCATTTCGCTTCATCTTTTGTACAACAATTCTCTTTGTCCTATCAAACAAGCTATATGTATATACTTGATATCTGTCACTTTTCAAAGAAATATGTCAATTGTATATGCCACAGTCCTCCAGAATTTGAGTTTCATAGAAATAGCATGGTAGTTGAGCAACTAGACAAATAAAAATAAATGAATATGTCAGTAAAACTGTATTGACAATTCAGACATTGCAATATGCAAAATAATCCTTAGCTGTCCCCAACAATAGAGCTGTTTACCGCTTTATCTTACTCTAATAGAGTGCATTCCCATATACAAGTGCTACAGTAAGTTGTGGAGACGTGTTTGGACCTGTCTTACTGAGTTGGGTGCAGAAAGAACAGATTTCTTGTTAAAAGTAATATTGTTACAGTTACTGTAGTATTGCCAATTGCTTTCATGTAATTACACATCTTCAGTATCTGTGGACTGTTCTCAAATGCCAGAACAATTCTACGGTGCATTGAGGCATCCCACTCCTTGAGGATTACAATAGGGCCAAGATTCTTCACAAGCAGATCTTCCTTATGTATATATGCCACTGTAAGGCCATTTAGTCTCATCTCCCCCATTGGTGTCCTGATCCAAGTTTTGAGACGTTTCAGTGTGCTAAATGATCGTTCGTATGAGCATGATCCTGCAGGAAGAGTCAGAAGCAGAGAGAAGATAGCCAGTATGTTGGGATAGAAGTCTCTTTCAATCTTGCTCTGCTGTTCCACTAGCCGCTGGTTCTTAGCCTCTGACTTCATCCCTGAGACTTCATGTTTCCATCTGTCCAGTTCCTGCTGGAAGCTGCCATGTTATGGCAAGTCCTCATCAAACTCCCCCAGGATTTCCTATACATCTCCATCTCTTAGTGCATGTACTTTCGCAGGCATGAGGTGGAAAGCCAACATTGCACTTGTCAACTCTGTTAGAAAGGAACTCTGTAAGTGTGATGTCATATGATCCAAAAATGGAAAGAAGTAGTTCCTCTTATAGAATTCCTCAACATTCTCAGAAGCAGTGTGTTTGTCTCTGCCTAGCTGATGTGCAAGGAGCTTTTAATTCCTGGTGTTTCGCATAGTTTGATTTAAGTATATCTGTTGCCCGTGAACAGAGTCGATGAAATAACTCGTCATATCGATTGTCTTTGAGTAACTGTAGTAGGCCTTGACATTCTTCATATGTCTGTAAAAGATCACACTGCTTTGACTGTGAAGTTACAGAAACTGGCCTCACATATGTCCATAAATATTGCACTATGACCACCTTGGTGATAAACCAAAACTCGCTCGTCTTCTTCAGGTATGCCTGGGTATCTGCCCTGGATGTTCCAGATGACTCTGCAGCTACTTGCAGTAGCGCACATCTGACCTGATCATATTTCACCAACAGTGTACTGAGAGAATACACTCGAGACAGCCATCTTATTTCACACAAAGTTGGCAGACCTAGTCTACTAATAGATGCAAAGAGATGTTCCTCATATATTTCAATGTCACTGAGCAGTTAATTTGTTTCTTAATGTTGGCCTTCTAGATAACTTTTTCTTCTGTGGTTATTGTTGATGAGAAAGCTCATATCCCAGAATGCATCTATGCAGTTTCTGATTGCAGGCACACCATGAGAGTAGTTGACTACCACAAGATTTAAGCAGTGATTTTGACAATGAGTCAAGAATCTGGCTGATGATAAAGCATCCTGTACTCGTTTTGATACACATTTTACGTCGCCAGTCATGACTGATGCACCATCAAAGCCTTTGCCTGTGCTTAGATCAAAGTTGCAGACATTTATGTTCTTCTAGAAGAGGCTTGGTGATTGTTTTGGTATTGGTCCGCCTAAGCTTTATCAATCGAAGGGAATCTTCTGCTACTGCAATACCATGATCATCTTTCCTTAACTGGCATATTCATACTGGTAAGTGTTCCACTGTGTGTCGTCACAGGTTTCATAAGCCATGATGCTAAAATAATCAGCTTTCCTGGCCTCCTGTAGACTGTGCCTCATTATGACTTGAGCAAGGCATTCATTGAACTGACTGTGTATATTTGGTGACAACTGTTTTGCATTGTTTGAAGCATTTTGCAAAAAGCAAATTTAGGAATATCTTTCAGTTTCCATAGGACCAAAAAGTTTAAGCTGTTGCCTTTTTTTCGCTGCTTACACCGGTTTCCTTTGAATGGAGTACCTCTCTTTTCTAAGGAAATGATCACTTCTCAAATGATCAAGGGAGCTCGCTTGGTCTTCTCATTTTCAGCATAAGCTTGTGATAGATGCTCTGTGGTTGGTTTCTTTTCTTCCTTACATATCATTACAAATGCATCAGCCATTCTTACTGCTGCCTTGTGTGTGTCTGAGCTTTCTTGGTGACAGAGAGTTCCTCTTTCCTGACCATATGCATTGTTCCAGTCACGAAATGGTTTTGTGACAGATTCTTGGTTGCTTTGATCTTTGGGTGCAAAGCAAATGCACACCAAACAATATTTTGCATCTCTTGGCTGGTAATATCTCAACCAGTGAAACTTGTCCTCCGATGATGGAGAGTACCTTCGATTTTGTAGATTTTTGAGGTGTACAAACTTCTCTGGATATATCCATTTCTCTCGAAGGATTGTCTTGCGCTATTTGTCAACAATAGTGGCTTTAGCAATGAGTCTAATAGCATGGACATCAGCCGGCACTTGCTGGCATGCTAACTGGCATCTGTGATTTTGTGTAATGTCTGGCTTGGACTTGGTACTGTATCACTATGATCTCCATGTTTAACCCTCTCCTCCTTCCAAATCCCTGAGTGACTACAATATTGATGTTTTATGTGTGTGGTTAGGCCTGTAAAATTAAATTTTTTGGACACATGTTTTGACACCATTATTCAGAAATCTCAATGTCCAAAGTGTTTTTATTTTGAGTATACGTCTACACATAATTTTGATGCAATTGAAGCCTGGACATGTTCCTAGCATGGACAGCATGTTCCCTTAGAAACACAGCTTCATTTCGTAAAGCTATCTGAGTATGGATTAACTCTTTGCCAGATTTGCTTATTAGTAAAATTTATGGGAAAAAGGTTTTTCAATTAAAAATTGCCAAATTTGCCTGTATATGTGTACGTTTGAAATCAGTAAATAATTCTATCATACACTACCCACAGATAGACTCAAACCTCGTGACCTGGTCTTTGTTTAACAAGATAATTTGCTGGACTAGAAATTACCAGTATTAGATCTGACCAGTGATTCAAACTGAAATTCTAACTGAACGTGTGAAGTTTCAGTGGTATTTTTACCAACAAATAATTTAACCTCTGTGAGTAGAAACACGCGAGTTTGTTTCTATGTCATATATGAGAAACTTTATATTCATATTTCCTGAAAAAATCAGCATTCAGCTTTAAGCCTGAGCTCTGAGTGTACCATATGACCAGACCACAGGTGGCACAACCAGCCACTGACACCATTTATACCCAGCCCTTCTCTAATTGTTCCACACTCCAGTTTTGTGATTATGAAATCCATAAAATTGACAAAACTGTCATGCCGGGTGGAGGTTGAGCTTTGAGTGGTCAAAGCTACTCTCACACACCTGGTCCATTTGTCATGGGGGATATTACATGATAAACTTCAACCCAGATATGCAGTGGTCTGTTGAGATCAGTGTCAAGCTGAGATAGCCCCAGGTATTTCTTCCTATGAAGCCCGATGACCGGTACCATTGTGATGGGGCCACTTAGTTACTTGGGCCTTAGAGATCTGTGCAACATTAACGGTACGAGATTATCTACATTATTGTCGAGAACTTAAATTATTACACAGTTTTTGGGAGTTGTTTTCCAATAGGGGTGATCTGGGTTGGTTTAATTTCTAAGCCTTAAAGTTTCACCCTGCATATGAGAACGATTTTTTAAATTATCGTCTTCAAATCTACCTTAAGGACATATTACTATCGATCAAACACACCCAGATGGGATCAAATAAAATTTTAATGCTTATTTGACAACGTATAGAGAGGTTAAATTTATAGGTGCTAATTCCCCATGTTAATCTATGGAGAAAACGTGAGGGTCATGGAATTCGAAAGTGACCACAAGATGTGGGCGGTCAACCATGAAGAGAATGGGCAGCACCACCTTAAGGCAAATTTAGAACTTACCCAGATCTTCCCCTGTGTATTGCGGGTAGTAACTTGCATAGGAAACAGATTCTGACTGTGCAAGCTAATTTATCATGTGTGCAAAACGGTTGCAGAACAGCTTAGATTCAGGTGACACTAACCAGCCCGTACATGTTGCCTTGGTGGTGGTGGTCGTCGTCGTGGTGATGGTGGTGGTGATGGTGGTGGTGATGGTAGTTAAGCTATTGTGTGAAGTCTGAGAGGTATTTAATGAATTTTAGATAAAGTTTAATTCCTCGACGTTTGTTTGCATAGGAGTTGCTTATGACGCAAACCCTTACATTGAACTAGGAATGGCACCTCTATTTAGAATCACTTTGGAGGTATTAAACATTTAAAATTCCAAATGACTCAAATTCGCATAATTTTGAACCTTAATAATATACTAAATCAGAGTACTCATTTCACTGCTAGGTCAAGCACCATGCAAAGTTTGGTAATTTTCGAACCAATAGCGCCCAAGGAAAACGGAGTACATATTTAGAGGCGAATAAACAAACTAAAGATATTTGATTTCCTTGTGCTTAAATCAATGTGTGTACCTAGAAAAGGTTTAGAAATTGCCGATTCAGCATTGAAATCCAATAATAATTTTATTAAACTGCTCAAACCAGACATTGAGTTTTCTGACGAAACGTTAAGTTGAAGATAGTATGATGCCTTTATCGATAATTGCTGTGATGTTATTCAAGATTGCAGTTTTTGTATATTTGCAATTTGCAGAAACCAAACAATTAAAACTTTGATTTATTGTTCATTGGAGGCAGTCGCTTAACAAATCTATTGATTGATGTTAGAATGGTACCTCTACCTGTAATAGTTATGAAGCTATTCCAGATTTATAATTTGGGAATTCACATAACTTGCACAAATTTTAATAGTAAAGTTTGGTTCATATTGTCCCCCGCCACCGAAGGTGGCATAGGGGGACATAGAGTTAGTGAGGATAGGGGGCCTGCCGTTCATGCATCCATGCGTCCGTGCGTCCGCCCGGGACCATATCTTTAGAACCCTAAGATATAGAATAATGAAATTTATACCAGAGATGCATCATACCGTGCGCATGTGCACTGTTTATTGTTTTTGACCTTGCCATATTTTCAAGGTCACCGAGTCCAAGAACATATCCATTTTCGTGTAGAGCCTAAGAACATATCCATTTACGTGTGTCTGGCAGCATATCTCTACAACCCTTAGAGATGGAATAATGAAATTTATACCAGAGATGCATCATACCCCGGACATGTGTGCCATATATTGTTTTTGACCTTGACCTATTTAAAAGGTCACAGGGCCCAAGAACATATCAATTTTTGGTGCATCCAGACATGCTTTTTTATGGTATAGCTTACTTCTGTATTCTCATGCTTTGAATGCTTGCACAAGCGTGCTCCAGACTTACATGCTCATACTTCACTGCATAACCTATCAGTGCTGTGTTTGTCAGAGACACATATCAGAAATGTAGTTGAAACCCAGGACTACCAAATTGATGGTTTCAGCTCCTTTCACCACCACACTCAGCACGGACTAGCTATGTACATCAAAGGCAATTCTGAGGAATATTTGTTGAGTCACTCAGCAGAATTACAACTGATGACACGGTTATTCTATCCTCCAAAAGGAAAGCCCCTACTCCTTGTTCTTATCTACAAACCTCCTGCAATATGCAAGATACAATTCATGACTAGGTTTGAGCATGTCTTGACCAAACTACCAGATATGTATCACATTGTCATAGGTGGAGACTTCAACTTGACTTCAGATGATCCCGACATTATCAGAATTACCAAAAAATATGGTCTGTATCAATGGATAACAAAACCAACACACACCAAAGGACGCACACTAGATCTCATCTTCACAACATCATCGTGCAACTGCGTCCATGCTGATGTTTTCCCTTTACCATATACAGACCATTTCATCACTTTTGTCACTTTACATTAAACCGCAAGTATGTATTCAAGCAAGTAGTTTAAGTACCATTATATTGCCATGACAATCCTATTTGAAACATGATTTTCACTAAATGTATGATTGTGATATATTTTTCATGTCCCAATGTTATAGCTATATCATTTTATCCATGTTCTTTGTACATACCATATCATATATTAAGGAACAAACTTGGTATATGATATCATACATAAAGTTTTATGCCTAGGTGGTGCATCCTTTCAACAAGTGCAACCACTTTTGCAACTGTTTGCCCCACTTGATGTTATATTGTATAGGCCCTATGTGTGGCATTAAAAAATACTGTGGCGGGGGACGTAGATCCTTTGGATCACTGTGCACTTGTTTCATCGGATGTGGCTATGCCACAAACCTATCAACTGAAGTCAGAATGGAAACTCAGTCTGTAATAGTTTTGAAGTTATTCGGGATTTTAATTTCGTGTTTTCTTTTAATTTGCATGAAATCAAATGCTACAACTGTTGTTTGTGGTCCATTGGATGCCCCTGAAGATAGCACAAACCTAAGAATTAAGGGCTGAATGGTGCCTCTACCTTTAACAGTTTTGAAGATATTACATATTTAATCTTTTTCAAGGGCCCCTACTTTTCATCAATCAAAATTCTAAAACTGTTGTTTGTGGTACATTGGATGCCCCGATAGTACAAGCCTTTGGACTTAAGTTGGAATGGAACATTTACCTTTTCAAGTTTTGAAGATATCCCTCATTTAAACTTTTCAGGTGCCCCTAAGTTAACTAAATTAATTTCTGCAACTTGCTTGTGATTTACTGAATGCAGCTACAGCACAAACCGTTGAATTCGCTTTGGAATGGTACATCTACAACTAGTTTTGAAGATATTTAACATTTTTAACTTCAAATGCCTCTGATTTGCATGAACTGAAATTCTAAAACTTTTGTTTGTGGTTTATTTTATGCACCAATGACACAAACCTATGAATTAAAGTTAGAATGGTACCACAACCATTAATAGTTTTTAAGGACAATCAACATTTAAAATTTCAAATGGCCCTAATTTGCATCTTTTTGAACAAGTTGACTGTTCCAAACCAGAGGATACATTAAAGTAGTAGGTCAGTCACCATGCTAAGCTTTCAGAACAATAGTGTCGGAGAAAAACTGACGACAAAATTTACACAGAAATAAGCAAATAAATAACCGATAAGCAAATAAATAAAGAACCACGTATTTGAGGAAACACATAAAGTCTGTTTTCGCGTACATACTTAATGAATAAAGAATGAAATATTTGTGTTGGCACACATACTTAACTTCGAATGGGGTGAAAGGGTGTATTCTGATTGGAAGGAAGTTGGAAATTTTGTTTCAACCCTTGCCTGCGAAACGCGGCTGTAAGGCAGATATGCTATGGACTAGAGATTGACTGTACATCTTATTTACAAGGTTGAGTTACATCTCTTTTACTTTTCTTTCCAGAGTAAGAACCCAAAGTTGCGAAGAAATCCCACACTATATTTACCCAAATATATTATTGTGATTTCTTGTAACCAACGTGCAATTTGACATAATTCCAGTCGTCTTCATCGCACATAATGTGGTAGGCTTATCATCTTCGAATCCGTGCATCGAAATGAAGCCAAGCGAGATTGCACGACGCATCCCATGATTTGACCACCAAAATACGAAAACACGAATGTTTACCTCTTTATATGTTTCTTCAAATGTATTGAGTGGTTTAAAATCCATTTTAAACTATGGTGTGTGTCGTCAAGGTACATGCTTATGAGGGTTTATTAACCCCGTGTTATCAGGTGGTGGCCAGAGATGTTAAAATAGTCTTCTGCCTGTCTGTTATAGCTGTACAGTGATGTTCTATTCCGTTACAACTTTCTGTTGATATAATTTATATAACCGATGAACAAGTTGGAACCTTTTGTTGACATGTATTACTGATGAATAAGTTGGAATCTTTTGGTGATGTAATATGTATTACGGATGAGCAAGTTGGAACCTTGTGGTAAATTAAATATAATATGTATGACTGATAGACAAATTGGTGCTTAGATGTATTGCTGGGAAGTACAAATGTTACCATCATCTCGCTGGATATTCTTAACTGTTTTTATTTGTGAGTTAGCTATCTGCCTTTGTAAGGAGAATTAACCTCTCAGTCGCACACTGTTTTTTTATTTTTTATTTTTTTTTTTTGGGGGGGGGGGGACCTGCACCAAAGTAACAACTGGATGATGCTCATCATATATGGCACGTAGAGTTGTAAAGTACTATATTTTCAATAATTTTGGCCTGATAGGTCAAATAAATATAATCGAAGTATGCGTACGACCATTAATAGTACAGCTGGGGTCCTCACTGTGGTTGCGCCTTGATATCGTAAGTAGCACTACACAGAGCTGGTTACTATGACAACTTGCTCAAAATGTTCCTTTTCATGCCCAGACTGTATGGCCTTTATTTGATGTAGAAAATTGCAACACAAATGTTTATGTATCATGCATGTATATTCCTTAATCTTTCAGTGAACTGCAAAATGATGACTAAGTTTGTTTTCACAGGTTGAATTATCGGCATGAAACCATAAAGGGGGTGGGTGGGGGGTATACCTTCACATGTAGCTTTTGAGAGCTTACACATGCTCCTAGTTCTAGTTTGTGTACCATATCATGGCAGGAAGATATGTAATTTTTGCCGAGATCAAAGAAACAAATTCAGTTGACTTTATGAGCAATTAAGCAGTTGTATTTATTGCCTTCGGACATACAATTCTATGACGGTTCTATTTTCTTGTGCTTCAGAATTTCTTCATAGGGTAAAATATGTTTGGGAAGATTTTCAACACGTTCCGCGCACCTGAAGGTGACAGCAATCAATTGGCACACCGATTTAATGCAGCCACAGCACTTGGAAAGTATTTCTTCATAAGGAGTCATCTGAATGGTCTCGTTTTGGATGTCAAAGATGGCTGTCAGCTTCCAGGAAGTCCCGTCATAACATGGCGCCAAAAGCCAACTGTGATTGGGAATGAGAATCAGCTTTGGTATGAAGACCTCAGCACGGGAACACTGCGGTCTGCTGTGAACGACTACTGCTTGGATCTCGCAGGTGAGAAATTCTGCGCTTTCATGGAACACACACGCACATCTCTGGCTCCATTAGTTTGCATGGAAAATCAAACTGAGCATTTGGCATTGCTTAGTAGTGTGTGGAAAAATCCGTCCCCGACTATTATGTTTTTGTTTTGTTATCCAAGTTGTTTTTCTAAAAGGAATATACATTGAGTGGGGTTCTACTGTATATGTTCAATATGTCATGCGTCAATGATTTATATATATTTTTACGAAGTGTGTTTAGTTTAGTTTAAGCATATTTTGATAACCAATTACGCAACAGGACGAGCCCTGTATGTTTATCTCTTTGAAAAAAAAAATCAAGGTACAATTTTCCACAGATCTTAATGACAAAAGATACGTTTACATACATAGATCTAACAACTAACATAAGGTTACATGGCTCAGAAAGCGGACTGTCTTATCTTTTCAGATCTTCTGGTAGCCATAGCATATTGATGATGAGTTCTAACCGAGCCTGATGATAAAGAGAAAAATAAAATTATCATAGCGAAGCCAAGAAGCCTTCCGTTTCGTTCGAAGTCGGATAGTTACTGGAAAAGTCCCAACTGTCCACTAATTGGATTGAAATAGTCTTTAATGTTTAAGAGATTATAAGTAAACACTGAAATATCATACATGTAAGTGAAAACGCAAAGCAGTCGGAAGGTGGCAACATGTTCGAGCGGTAAAATCGGGGATGTGGTGCGGCTTGTTTGGACACTGTGGGGACATAACCATACCTTGAACAGTGTTTTTTTTTCGCACTGTTTGGAAAATATTTGAAGCAACGGACAATATTATTTCATGGCCTGTGCCTTTTGCCATCCGGTTTGTGTTGACACCAGTTGTAATGACGCAGCAATGGATTAATGTCTTCTTGTTTGCAACTGCGGTCGAGTTCTGTAGTGACGCAAATAACGCAATAAGTGTTTGAAGTTGATTAGACCCGGAATTATCCTGGCTGACAGTCACACTCGCTGCCGGGACTAACTGGGGATCAAGAAACTTGGTCCACTACCCTATGCCCGCTCTCGTACCCAAGGTAAAAAAAGTGAACAGCAGCAAGAGGAAAACACTTGGTGTTAACATCCAACGTGTGG
Source organism: Hermodice carunculata (assembly GCA_964020975.1). Taxonomy (NCBI): domain Eukaryota; kingdom Metazoa; phylum Annelida; class Polychaeta; order Eunicida; family Amphinomidae; genus Hermodice; species Hermodice carunculata. Next base: position 40,467,662 of record OZ026628.1, on the reverse strand, counting down.
AAGACCGTATACAAATTGAAGACATTGTGTCTGCCAGTCAAGCATTGGAAATTTCTACGGGAGCGATTGGGAAACTTTGAAAAAAATGACACTATATATAGTCTTAATAGGATAACATATGGGTCTAGCCCTTAGATTCAATGTAAAATTGTACAGCAATTAAAATTTTTGCATCAGAAGAACGCTACTTTTAAAAAAAGAGTAAATTGAACATTGATGTAAACTTTCCTTCAACATGCAGGGCCGAGTTTGCATGCTTGACTAAAACCGACCAGTTACAACTGGGTCTCTGTGTTCTATTTTCGGTACGCATGCGTGGTTACAATTGGAATCGAACGGATGCTGGCTTTTTGGGGGTCAGAAACAGCATGGCGAATGCGACACGCTTACCACCCTTAGCATATCGCATATAGTGGGATATATTGGAACATGGTGATATGGAGGAAGTATTATGCTTTGCTGATGAGCCTGACAGTATTCTGTATTCATGTGCAGTGGGTAGTGAAAGCATACCTCTTCATTATGTTCCCAAGGATAATTGTTTTTCTGAGAATATAATCACACAGTATACATTGGACTATTTTCGAACGTAACCCTACCCCTATCCCTAACTATTTGATTTCTTTAGTAAAACTCACCAGATAGGCCAGAGGGCGCAAGTAACCAGGGAACGTTTCAATCTCAACACAAAACACAAGTATAATTAATACACTTACAACTCTGTTTTTGTTTTTTGTTTGTTTGTTTTTTTTTTTTTTTTGCCAGTTGTGAAAAATCGTCCGGAATTTTATACGTGCAGCTTTACTCATAATTGTTCACGGTCGCCATTTTGAATCCGCCTTGTCCAATTTTGACAACGGTCTGGGGCTCTGGCAGAATTTGTTAGCCGCGGTGACGTCATTTTGACCAAACTAATTTGAGTTCGGTTGCGCATTGGGTGGATTGGTCAAAATTAATCCGAATTGGTTAGCAAGCGAACTCGACCCTGGTTGACAGTAAGTCTTCTTGAGCTGCCCATGCGCATCGGATACAAAGGTCAGGGCCATGGGAAAAGATCATGTGAACCCCCATTGACGTAACGCAATGGAAACCACATTTCCACAAGTTGGGTTTCAATGGGCAGAAAGCACGCATCTGTCAAAATTTCATTTCAATTGATGTCATATTTAAGGGTCATCCGTAAACTGTGCAAACTTTTGACAGTTTGCAGTGTAAACAAACACAGGAGTTTTCGAGAAATATCGCCAAAGCGTGAAACAAACCTGTAGGCGTAGGAAGGCATTTGAAGCTGGGGAGGGAGGAGGGAGAGGATAAGGCTGAGATCTGAGTCTATATGCACGAGCGACAAAGGGGCGAAGACTTTGGTCTGGGTGAGGGGGGGGGGGCGTGCTCTCCCGGGTAGAAATTTAAAATAAGAGCTATAAATGACCATTTTGGTGCATTTTAATGGCAATTTTGTCACATATTCAGTGACTCAAAAGCTTGGGATTGGGTTCAGAAAGAATTTAGGACTAAACTAAAGTTTATTCTCAAATAAACCTAGGTACGGGGGGGGGAGGGGCAGAAACACACACACCGTTTCCTACGCTAATGGTACCTGTGTAATAACTATCTGTTTAATACAATAGTTCTCACTGTTTTACCGTGTCTGTCGATATCGGTGCATTCTCAAGACGCTTGGGGTGAGCACACATGTATAGTTACTATGTTAGTCATGACTATCTCACAGACATTTGGCTTTGAATTTTAGACCCTGAAATGAGTTGGACATTACCTTTATGGTAGGCCTACAGTTTTTTTACCGTACAAAGTGGTAGCTTAGGTAAATCGGGCGTATTCCAATATTTCACAATGGAAAAAATAACAGAAGAAGTCTTCTTTACTCTCACCACATGAGCAAAGCAGAGGCTTAACAAGTTTCATATTACAGGATAAGTGTTGAGTCATGTGCCAGCCATCCTCATTTTAGACGGATTCTCACAGTTCATCGTTCACCAGATAATAATAGCAATTATGATAATAGATTATTTTGTTGGCATATAATACTTTTTCTTTTCAAAAGTTGTACTTTAATTGGATGCATTCGCAGCGCTTTGAATATGTATTGGCTAGGAGTTCCACAATCTAATGATACAATGGAAGGAAGCAGAAAATGATTCTGTTCTGCTTTGGATTGGGGTATCATTCACACGTCTTCGTAGTCCATATTGAGCACGATCATGGGTCACAGATGGTATAAAGTGTACAAATAACCTGTGAAGCGTTTGTTTATTATCAACTCAATCTTAACATAATTTTGTAACAGTGCTAGGGTAATTGCCTTGGAATTACACAGGTAGACTTTTAAGGTTTATATGGACATCAATTGAATTATTTAGTAGCCATTTACATGTTTTGGCGGATTTGTTAGTGTATTATGGCTACCAACCTCTTAAAAACTACAGCCTGGATTATCTTTAAACGTGATAGCTGTACCTTGTGTTTCTGTCCAAATTTGTTCACCAAGTGTCGCTACTTATATTTCTTGACTTTACGATTTATTGAAAAAAATCTTATTAATATGTGTGGGATTATATCTTGGCACGATTAGTTGAGGATAGCCAAACTGTTAGCCGCGTCTTCTTTAAACGGAGGTGCATATTTGGGTATTTCTCTAGCAGGTTTGGTAGATAGGTGATGAGATAATGATTTTTGGATATCTGAGCACAAGAGTGCACATGATAGCGTGGCCCCACTAATGCGTCCCACTTCCTAATATCTTTCACCCTGAAATCGGCGAAAGCTCGGATTCAGAGCCCTGTATGTTTTCGTAGCTTTATATGGGGAATGTGCAAATTGGTATGAAGTTCAGATCAGTGTCAATTTACCTGTTTAAACTACATGTAAAGGTGAACAGTATTGCTTACTCCGCATACGGCTATGAGGGAACTGAGAACACGCTTGCCTATGATTTATGTTCGATCTGCTCGTCTGCAGCGAATGTGTAAATCTTGTTACTGATGTTCCACCTAATGAAGCATGCATAGGTTAATTCTGGATATGGATGGCACCGAACCTCCTTCGCGGTTTCACCAACCATTCGTTGAAAGGCTGCTGTTGAAGACATAGGTTCCGGAAGTGCCAGCAATTGCGAGAAAAAGACTGTGTCACATACTCACAATTTTGAAGATTTCAGGAAAAAATCATGAAATAAACAACCGATTTATTTTCTCCTCACAATAAAACAAAACAAAAACAAATTGACGCCAGTCAAATCAAGGTCCTTGCGAACATAAAAAAGGGAATCCGGATTGCAAACCCGGGATCCAGTTTATCGTATCGACAAAAATGTTTGCCGGGTACTACTACCAGCAATTCTAACGTTATATATGATGCGCTGACCTGTTTTGGTCCCCTTTGAAACTTTTCTGACCTCGGAGTGATGTTTAAGAAGTAGACAAATGCCCACTGGATTGAGTAAATGTAACTATGTCACAGTTTCGGACAGTTAATGAGTTTTGAAGAACCACGTACGGATTTTACCTGAAATAGCAAAATTGCTTGTGATAGGTTTCTGTTCAAAACGAAGAAGTAGACCTAAGCCAAGTCGATCATACAATATGGTTTACAAGAATGCAATATGGTTTACAAGAGACGTAAACAATAATTGTACAGGTGCACGGCACTATCTACTTTATTTGGACTCGCCCAAGCCCAAGCCCGGCTGAGCACATATTGTTCCCATAGCCTTGCATTGTAATATAGATTCGTGTCGAAGGTATAATGTGAACGTTTTGTGCAAACATTCGTTTTCATGATGCGTGTGGGTGGTGGAGTTAAGTGTGACTCTTTTATTTCAGGAAATACAGTTGTTTTGAACCCCTACTTGCCCGGCAATCCAAACCAGCAGTGGACTCGGGCACATGACGCCATTCGAAACCGTGTGAACCCTCATACAGTGATAGATATCGCAGACAATAATTCCCAAGAAGGCGCTCGGGTTTGTGCCTGGACAGAAACAGGATATCCAAATCAGAGATGGGACTTCACACACCAGTGAGTGCATGAATGTACATGTAAGACACCACGTGTTAAGCCTTGGAGTGATGTTTTAATCCCTGCAGTTCAAAAAGCAGTGTATGGATTTCACAAAGATAGATAAATAGATGGATAGATAGATAGATAGAAAGAAAGAAAGAAAGAAAGGAAGGAAGGAAGGAAGGAAGAGAGAGAGAGAGAGAGAGAAAGAAAGAAAGAAAGAAAGAAAGAAAGAAAGAAAGAAAGAAAGAAAGAAAGAAAGAAAGAAAGAAAGAAAGAAAGAAAGAAAGAAAGAAAGAAAGAAAGAAAGAAAGAAAGAAAGAAAGAAAGAAAGAAAGAAAGAAAGAAAGAAAGAAAGAAAGAAAGAAAGAAAGAAAGAAAGAAAGAAGTTGCGCACAATATTTTGTCTGGAGAAACACGGACATACAGGGATAGCCAAGAAAGAGGGCCTTGCAATAGAAAATACCAAGTCGCCTCAGACGTTTATGTGTCCATGCATCTACACACCTTGTACAAGCACTACAGTATATCCAGGGTTTGAACAGTTCCATGCAAAAATGTAGCAAGAGTTGCGCATACAAGATTGTATCTGCAGACCACTGAATACAAAAATGTGGAGTCGTAAGACACTTTGCAATATTATTACAGATATCCTTTTGGATCTGGAATTCTTGTCTTCATGCACATGTAGTGCACATCATTCGGTATTGTCCAAAATTTGAAGGAAATGCAATAGTAAGAGCTAATTTGATAAGTGAATTATGTGAGATTTGTGAAAGGCAATACACTTCAGTAATAGATATGGATGAAGCAATTAACCTGGTCACTTTTCCCAGCACAGATTGAATATTATGTTTCATGATCGTTTTTAGCTCAGCTGACTTGTCAGTCAGCTGAGCATATATGGTGGTCAGGCTTCCGTTGCCTCTCCATCATCAAGGCGTCATCCACAATTGACATTTACCACTTCCATTCCACAACCCTCCATCAGATTCACTTCAAACTTAACGTGGTTGTACCTTGGGTAGGTTTCTACCAAAGTAATTGAACTGATCGTTGTACAGTGATTTGGGATTTTGTAAATCATATTTTGCTTCATTTTTTTGGCAAAATCGTAAAATAATGTTCTTCGAAGAAACTGCTTAGCCAACTGCTTCGAAATTGCATGGGAACGCTTCTTGAGATCCGCAGACCTCAGTTTGTTCAACAGTTGGCGCTGCAATTCTCTGGTTATGATTTTTGGTGTTTTGAAAATGTTTTCAACTTGTATCTCCAAAACTGTAATTTGGATTCGTGTGAAACTTGGTGGAAATGTAGCATGTGGAAGCCTCAATGTGCGCTGTTGTTCACTGTCAATTGCTTTGAAATATCAAAAGGACACTTTTGAGGACACCCAGGCCTTGATTCTTCAATAGATAGGGCTGAATTTTTTTCTAAGTTACATGTACAAGTAAATTTTGTGTTTTTGCTATTGTTAACCTCTTCAAATCTGGCACTCTGATTGTTCTGAAACTTGGTGGAATTGTAGCTTGTGGGAAAGTTAAAGAAAAGTGTTCACTATGTGGTGATTTTAACTGTTGTTAGCTCACCTGGCTTGTCAGCCAGCAGAGCTTATGCCATCACTCTTCGTCCGTCGTCTGTTATCCGTTGGCAATTCACATTTTCAACTTCTTCTCCAAAAACCCTCAGCCAGATCCAATTCAAGCTTGATGGCAATGTACCTTGGATGGGTGTCGACCAAGTTTGATCAAATGGTATGCTCCAGTGATTTTTGGATTTTTTATTAATTTTGTTTGTTCTTTTATTGGGCAAATCTTAAAAATATCTTCTTCAAAACAACTCACCCAATTATTTTGATATCGCACAGGGAGACTCATAGGGATTTCTAGTTCCAAATTTGTTCATCAGGCAGCGCTGTACTTTTTTCTAATTTGTGTGACTTTTGTGTGTGCTATTTTTGGACTTCTCAAGAACTATCACTCAAATTGATGTGTACCTTTATGGGTATGTCCCTTGTGAAAGGGTCAAACAAAGTTGTTCACCAGGTGGCACTGCTGTAGGTGCCTGATTTTTTAAATGCACATTTCCTATTGATTAATATGTAACACTAGTAGAACATTTTGGCGGTAGATGGTACGTTTTCGACAGCAGGCTGCGGCACTCGGCGCGGACATATTTCTCAACCACGTCCCTCCATATCCGATTAATCCACATTGCTATCATAGCAAAGATTTTTCATCATACGAAAATGTGCTGGGCGCACTCAACATGCGCTAAAGTACAGAAAAAGCTGCACTGCCAAGTTGCCTTTCTTTAAAAGGCCTTTCTCCAAAGTATTAGCCAAATAGAAATTAAATTAGGTTCACCTGCATCTGTTGTCCAATGCTGAATAGTTGGAACCATATGAAAGATACCATCTTGCGTTGGGAGGTTTTGGATGAGACATTGATTGTTTGACAAGTGCTCATCTTCTGTGTGCTATTGGTGGACTTTAAATCAGTATATGAATTCTCCATTGCTGTTTCGGAAACAATCACTACCTGGACAAGGTGCAAGGTCTTCCTTACTGGCTGAGTTGATGATGTCACTATCTTTAACTGGCTGTGATGCTGTGATTGCTTGAGTGAATTTTCTTTTCTTTATATAAACTGCTGGCTTTACCATGGACAAGAAGAGACCCTTTTCCTCCCCATCTGAAATAATGGAATGGAATAGGCAAGGCGACGCACAAGCCACGACATATCACAAGTTTCATGAAAAACAGCACGAAATAATTGTTTCTAGTGGAAACATTTGGTGTATTGCATTTTTTCATATTTGTATGTTCTTGTGTATATAAATGCAGATTAAAGAAAAGCGTTAGGAGAAGAGAAAATTGCAATAATGTGCCGCGCTCTGTCCTGTTTTGCCGCACTCACAGATATGAACACAGCGGAAGATGCAATTTTAAGCCATTCAAATGCTCCGCATCATTCCTTCACCTGCCTTATTACTCATTATATTGTACAACGTCAAATGTAGTAAGTATCTCATTTACTATTGTTCTTGGAATGCTTATAATGATGAAAAATCCTCACCTTGAACGGTCTGTGGGTTGTTATGTTCTTCGTTTGTGGCGAGACATAACATAACCTACTTTCAGACAAGGGTCTTGGCTTGCACTTGGGGTTGCCCGTGCAGGGAGCATGTGTCTGTTTCTGATATCAGATGTCAGGTATGTGAGCAAATGTGTGCAGGAATGGGCATGAGGGGTGGGAAAATACAAGTCAACAACGTATTTTATATACATACATGCACATATTGTAAGAGAGTGTGTGTGTATAAGCCGTATTGATTCTGACAGTAGCGCTCTGTATTAATGCAAATTTTGAGTAGGGCTGCGTTGAGGTTCTACAAGCAAATTACCTTAACTTGTGCACTCTGTTATATTGTTTCTTTTGCAAATTATTTGAAAATAAGGACTACATGGATCAAAATAAGGTTGTGCATTTATTAGGGTATATATTACTATTAGAATGAATACGGTATATATTTCACAAGAAATTGAAGAAAACCATTATTAGAATAAATCTGCATACATATTTTTATTTTGTCCTGAATCCCAAGCAAACATGAAAGCTATATACTCCAACTAACATCAGCATAAATATGATAATTATGCTATTCTATTTTGTCTACAGATTTAAGTTTATCTACCACCAACTTTTTCCATTCTTCTTGGCAGTGAGTTTTTAATTACTATTATGACTCGCTCAACAGAAAATGTCCTGGAGATATTTCCTTTTTTTTCAAATTCTGTGTTGCTTATGTAAATTTCTTTTGATATTTTTGGTTTGTAATCAATGCAGTTCTAACGAAGCGCAGGTTCATATGGCTGTCCATTTGAGAGTGTCAGTTTTTGAAAACGATTTGTACCCTTTCCTCTTTGCTACATACACAAATTGGGACTTGACATTGAACACTTTGTCCAGGACAGCAGCAATGCGCAATTTTCTTTGGCCATCATGAAATAATTTAGATAGTATATGTAATTGAAGATAAAGCACTTAAACTTTCACACAGTCCTTTTTACAGAGCTCCGGAATGCCTACTTGCACCTCATCTAAAAGTTGAATGCTTCCTGGATTGCTGTGAATTAATAGTTAATTAGTCCAAAGTGAGGTATTTTCGCGGTGGGCGTAAGTATAGTATGTCAACATCTGTGCCATGGAGAGTGGTTTGTTTGGCCTGTTTAGCAATATATGTAAGAAATATGGGTCTAATACTTTTTCACCGTACCTAATAGGAAAGGTCGAAATTAACATTTGTATGTGTATTTGGCTGAATGCATAGCCCAATACACATATTTCTTGCGAGGTGTGTTTTCCTTTAAGACTCTATGTTAGATTAACATTCAATACGTTAAAAAGTTTTACTGTGCAAGTTATGAAATTTACAAGTGTATTTCAAGTATATACGACCATTTAACATTATGAATTTGGTGTTCCTAAGTATTGCAGTTTAAAAGTTACACAGGTGCAGATTACAATGGAAACTAATGTAAATACACATACCTTACCCACCTGCCCACAGAGCCCTCTGCTGAGAACCCACATGCACTAGTTGATCTTGACCGTACCTATTCCTAGCATGATGCCTCTTTAAATTATTTTCCAATGCCAGTGACGTGGACTACATAATCTAATATGACACCACGCACCGTAAAATTTATAAATTTATACATTCTGAACACGGTGTGATGGAATCATGATCTCATACGATATAGCCTAACCACCAAAAGCTGTTTTGGTTATGCGAAGGATGTTCCTGTATTATATAGCACACACACAAGCGTGCGGGGGTGATCGTAAAGCCACGTGTCACCCCGAGGCTGTAAATATTGTTCAGTACTGTTGATATTTTTTTCAGACTTGCACGATTTTTCTACATAAAGAGCAAGATGCATGGTAAAGTGGTGGACGTCAAGGGTGATAATCGAGCACCTGGGGCTGAAGTCATCATGTACACAGCGTGGCCGGATCCCCGCGATAACCAGCTTTGGTACGAAGACACTCGCGGTATCATCCGGTCCAAGCTTAATAACTTTGCACTCGACTCTTCTGGAGGTAAAAAGCAAACCTTCGAATATAATTTTGTGTGTGTGTGTGTGTGTGTGTGTGTGTGTGTGTGTGTGTGTGTGTGTGTGTGTTGGACCAGTAAGATCTCAAGGTCGGGTCAACTAATCCACAACTTTTGATCGAGTACCGAATACTTTTCCTGTGTCTATTGGATATTAATATCACAGCAGCAGAGAATTTTAAATTAGGTCCTATCATAATTTTGGATATGAAATATTTATCAACTGTGAGTTTTCGAAAGGCATTGCTACTTACAAATATTTTACATCGCTGGATAACCTTGTGTACTTTTGGAGACATATTTGGCGCGGAACAGTTAATCATGGAGGTAAGGTACACAAATGCACCGGTAAAAAAATCTAAGCACATGACCCCCTATTTTCTTGGTTTTAACTTGTTGCTATCGGTATAAACTTGAAGTAGAATGCAAAGGAAGTTGTGAGTTTACGTTTCAAACAGGAAAAACAAGCTAGCGAATGTCACTGTTTTAACATGTACATACATTAGGCCAAGGGTATTGGTGCTAGACCTCGAAAGAATGTCTATGTGTAAGAAAATGCTGAGTGACGTATGTGGTTGACTCCCCTCCCCCCTCCCCCCCCCCCCAAAAAAAAAACAAAAACAAAACAAAAACAAAAACAAAAACAAAAACCCAGACACCCACCCCCATTGGTTTAACATGGGCTGCTCAAAATATTAGGTTGTGTAGAAAATACGCGTTACGTAACAGCGACCGGAATAAAGGATTCTTGTGGATCATTTCAACTATGGGCCTTGCAAAAACAAAGTATTTAAAGTTCAAATCATAGAAACAGTACAAAAACCAAGGAAATATTCCAATGGTAAGATTAATAAAGAAACAGCTATCCTTAGAAGAAATAGAAAGAAGTTTTGGATTAAAGAATTAGGAACAGCGTATCCATATGGGTTGAATAGTCGTTGTGAGAAGAATATGGATTAAAGGACAGTTGAAGATAACATCTATAACATATTGAGCAAAAAGCAAAGGAAGAGGAACAAGCACAGAGGCAGATCCAAAGTATGCAAAGATCATCTGACTGCGCAATTTGTTTACAGTAAACTCAAGGAAATTCCAAGTACATACTATATCAACATAACATTACCACAAATGGAGAAAAAAGAACTGACACAACTAGGGCAATTAGTAAATGAACATGTAATCACAGAAGATAGTCCTATAACAGATAGGATTGTCAACTTAGTTGAAGACATAATATAACATAAGTTAAAAACGCTAAGGGAATCCCCCAAAAGAATAACAGAAACTTGAATCCAGTGATAATATTGTACGAAAACTCAGCAATAGGATACATTAATCTACAAAGCAATTTTAAACTCAAGAACATCGAAGACTCAGTCAACAGTTATGTTAAGGATAGTATTTCTGTTACTTACAAATATACTAACAGCATTCGCAACAAAATCTTCAACTACGATAATATTCTGAATGAAGTTGATATGGACACCTGGGATATGAACAACCAAACACGTGAATGTAATTTCACATTCAAAGAATACATGGATTAACACCACAAACATGTTATCACAGGAAATTTAAGTATAATTATAAAAACAAAAAACGCAGACAGTTGTTGCAAAGAGGACCAAACCAGCAAGACATAGCATCAATATGGGAAAGCAAGGAGAGAAATCCACAGACGATAAAATAAACAAAAAAAACGAGAAAAAAATCTGCATGGAAGTATTTAATGAATGGAAAATCAGAATAATGGAGAAAGTTGATGAAAAAATCAAGTTCTTAAAGAATGGACCTCTTCAAAAATAGAGGCAAACAAAACAAGTGCTTCTAAATAATCACTGCAGCAAGGAATTACTTGATTTACATTACAAATTTGTCATAACACCTATTGACAAAGCAAGTAATAACATTGCACTTACTTCCAAGACATACTGTATCAACAACATACTGCAAGAATTAAATGTGAAACTTATCAGCAAGTAGAATCTACTGAAGCAATTATTAGCGAACAAGTAGACAAGTAGACAAGTACAAAGATTTGAAATGTGTTATACCAAATGAACATAGGAAATTACCGATCATCTATGCAATTGTAAAAATGCACAACAAACCTGTCAAATTTAGGTATATTATCGCAGCAAAGAAGTGCGTTTCAAAACATGTTGCTAAGATACTTACTGAAGTTCTGAAACTTCTCCAAAAATCCAATGCTGATTATTGTGAAAGGGTTCATACATACACAAGAGTGAATAGGATGTGAATCACTGCAAGTACCACGGATATCTTACAGGACATAGATAAGATCAATAAGAAGGAAGATGCCAAATCTATCCAAACCTTTGATTTTTCGACAGTGTACCCAAAGATGGACTTAACAGACCTGAAGGAAGTATAAATTTCAATGTTGGACAAATCATTCAAACGAGGACCATGTCAATACGTTAAAGTTTCTAACACTGATGCAAGATTTGAGAAAGGAATGGATAAGAGAAAGTGTTACACCCAAGAAGAATGTTTTGATTTGAATAAGGATATTATCAACAATGCATACTTTAGCATTGGTAATAGATTATTTCAACAAATAGATTTAATAGCCATTGGAACTGATCCTTTTATTGCCAATTATGTCTCCCGGTGGAAGGCGGGGGACATATTGTTTTAGTGCCCGTTTCTTCTTCTTCTTCTTCTTTATACTTTAGCATTGGTAATAGATTATTTCAACAAATAGATTTAATATCCATTGGAACTGATCCTTTTATTGCCAATTATGTCTCCAGGTGGAAGCCGGGGGACATATTGTTTTAGTGCCCGTTTCTTCTTCTTCTTCTTCTTCTTCTTCTTCTTCTTCTTCTTCTTCTTCTTCTTCTTCTTCTTCTTCTTCTTCTTCTTCTTCTTCTTCTTCTCCTCCTCCTCCTCCTCCTCCTCCTCCTCCTCCTCCTCCTCCTCCTCCTCCTCCTCCTCCTCCTCCTCCTCCTCCTCCTCCTCTTCTTCTTCTTCTTCAACACTTGGTTTCCGTGCGATAAGTCTTGAAGGACCTGACAGAATTTGATGAAACTTGGTAGGATTATGTATCTAGGCAAGACCTAGGTTGGGATTGTATTTGGGTGACCTTGACCTAATTTTCAAGGTCACAGGGTCACTTATGTGAAATTGGTTTCTGTTCGATAAGTCTTGAAGAACAGGATGGAATTTGATGAAACTTGGTAGGATTATGTATCTTGGCAAGACCTAGGTTGGGATTGTATTTGGATGACCTTGAGCGAATTCCCAAGGTCACAGGGTCACTTGTGTGAAATTGGTTTCCGTTTGATAATTCATGAAGAACAGGATGGAATTTGATGAAACTTGTTAGGATTATGTATCAAGGTAAGACTAAGGTTGGGATTGTATTTGGGTGACGTTGACCTAATTTTCAAGGTCACAGGGTCATTTTTGTGAAATTGATCTCTCTGCAATAAGTCTTGAAGAACTTGATGAAAATTGCTAGAGTAATGTATCTAGGTGAGAGCTAAAATAGGATTGTAATTTTCAAGCAAACTTGGTCATTTGTAATTTGTTGTCACCTGTAGCTTTTTCAGAGACGTAAGTGTTCCACCGGGAGACATTTGATTTTCTATTGGAAAATCAGTCTGTTCTAGTTTACATTTACGTTATTACGATTAGAAATAGCTGGAAGAATTTGCAATAACAAACTACACCTCTGCTAGAAGATTCTATTCACATACTCGAAGATTCATCGGTAATCTATGTACTTTAAACAACAAGAATGAGATCAAGAAATATTGGGAAGAAATGTACACAAAAGAACTTATTTTCAATAAAGAAAATGACAATGGCAACAAGGCAACTTTCCTTGATCTTGATATAGGGATTGACAACAAACAGCATATGTCAGTATGTGACATAGATTTTTGACAAACGAGACAATTCAAATTTGACTTGTTTTCATATTCTGATTCACTGGAAACATTCCAGAGAAACTAACCTATAGTGTGGTTATTGGACAGGTTTTGAGCATTAGCAGTAAACAATATCACAAATAAGTGAACTTGTAAGGAGAATAAGAATATTGATGAAAAAGTATGCCACAAAACATATGATACCAAAAGCTATATAAAACTCTGTTGTGTTTGCATTGATATGGAATAGTCCTGACAAAATACAACACTCATTCTAAGACACCCAATAAATTATACAAATCTATAGATTTAGGTAGGGCTAACATAGAAGTGGTAGTAGGGTAATTGGTAAACTGTAAATATAGGTTAGACCCACCTAGATATTTTCTCTAGTCTGTCAAAGTATTCTTAGACTTCAGGAAGTTGAAAATTCTGTCAGCAACTATATTGAGGAGGATGTCACAGCTGCTTATAAATACACTCCCAGTATTCGTAATAAGGTCTGCAACTACAATCGAATAATGGATGAAGTGGACTAAGACAGCTGGAATGTGAATAGTCAAACTTGAGAGTGTTGCACTACTTTCAAAAAGTGTATGAATAAGGACCACAAACATGGAATCACGGGTGATTTAAGTATCATTTAAAACAAAAAATTGAGACATTTGTTTCAAAGACGACCAAACCTTACAGAAAGACATAACATCAACTTCATAGAGGCAAGAAAGGAGATTAAAAGAGGACTCAACAGTTTGATTAAGAAACATAGTAATAATCAAGGAATCTCTAGCAAGGCATTTGCTGAGTGGAAAGTTAAAATAATGGAGAAAATGGATGAAAGAATTAAATACCTGAGAAAAGGACCTCTTCAAAAGTGGAGACAGATAAAACAAGCGCTGGAGGATTCACATTGTGGTCAGGAATTGCAAGACTTGCATGGCAAGTTTGTCATCACACCTGTTGACAAAGCTAGCAATAACATTGCACTAACTTGTAAACCATACTACATTAATAGAATACTGAGTGGATTAACAGTGAAAGTTATCATCAGGCATCTTAAAAATTCCCTTCTCCAAAACCGTCCCCCCTTGGCTTTGATATCCCACCTGAACACTCCTAGGGACTTCTGAATCCTAATTTATTCACCTGGTTGGCACTGCAAGTTTCTTTCATTTTAAAAATAATTTCTTGTTTGTTTTTGCTATTTTTGACTCCTACTTCAGAACCGTAGCTCAGATTAAGCTAAAACTTGGTAAATGTGTTTTTGTGAAAGGTTCAAACAATGTTGTTCACTAGGTGGCACTGCTGTAGATTCCTGGTTTTAACGATTTTTTAAATTGGGGTACTTATTGGTTAATGCATCTTTCCTACTAATTACTACACAAGTCAATGGGGATTCCAATGCTAATTCACGCTTGCGACTTCTCTGAAACCGTCATCTAGATTCGTGTCAAACTAAGTAGCAATATACCTTGGGTGGGTCTCTACCACGTTTGTTCCAATGACCACGCTCCAGTGATTTGTCTATTTTTATTTATTTATTTTTACTTTTTTATTTATTCATTTTATCATTTTGTTTTTGTTTTTGTTCTTTTATTTTTTATGATGTTTTGTGGGTTTTTGCTATTTTCGACTTCTTCTCCAGACCCGTTACTCAGATTAAGCTGAAACTTGGTGGATATGTTTCAAAGAAAGTTGTTCACTAGGTGACACTGCTATAGATTCCTGATTTTAAAGGATGTTTTAAATTCATGTCCTTACTGGTAAATGCACGTTTCCTGTTAATTACTATGCAAGTCAACGGGCATTTCAGTGCTCAATGTCATGTTGTTTCTCCACCAAGTATCAAATGCTCTTTTTGAAGTTCTCGTGCTCCAGTAAAATTTATATTGTTAATCGAGTTTTTATTTTGGCAAATCTTTGAAATACTTCTAAATGTCATATGCACGAAGTTAAAGCTCCACACAGGTGTATTCACTTGCAACTTTGATTTTGTGAAGAAGCTTAGGTCAGCTGAGCATGTGCTGTTCACGGAGCCTCTAGTTAAAAAGAACTTTTGTATATTGAAGCTATTTTCCACTTCTTCCAAGCGGCTGAACTGATTTGGATGAAATGTGATCAGAATATACTACGACTAAAGAGAATGAATTTTTGCGAAACGGACGAAGATAGATCATATTTTTGGAAAAGCGGTGGCATATCATACTTGGGGACCATGTGCCAGTGTCTTATATTACTGCCTGTACTTACCTCTGCTGCATTGATCGCCTTTTTGTGATTTTATGTATGTGTGTGTGTGTGTGTGTGTGTGTGTGTGTGTGTGTGTGTGTGTGTGTGTGTGTGTGTGTGTGTGTGTGTGTGTGTGTGTGAAGACTATTTTTGATTTCTCAGGAACGCCTCACAAAATGGTTTGCAAGTTTTTCCAGAATTTAGTTTAACTGAAAATGACGGTGTCTTGTGAAAACAATAGGGATGTAATATATTTTACGACATTAGGAAATATTATACTTTAGGACCATGTGCCACTGTTGTACAAGTATACACCAGCTAAATAGTGCATGCACAAGTTAACATTGTGAAAACTGTTTTATGGAATTTTTTGGTTTTGCACAAATATAATCGGCAGATGAACCTTCTTCATCGCTCTATGAAGGAGATGTAGGGGGTATGTTTATGTATCCCCTGACAGGGAATGCATAATTATATAATCTTTTGCAAAATTCATTGGGGGGGGGGGGCTAACTGAGCAAATCTGACATTTTGGCTTATATCTCGGTAATGGTGACTACTAGGTCCGTGGTTACTGTAAACTTTAACAGGAAAGTATCCGTGGGGTTTCTTTTGCCGTTGTTCATTCTGACCTTGAGTGAAATTGATGGGTCAAACTGACATATTAGTTTATGTCTTGGTGACCGTCGATAATGGACCCATGGTACTGAGAGAACATTAAGTGGAAAGTGCCCAAGGGATTGCTTTTGCGTGTTACTTAATTTGACTTCGGAGGACATTGAAAGTGAAACTGAACTGAAATATTGGCTTATATCATGATGATATAAAAAAAAATGATCAACTATTGTTAATGCAGTACATGTACATAGCAGTAAAATCTGCACTTGCAGAAAGCAGAATATTCCAGTGGGCAGAGCGCAGGATCATCATGATCCTCATGTTTTGCTTTTCATTGGCTTCTCCAAAAGCTGCGTCCTGAACTCCTTTACTCCTTTCAAACAAAGCAAAAATGTTCCTTCAGGGGCTGGGCACGTCGGAACTTACTCTCAAAATAGCTATACATTCATTTAGAAGATATGAAAATGTTGAATGTGTGATGCAGGAAGTTAAAGTACACGTGAACGGAGATGCTGGTGTAATTTTACATATTTCACATATCCTTACCCCCTCCTCCTAAAAAAAAGAAAAGGGATGAAAAGAGAAAACGCTGCCCAGATATCCCCCTCGGTGCAAGAAATGTACCTGGAGTAAGGTGTATAAATGTTTTCTTTTCGTGAATGGTGCTGCAAAGGCTTTTCATAATTTACTGTTTTATCATTTCGCATCCTACTGATTTTAATATGCGCAGAGACTAACTTTGTTACCACCGTTAGTTAATGTGTTTACCCGAGTGTGGAATTTCTTCTGTTAAGCTCTTTAAAGGACTTCACTATTTTAAATTTTAAATTGCAATTTGAATTCTGTGTCCATAAAAGAGAAATGTAGCGTGACCTTCGCTGTGCAAAACTTTTGTTTGTTGAAGTGTGTCCCTGAGCTAATGAGCTTAATGACTGATGAAGTGCATATTGAAGTAATCATTATTGTAGAACAATCGTGTAAAGGCGCATTACTGAAGTTTCCATAAGTACCACGCATACTGGACTGTGCTGGATCATCACGAGTTATATTTTCAGGGATGTTTTTGTTTCTAACACGACCTCATAACATTAAGCATAGCTTGATTAAACGCGTTCTGCACACAGAAGTAATACGCGGCTGTCAGATTGTGCTGTTTTATTTTGTATGGACATCAGAAACAGACAAAGCATAAATGGTCTAAGGTTTTGATACTATACATAAACATGATAAACACTGCCTTCTATGATTTCAGGCAAATTCAAACTGCAGCCATACCAGCCCAATGTTCCAGAGCACCAGTGGGTGTTTGGCCAGGATGGTAGGATCCACAAAGTCACGTGCCTTCACGAGGTCATGGATGTGCGCGGGGCCTCAACGCGAGACAACGTATCAGTCATCAAGTACAAATACACAGGGGCTTCGAATCAGCAGTGGCTCCTGGAATACGTGTAATATAGGCTGGTGCCCGGGGCAACCAAGATGGCAGTTCACTCTAACGTGGCATACTATGACATTGTGAGAGACACTGATAGAAAGTTATTCATGTCTCAGTGCCAGAACTTCTTTCTTTCTTTCTTTCTGAAACGGTTGTGATTGTCATTTTGACCTAAGGAATTTTCAGGTAGTCATAGTTCGGCCATTTTTCTTCTGATTTGGTTCATGTTTGGCTTAAAAGTGATATTGTAGCATTCTACATGTATATTTTTGTCATTTATATGTGACCTCTACAGGTCAAAAGTCATGATCATTTGAACCTTCGAAAGTTTCACCCATCCATAACGTGGCCAATTTCTATCCAATTTTAATTATGTTGGACTCAACTTGTAGGTAATGCAACACTGCATATTTTTGGTATAATGTGTAACCTGTACAGGTCAAAGTTCAATGTCATAAGGATCTTTGAGAGTCTTATCTAGCCATAACTTGGTCAATTTTCACCCAGCTGTAATCATGTGGGACTCAGCTTGTAGGTATTGCAACGCTGAATATTTTTATAACTTACAGGTGACCTCTAAAAGTCAAATGTCAAGGTTATTTGGCCCTTTGAAACTTTCACCTAGCCATAACTTGGTCAATGTTCATCTGATTTGGTCCACGTTGGGCTTAAATTGTGAAATATTGTAAAACTGTACATTTTTGTAATTTTTACATGTGACCTCCAAACGTCAAAGGTCAAGGTCATTAGGGCCTTTGATTTTTTCATCTAGACATAAGTAGGTCAATTTTCGTCCATTTTCAGTCATGTTGGGCTCAAATTATAGGTATTGCAACACTGCACATTTTTGTTATTTACATGTGACCTCTAGAGGTCAAAGGTCAAGGTCATTTGGACCTTCGAATTTTCATCTAGCCATACTTCCAACCTTTGAAGGCACACCTTTCTAGAGTGTATGTTTGTGCTTTTGGGAGCAAAAGTATACTCGCATAACAAAACTCAAAATAACAGCTACTTGAAAGCCACATAAGCAGCGTTAAGCTAAAGCTTCAAAGAACAATCAAAATCCACGGACCACTTGTTGTCAAACACCCTCATCTCCCCCATCTTTAGTCTGTTATCGCCGATATGTATGGTCTCATCTGGGAATACCTGTCCAGATCTCAGGGCTCTCCTGAATATCCCGGTAAAAAAATTCTGGTAAAATATATAAGTCTGATAAAGAAAGATAGAATTAGTAGCTTGAAGTTTCTGAATGCAAAGACCACACGGCGAGGTGGCCTGAATGAGAAAGAACCTCGCTTACACGTATGTAGTATTTTGTCTGCACATGAGAATAAGGACAGGTTTCAATTTGGAAACAGTGACTTGAGGAAAGTTTTGTTAAAACCCCGCCTTACGCATGGTGGAACACTGAGAATATTCCTACAAACGCGCCCTGCGATACAAGAAGGTCTTTGCACTGCCCGTTAGTGACTTCACCACTGCCGGTTACTATCGCCCCCACATGTGGTTGCAACATTTGGAAAAATTGTTGGAATATTATGAGATAAATTGCATGTTTGTCTGATACTGTGGGACATTACTATGAACCCCCTGCCCCCCCCCCCCCCAAGAACTGATAATGACCAAGAAGTGAGGCTGATTATACCAAGTGGCTATGTATCAGACTACGTTGGCTGACACATTTTTTTCTATTCTTGGGATCATTCCTCATTAGTGTGTGAAGCAGTCTATCGCATCAGTGGGGAAATTTTGTTCTGTGGCACATACTAACATCCGCGTGCTTCTCTTTCCTTCTCGGTGCCCAAGGTAGCAGCCCTATTTTTGAAAACTTGTTCATTTATAATGTTATATGCGATTCAGCGTGGATTGGATTGTTTACTTACTCTATTTATGGATGCTGCTGTTCAGTAAAATATGTTAGATGCGAGTATGTTTCTGGCTGGCAGGAGAGGGGACGCGAGCCACACGAGTTCTGCTTCGTGTTTTGTGTAATGAATCCTACTTTGTGTGGCGAACCGGAATTAAATAAAGTTTTCCGGCTGTTCGAATGTTCACCTGTCTCGCATCATTTGTATTAGCCATATTTTTCAATATTGTGCAGGGTTTGGATGTGTGTGTTTGGAAAGGACTTCAACTACTAGTGTGCAAAGTTTTAAATGAAGGGATATGAAATGAAAGTGTTTGTGATTCATATTTGTGGTTACTGACAAAGACAAATTCTGCAAACAGACATAAAAGTGACAAAATATTGCTTTATTTTGTCGAGTTGTATTGAGTCGCTATCTAGCGTATTTAGTTACCATATACAGTTTCTGGTTATAAGTTTAATGTTTATTAATATACCTCTGAAAATGTGTACCTATTTAGTATGAGGGGTGTGTTTATACAGCTGCATAGCACTGTGTTCAAAGTAAATCAAATGTAAATGTTTCTGAGGACAACTGGACGATAAGAGACAGACAACAGATAGATGGATGGATGGAGAGAGAGAGAGACGTACAGACAGACAGGCAGGCAGATAGATAAAGAGATAGAACAACCCACCGTTTCTGATGGATTTAACGCAATAACCAAATTAAAGCACTACAAAGTTTCAATTGTAGCCTGCCTCAAAAATTCGTGGAAAAAATACACATGATGTTAACGTTTAAAGTGACAAATCATAACAAAGACGGACATTCTAAATATCAAAATTTGAACGTATAAATAAACGTATGATTTAAGTATATGGAAATACGGGGCCGGCTTTACATGTTTGTATCTATTAGATATTACACGTAAATATATCTCCTCATAATGACAGTATTCAACATTTTATACCATTACGTCCTTCATTAATATTAATTGACTTAAACATATTTTATTTAAAATTAGGGACGAGTATGAGGTTCTATTGTAACCCCCCTTGTACAAATAGGATGAATGGACGGGACTGATGAAACACTACAGGGCCACGTGCGATCCTAATTTAGGCCTGCAGACATACTTTGATTTTGTGGGTGTCGCCGTTCCAAAATGTTGGCCCCTTTGTTTATACTGGCTTACTGTAAAGTTACAAATGCATTGAAACATGTGCTGCATGTGTCCTACACCATATCATGCATATATACACCTTTAATTTCCATGCGTTTGCAATTCTAGCCAAAAAGCCTAGTCTCTGCATACGTATACATATGTACACACCGGTCCTGTATTCAATGTGAAGTGTATATATATATAATGTACATGTCAGGTCTTGGATATAAATTTTACACGCTGAGCTATAAACTGAATGAAATGTAAGCCTTTTATATCTTACCTGATTTCCAATTAAAGTTTTACAGATCATCGTATCCTCCCACATAATATTACATGATACTTTCATATTATCATGTGTATAAACAGCTGTTCATGTCAGGCGGATTTGGTATCTGGAATGAACCAATGAGACATTCATAGCATTTAATAATCTTTCACATACTGATGCTGAAGAAGGTTTCACAACATTTGGACATATTTTTCTTTTCATTTGTTTGAAACAATGTTATGTTAGCTTTGAATATATATATATATGAAAGATGCCTTGCGCTGTCAAATCAAGAAAACTCCATAAACTGCAAAGTTTTATGAAAATAGAGAAGATTAGCAGCTGAACTGAAAAGTATTCACATAAATATTGCAAAGTGTATATTGTTTAAATGGCCACTGTCGATAGATTATAAAATGAGCTAAAATAGTCCGCCTTGGCTTAAATTATTGTAAAAGAAAACTTTTTTGATCAGAAATTACAATGTAATACAACATGAATATACATATATGGAAATAACATCATCAGGTTTTATCGAACTGCAAACTATTTCCAGTTAATTGCTGGCTACATATTTCTATGAAAGGCGTCTTCTTGGACTTCTATCTGTCGTGTTTTTTTTTTTTTTTTTTTTTTTCTTTTTTTTTTTTTGTATTCTATTTTTTTTATTGACAACAGAAAATTATAATGTGAATAAATACACTGGTTTTGTACATTATCTGAATCTGTCTTTATTCATTTCACATTCTCGGTCAATGATTAAACATTCAACAATAGACCAAAACATACATTAATTTTGTTCTCTCCCCAAACCTATCACCATCCATTTTTTCTGTGAATATTCAATTAATCATTATTTTTAGCTATCAAAAATTCAATATGTTCAAAATTTTGCAATTTCTTTTTAGAAATTGCAATATAAGGTTTACTGTTCTTCTGGTGACATTGGTGTAAATACATTTTCCCAAGTATACAGCACAGAGACCAGATATTTTCATTTATATATTCTAAGCGTAGCAAAATTTCAGTTCTTGGTAAATTAACATTAGTTCCTGATAATTCTGACAATCAGTCGATGGCCTGAGCCCAAATTCCCTATGATACTTCACAATCATAGAAATAATGAACAAGGGTCTCACTAGCTTCATTTCAAAATGTACATAGTGGACTCTCCTTTATACCCATTTTACAGAGTCTTATATTTGTAAATATTCGCTGTAAAAACTTATACTGAAAGACTCTATTATTTGATGATATAGAACATTTATATATCTGCCAAAAACAGTTCTCTAGATACTCTGTCTCAAGATTAACCCTCAAATCTTCCCGCCATCTTTTTTACAGAAGAATTTCCGGCCTTGGTACTTTCCCTAACAAATTTAAATAAAACATCTTGGATAATTATTCCGTTTCAAAATTTTCTCAATCAAATACCTGAAATTCTCACTTTGTTGATAACCTCCGGAATTTGTTGTTTCCAGTCGTTTGGTGTAGCATGTAATAGACCTTGGAAAAATAAAAAAAAAATGATTTTACATTTGGATACTTTCTGCATAATTGCTCAAAGTCTTGAAATGATCCATCTTCCTTTAACAAATCGGCTATTGTGTGAACACCGCTTCCATGCCATTTCTTTAAGAAAATTGGTCTGCCTTCAATCCTCATAAAAGAATTGTACCAAATAATTTTTTAACCAGTATTAGGATAGGAAAACTGAAAATCACACCATATTTTTGTAATTTCTTTCCAGAAATTACTGTGAAATTCATCAAATACATTGTCTACATTTTTTTCTATATTACACTTCCATATATTATCACCCATCCCTGGGAGTTGTATATGTATTAACGATTTCCATTTTCTGTCAACACCTGGCTGAACCAACCTTTTCACCCAACATAACTTTAATGCCAAATTATGTGACAAAATTAAGAGTTAACTTAAGTCCTCCATTTTCATAAGATTGTATAAGTATATTTCTTTTAATTTTATTCTTATTCGGCCCATCCCATACAAATTGATGTGATTTGTTTTCTATAAGTTTAAGAAAGTCCTTTTTGTCTGCTTCATTCCCAAATCAAGCTTTTTGTGGGTTTGGCAAAACAGACATAATATAAATACGTTGACATAATACTAAAGTTTTTATGACTGTAATTTTACCATACAGAGATATATTCCTCTAGGACCATACATGGAGTTGTGCTTTTAATTTTTGTATCACAGGGTTATAATTTTGACATATAAATGTGGGGGGGGGTTGTTTTTTTTTTTTTTTTTTTGTTTTTTTTTGCATGGCTTATTTTGACTCTCAATAGAACTGCAGGACCATCATTCTATTTCAAATTTTTACCTACATCTATTTTAAAATTTTGTTCTTTAATATTTCCGATGGGAATTATTTCCGTTTTATTATAATTAATTTTTAAACCTGAATATGTTTCAAAATGTTCAAATACATGTATTACTTCTGTAAGGGCCTCTTTTGTTGCCACGATTGTCAAACAAGTGTCAACTGCATGCTGACTAATTTTAAATTTTGGTTCTCCTACTGTAATTCCCTCTGTTTTGATTTTGTCTAATGATTGTGGCTAAAATTTCTGCACATAAGATAAAGATATGGTGAAAGAGGGCGTACTCCTCTGGAAATTATAAATTGGTCTGTTGCTCACCCTTTATTTGTAACTTGATTGGCAATGTTGTTGTATAAAGTTTTGATCCATTGGCATAATGACTGTCCAAACCTCGAAAAACTGCAATGCTGAATCCACAAGCTTCCATTCCAACAAATCAAATGCTTTTTCAAAATTTACGAAGACTACCAATGCTGAAATATTTTCCATGTCTGTTTACTTTAATAATTCTAGTAATCTCATGATATTTTCCCCTATATATCTGCTTTTCATGAAATCTGTCTGGTCACTATCAATGATCGTTTTAACACATTTTAACTCTATGTACAATACATTTTGAAATCCGCTATGATCAGTGTTAAGTAACGAAAATGGTCTCCATTTTTTCTTAAATTCAAAGGATCGTTGTCCTTTTTTGTAACAGATTTATAACTGCTTGCTTTTGAGAAATTGATAATTCTCCCTTTTGGTGTGCAAACTGTACAGCATCCATGAATACGTCTTTAATATCTAGCCAGAACATCTTATGAAATTCAATGGGTAACCCATCCGTTACCGAACTTTTATTGTTTTTACAAGTTTTTATAACAGTTTGCAGTTCATCTAGTGATATGGGAGCTTCACAGCTATATTTTTCACCCTCATCTAATTTTGGTACTTGCTCTGTGTCCTGCATTATAGTTTCCATATAAATTTCTTTCGTGGGTTCTTAGTGGAATATAACCGTTGATAAAAGGTGGCTTCCTGATTTAAAATTTGTTTTTTTTTGTCGCTTTTTACTTGGCCATTGGGTAGTCTCAGCTGCCCTATTGTTTTGGTGTTATAATTTCGCCTATCTAAATTCAAAAAATATTTATTTGACTTTTCTCCCTCTACATACCATCTGGCCCTACAGCTTACACGTGTACCAATAGTTTTACATTCAACCTACTTATTTAGCTTTATTTTAATTTGGTCAAAATTGTTTCCCACAACAGTGCTTGTTTAGCCTCATTATTTACCTCTATTGCCTTTAGTATTCCGTGTTTTATTGTTGTTACATACTCGTGATCATTTAGCAGTGAACAGTTTAATTTCCAGTAGGCAAGGCCACGGGGAGAGCTTTCTGTTACCAATGCTACTGTTATCATAGAATGATCTGGTCGGTTTCCTGGTTTTATGTCACAAGACTGAATAAGACTTGAGTGTCCAATGACACAAGAAAAACATCCAGCCTTAAAAGACTGTATTGGGTCTGTTTACATACCAGGTAAATTTAAATATACGAGGGCTGTTCACTCTCCAAATATCTACTAGATCTGTTTATTCCATCCACTTTGTGTGCGTCTGATTTCGGTTACCTTTTTTTTTTATCCTTCTCCAGATATAAAACTAAATTAAAATCGCCCCCAATGATACGGTTATCATTTGGTATGCTCTCAATGATTCCTATTATATTGTCAAAAAATTCTGGCTGGTCTTCATTAGGTGCATAGGCATGATTTTGCCATAGTCAATCTGGTATTACCTACAGTCACATCTATCATAATATACCTTCCAATGCCATCACTATAAGTTGAATGAACTTCCAACTCAATGTTTGGTTTAAACATAATACACACACCTCGGGCATCACTAGTACCGGTACCATGCGCAAATAATATACTATAGCCCCACTCTGCTCTCCACCGATTCTCTTTATCTTTTGTACAGTGGGCCTCTTGTATGAATATGATTCCGGCATCTTTTTTTATATTAATATTTTTTTTGTATACCTGAATCCATGTTTAAATCATATACTTGTTATGTTAGGATTTCAGTATGATTATCACAATGGTAGAATGACAACTTGATATTAATACATGTACATGCATTGATAATGTATGTAAATGATTTACCACCTTCAAACTTACACTGACCAGCCCTATCCCTGTATATCAGTTGCAGATTATAACAGGTTATGAACATTACTTCCAAATACATATAAATTGTTTGTTGTCTTTTTCTTTTGTTAGTAAACAAACCAAATGAAAAAGAATGCAATGTGATGACAAGAATGGCTCTCATCACATAAAAAGTGCAACTTGCACAGGTGAACAAAAATAAACACACACACACACACACACACACACACACACACACACACACACACACACACACACACACTGACATTTAGATCAAGTTCCAGTAGAATGAACAAAACAATTCTGTGTTTCAAAAAAAACAAACAAACTGATGTTCAAGAGCATTGACAGCATTGGCCCACAGTAGGTACCGGCATGGAAGCCCCAGCCGGCCGGGATGGGGAGGCGTCCCTCCAAAGACAGATCCGTCCTGTCTCCAGCCCAACAGGACCTGTATGCCCAGAGTCCGGCCAACTGCAGCAGACCTGCACATTGACGATTTTAGGTAATAATCATAATCAGCAAAAGACTGACTAAATTACTACAAACCTAGCCACAAATGAAATTTGCTCTGACCTGGTGTAGAT
The DNA here is from genome assembly GCA_964020975.1 of Hermodice carunculata. NCBI lineage: Eukaryota > Metazoa > Annelida > Polychaeta > Eunicida > Amphinomidae > Hermodice > Hermodice carunculata. The sequence continues at coordinate 40,441,954 of OZ026628.1, read as the reverse complement.
CCAAAGTTACTACAAGGTAACAAAATGGAACGCTCTCCTATTGTATCACCGCTCTCACAAGAACCACCAAATACAGCAGAGTAATACATGCAAAATTATCACTGTGCAACTTAGCTGCCATTTTTGCCAGGTCATTTCCTTAATACTATTTTAGAAATAATTGCATCTGACTCGACTCGCAGTAAAACTTTACTTCTAGTGTACTTAATCTTACATCCAAGAATAATATATGTACAGCGCTCAATAGTAAACCCTACCCCCCCCCCCCTAAAAAAAAGCCGCCATGAAGTATCTAATTCGTTATTGTATCACACTCCAAATACAGGTTTCCCCAGTAGTTGGTCGAAGTACACGTACCAGAAAGCCTTGAAAATTACAGGCTTCGTTCAAATAGCTGTTACCAGATTAAAGATTCTTCGAGTAACACTGAGCTCCATCATGTCAAACTTAATGTGCACAACGTGCATAACCGCGTATTCAATGTTATATAAGTAGAAAGAAAGATGAAAGAATAAAAACCCAATCTAGCATCCACGAGTGATACATTTACAGAACTAATAATAAGATATATTTATGCCTGTGTCCTTCCCGACACATTGTATTGTGCAGATAACACCTGATGATTATCAAAACAAAGTGAAATTACGGAAAACAAGGAAAAGGCAGAATATGCTTTCTGTTCTTCTGCACATGTACCCGACCTCAAATCCATCCCTAGGATAAGCTGACAAACTTTTTATTAGCAATCTAAATAAAGAAATTTACATTTTTCATTTCAAGGTTCATGTCCTGAAATTCTCAAAAAAAAAAAAAAAAAAAAAAAAAGGGAAAAAAAGAAACAGGAGACGTCATATAAAACTTTTTGTACACTATACGGGATATGTAAGTCTGCCAGAAATAGTTCACTGTGAATATCCGTCCATAATTTACATCTCCAGTAATTCATGAACTAATGCTTGGTAAGTAGTATATTTTGGAGTTTTACAGTTGCAATACCCTCAGTGGCCTGTATGTTCATACATGCTGCTGTCCATAACAAATATATATACTCGCACATAACTACCTCCATTGAGCCATTCTTTTTTAAGAATGGGGATTTGGTCGAGTGGATATGTGCGTTTCCCATTTCAGCAAGGCGACTGGTGCCAAAGGTTGCAGGTTCGAGTCCCGCTCGTTCCGAACATCAAACATATATACATATATATTATACATATATATATATATATATATATATATATATATATATATATATATATATATATATATATATATATATATATATATATATATATATATATATAATAGAATAGATGAAGAAAGATCAAGGTTTCTTCCGAGTTGTGAACCACCTTTATAATGTGAAACAAGCACCTAAAGTTGCGTCTTAAGGCAAGAGACTAAATTCCGCCTCAGACAATGATGTCCACTCGGTGACAAATAACATTTCTTTAGGTACTGGAGATACATTCATCCCCACAGGCACCAACTTTGGCAGCTTCCGTATTTTGGACCCCTCACTGAAACTCCAAATTTATTGTTTTGTTACAACTCCTATCCACACCATAATAAAAGACTTCTTTACTGGGTTCTTACCTCTGCAGCCCCTACGCATCAGCTAACCAGACAAAAATCAGTGAAACTAAATGAATTCACAGTATATTAGTTCCCACAGTTTGTTTTGTCTCAGTTACTTGCTTTGTACATATGATCATTAGCAAGCTTTATCACTGATCTGTAACATCAGCTGGTTCAAAGCATGCATGTGTACTAAAATAATCAGTTTAGGGTTTAAGTGCATGTATGCAAATAACAGTCAGTTCAGGTGTACACTGCATGTATACATCCTGTACATATAATCGTCGGTTCATGTACATATGATAGACAGTTCATGTCAGACATGTACATATAATAGTCCATTAGGGATCTAACTGCATGTATACATATAATAGTCAGATCAGGGGTTAACTGTACGTAAACCTATAGTGGTCAGTTCAATAATTAACCTCATGTACACATATAATAGCCAGTTAACATCATGTATGATATAATAGCCAGTTCAAGGGTTAATCATATGTATACATGTAGCGGATCATTCGCTATCTGAGGGTAAGGACTGATGACGGGACGGAAGCCTCTGTGAACGTGGTTGCTGATGGAAAGATCATCTAAAGATTGGCCATAAACGACTCAAAGCATTGTATCTTCCATGTTCTTGGCAAACATTTTGCCATCTCATAACCAACACTCTTTAACTCTATCATTCCAGACTGTTGCAGACTTGAAACACTTCCCTGCACAGGTCATCTGTTATCATGACGTGTAATCCCCTCAGCGCACGTCTTGCCGTGGTGACATTCATTTTGGTGTCTCAGAATTCAAATTTCACTGTTATGGGTGTTCGGCGCCCATCTGATTTGGAAGTTTCCAACCGGTGGACCACCTCTATGTCGTCCTCCATCCCCTGCACCTTTAGTTTCTTTTGGCACAACTCTGCCATCTGTCTGGCACAGTTCTCCCTAAAAGCCATTTTCCTTTAAACCAAAGACGTTTATGCTACCTTTGCATGTGTGTAGCTCATTTTCAATGACTTGCAGCTTCACTTCTTGTAGCTCTTTATGTAGGGCTCTATTTTTATCTTCCAGTTTCTGTATCCTGGCCTTTAAAGTGGAGACACTAGTCTTGACCATATCTGGGACCATCTGCTTGACTTCTTCAATAAGGTCTTTCATGTCCTGCTTTATGGCCTCAAACATCGCAGTCATTTTCTTTTCCAGTGCATCCATGTTTCTTGTTTTGTGGGGGGTCCTCCAGGTCACCCTATTCAGCAATGCTTGGCTGGTTCAGGCCTGCCTGACCTTCACTGTCTGCCACCACCAACTGTCTGACCCTTTTGTGATCAATCTGTACCTGAGGTGACAGGAAAGAACTTGAAGGACTACTACTTCATCTTTTCCTTTTATCCAACTGCATTCACGTTGAAGTGAAGCTAGAAAAGGATCAAGCTCCAGCTGTTTTGACCCATATAGTGCACCACAGTTCAGTGTAGGCTAGCTGGCTACAATGCATAGTCATGCCTCTGTGGTCACAGCCCAATGGTCAGCACTGATATGTCTTCCCCAATACCACCCATGTGGACCTCATGCTGTCCATGGCTTCTAACTACATTTGACTCTCCATGCAGCCACTTGCTCCAGTTAGTATCAAAAATGAGCCTTTAGACTGTAATTTCTCAACTGGCAAAGTATGTACTCTGGCACCCTCACAGCTCCTGCAAAATTTGGGATTTCACCAGAGCTGCAGAATGGCCATTCGCGCAGACTGCCCAGCGTGACCTTGACCCCTATTTGTCTTGTTTTGCAGTAATGTTACAGTGCTTCAAAGTTGATGTCACTCTACACTGTAGGTTTATTTGATATCATCCTTGAAATTCCAAAACAAATAAAGAAAATATGTGGGCCGCTTTTTAAGCACACGTGTTAGGAACAATTCAGTGAAGACAGTCCAGAATTTGGTTGAACCGGTAACAAGTTATTTCCATATTTTTGCATAGCCATGTTACATTGGCACTGCAGATCAAAGCAGATTTTTGTCACCAATTAAAATGAAAGGGTCGTGCTTTTATCTTACTTATGATCTGTTGATCAAGGCCTTTGCAACAATGAATCCTTTGTTTATGTAAATGTGAATTTTTAACTTCATACAGACGGACAGAGGATAGTTGACATAGCTAACCGGGGCATAGATGGGCTAATCTCTATGGTGATACAGCTCTAAAAGTCTGATAACACTCATTACTGTACTAGGTATACTATAATGAGATATATTGTGAATTCATCTTAGCTGGGTTTTTTTTTTTTAATAAACGTTACTACAGAAAAGTGGACCTTTTACAAAGCTGTCTTTACCTAGACCTACTTGAAAAAATATATACTGTAATAAAAGATGAGAAATGCACTTTTTCAAACTAAATTCCTTAGTTTCGGTATTTCCAGTCTTTCGTTTTTTAATCCTTTCTATGATCTTTGTTTCATTTTTTCGATTTTTTCTTTCACTTTATTCATTATTAGATTTGTTGATTTCAATTCAAAATTGTTTCTTTACGGCAATCTTCCAGTCAGACTGACATACAAATAATGTGCTTCAGTGAAAGTGACGCTGTTAAATGTTGACCTGAAGTTGCTCTGAACATATTGACAAGGTCCAATATTAGATAAATTAAGGTACAAAAAGGTCCAGTATTGCTGAACCAAGTTTGGACATAAAACTTAAAGGGGGGGGGGGGCATTATTAGACCTTCTGGCACTGACAGGGGTGTCGATGGACACCCCCAACATCCCACTGGCTACAGGCTTGTAATTATAGGTGCCCAGACAACCACTTAACCACAAACGGGTGAAAGAGCATCGTACTCCGACATCAGGGAAAATGGAGGAAACCACAAACATAGCAAAACAGATAGGGCGGAGATATTATGTTACAACAAATAATATGCTATAGTAGTAGTAGTAGTAGTAGTAGTACTAGTAGTAGTACTAGTAGTAGTAGTAGTAGTACTAGTAGTAGTACTAGTAGTAGTAGTAGTAGTAGTAGTAGTAGTAGTAGTAGTAGTAGTAGCAGTATTATTAGATTAATAGTATAGTAGAATAGTAGTATTTATATATTGCATAAAACAATTATTACATCAAAACAACCTATCGTGTAATACAAATGTCCACACTGCTCGTGCATATGGGATCGCTATGCAATCAGTAACGCTAGGCACTGGCATTAAAATTTACTTTGTCACCAATTAGTTTGCTTTAAGTGTCATTGGAAGCACCTTGCAATGGCATTTACAGCCATGTTTTAGTTTTTCTTCTGTCTTAATTAGAAAAAAAAGTTACAGAATTTTAAAGTTTGCCCGTTTTGGGTCGAAAACGGCACATTTTACCCCCCAAAAATGATATCAAATCTTGTGACTTTTTAGTGTGACCTCCCACAGAACCCAGTAAGGCTCTTGAATATAACTTTTCATATTTTTTCTAAGTTTTAAGATATGATATTCAAATAAAAAGTTATTTGATCCAGGGAAAGCAATCTCTTTCAACATGTGGAACATTTTCAATATATATCGGGGGGGGGGGGGATTAGTGAAACCCAGTACACTTGATTGAAGAGGATTAGTTCACAATTAGGAATTGTTCCTATATTTAAGTTCATCTTAAAACAGGACTTTCAAATAAATGTCAATCTGATCATTGGGTGCAAGCTGGACTTGGAAAATATGACCCTATTACTAAAATACACCAGCTGGATTAGCAAATCCACCTCATTGAATTTAAGGGATTAGCCAAGAACTATAAACATTTACCAATTTCAATGTGCTCACTATCATCAAGTGATGTGAGGCAGTAACATAGTTGAATTCATAATATGTAAATGGCCAGCAAAATGAAGGAAAGATAGAGAAGCTGAGATAATCCACATTTGGATTATCCTAAAGAACTATTGTTTTAACAATTTCTGAAGTTTTGTGAATTGATATGTCCAGGTTTGCTGAAAAACTGGCATCATTTAACTTTCAAGTTTATAAATGTGGTTAATGTAATATATTCTACTAACTGAGAGATAAAGAATGATAATCTTAATCCGGCAGTTCATTCCCAATCTGCTCTTGAATTAAGCTAAGTTGACCTCTTTTTCCACTTGGGACATTAATCTAGGCAGGAATTAAGTACAGATCCACATCTATTGATCAAAAGTGTTTAAGTACTTCTAACATTTTGCAACAATCACATCATTGGATTAACTGCTACATATCCACATAGATTAGCCTAACGACTAACGCAGCCAAAGTAAGTTGCATATGCACCATTTAATTATCTAGAGTAAGAGGGCTGGCTAAAAAGTTCTAAGCCTAGCTATGAAAGACCCGCACAAAGGCGATGGTTTTCATTTATTTCTTTACATATTCCCCTTTCGCATTTCCACACTTTTGCCAGTGATGCAGCAAGGCCTGGATGTTTCCATTGTTTAGACTGAATTCTGGTTTCTGGTGTAAAGTGATTAATCCAGGTCTCAGCCATGGTTACAAGTCGGCCCAAAAAATTCATCTGGATCTGCTTCAAAACGGCATAAATTGTCACGGGACGCCAAGAATCCGACACGTTTGTGATCCGCTGTCAAAAGCTTTGGCACCCATTTTGCACTTACTTAAAGAAACTTATGTCATTCCCAACTTGATACTTGGTATTAATGTGATAGAACTGTTCAACCAGCCCTCATAAATGAATTTTCTTCCTTTTGTTCATTCTTGAATCAAAACTACGAGACGAGTTAATCGCTTACACCTCTCAAGTCAATATCTATTTTGTTTCATTCATATTCCAATCATTAAACTCCTTATTCTCTATCGGAATTCGTGGAAGAAGAGCTCGTATTAAAGCACATGTGCACTAAAAGTGAACAGCATGTATGGCATGATCTGTACCAAAAATACACAAACTGTAAAAGTCTGTCAACATGTATTCCAAACTAAGAATCTTTTTCTATTTTCAAAGGTAAATTCCCCATTCTAAATTTAGCAAATATGGAACGCTCACAATTTTATCAAATGCAAGAACATAACGCCCATTTGAAACTCTTTTGTCTCCGTAGCGTAATGCCGTAATTTAGATTTTGATCGAGCACGTGAGCACTGGCACCCTATTAACAGTGATCGGATTGAGTTTTGATGGCGTCGGACTCAAAGTGTTTAGGTTTTTAAAAAACAGTCCTGGACCGCCAGAAATATACATCTGCATCGAGACTGCAGCCTGATATACCATATAAGGTCGTTTCCAGGTAGAAGGAGCATGATTTAACTCTTTCAGTGTCACATATTGGTCTAACGCAATAGCCTTCCTATTGGTCTAACGCAATAGCCTTCCTATTGGTCTAACGCAATAGCCTTCCTATTGGTCTAACGCAATAGCCTTCCTATTGGTCTAACGCAATAGCCTTCCTCGGCGCACTTTTGGGTCATTGCTCTTGACATACACTATTATTATTCTAAGTAACTGCAGGCATGAATGAACGAACGGCCTTTTTGCAAGGACCATGAACCTAGCCCTTTATTACAGTTCTTCAAATGTCAAGATTAGTTTGACCCATATTAATGTATTGAAATTGCTTGGAATTTTTTTCATATAGATTACCCTATGCTCAATTTATGAATCCATACGTATGCAAATAAGCATTTCTGTGTCACGGACGGGAAATTGTGTTTTTTAATATATCTATAATATTTATAATGTTGGGCAACTTTCATCCCTTGGAACAAAATAACATTGCAATCTTATTAATCATACACTATGTAATTGTTGACGAGTAGTTAATCATAATTAATATACAGCTTGTCCATTTTCCGTAATGTCCCGTCCGTGACAAATGACATTCAAAAGTTGAATTCTTTACTATGAATAATGGTAGGAGCAAAAAGTTATTTTACAGTCTCTGGATTCATTGTAAAGCCCTTTCAAAAGGGACAAACATAATTACGATTGTCACCTTGTTAATATCAAAATATTAAAATCACAATTTGTCACGGACTGGACATACTTATCAAAGAGTACCAATGCATAGTTCCCTAGACTATGGCATATTTATTTTTGGTATAGATTCCTCTTAGTTATAGTAAAATTAGTCTTATGTGACCATTTTGTCTCCCATGCACTCAAGTATTATATATATAGTGGCAAATTATTGATACAATTATTAATCTCTATAATTGTCTGTAATGTCCCATATATGATACAATAGCACAAAAAATCAGGATATATGTGCCATTCACAATTAACCATTCAGGTTGTTTCTCTTTGTTTCTTATATCATGGCTTGCTAAAATAGCAAACAATGTAGCACAAAATCATACCTTGCAATGGACAACACATATTTGCCCTGGGCCAGAGACAAAATCAAACAAAATCTAGCACTTATAGCCTTAGCTTATAAATATATAATTGTCACCCTCTTGAGAAGCCAGCCCAAATCAAGCAGAAATGTGTGCTTATAAGCGGGTTGGCCTGTCTTGAGAGGGACAGTGCAGAGCTAAGGATACACTTGCTGCACTGAGAAGTGGCCTCTGAAGAGGGGGTGGCCCCTCGTCGAGGGGGGAGGGGGCTCTCAAGATGGGACCACTGTACCAGAGAAAAAAGTCAATTTTAATTATTTTTTCAAAAAAGATTTTTAAAAAGGTCATGGTTGCAGAGCCAACTAAACCTTTGAGTAAACACCAAAAAAAAATCAAAGGACAATGGTAAGAAATGTTTGCATTGTTTATTTGTAATTTGATCTCCCTGTTCCCCTAGGCTGGGCACTTGTTGTAACTGTCGTGGCCACAACAATGCTTTCACAGCTTACTGTCTCCCCATGCTAATCTACTAAAGCCTATCAAAGAAAGTCAATCATGTTCTCCAAGAATGAGGCATGGATAGACAGTAACAAATGATTGAAAATGTAACAAACCTAAAACAAAAACTGGACCCAACAGGACATTATACATTTGGCTGTGATATAAAGACGCACTTGGGAATGAAGTGCATTATCTGTCAATTGTCAAATTTATTAAATGACCTCAGAACAGTAAATCTTTTCTTTTCCCTTTTCTTCCTTTTTAACTTTCTACTCATTTAATTCAGACAGGCCAACAGCACAAATACACTTTTCAAAATATAAGTGGACATGAACTAACCTGTCAATTGTGGATTGAAGCTGCAGTACTATATTTGCCGAAATATTCCTATTTGTTAAAGAATTAAAGTTTAATTCTGATTTGCATTATTTGTTTATTATCCTGTAAAAAAGGTTCAGTGGTACCTATCACGAAAGACTGCGGGTCGGTCTAACAATGTATGCATATTTGATATACACATAATATAAACAAACTTTAGTGTCTTTGAAGTGGTCTTCAAAAGACATGCTGTCTCTCACAGAAGGTGGTCTTCATAGGCGGTACAACTGTATCACAACTGTTATAAAATTTAGATTGCAAATAAATTTAAATATGTTAATGAGTTTAAATATAAAAAACCTTCTGTTCAATGGTATATTAGCTTTCCAGCATGGCATTTCAGGCCTGTATGTGCCGTTATGAACTTGGACAAAACTGTCCCGTCCACGACACACAAGTGTGTCCCGTCCGTGACAGCAAACTTTTATTAGTAAAACCAGTTCTTTTTAATAGTTGGACTTCTCAGTGGATTATTATGTTAAAAAACAATATTTTAACCATCTGAGACTACAATTTATCTAAAACACCCACAAACTTCACTGAGTTTTCAGCATATGTGACGGATTTGAAAAGCTATGTCCGTAACTTGTCCCGCTCGTGACACGCAGTTTTTGTCCTAAAATCTGCAATTAGCACCAAAGAATATTCAAACTTGTATGAATATGCTCACAAAACTTTATTTCTGGTACCTATGCAGGCAACTGATAAATTTAACGAGAAACAGTAATTAAAAAAATTCAGATATTTAAAATTTCCAAAATGTCCCGTCCGCGACAAACTGTTATCACGGCATGCCCCTATAATGCCCTCCTCCTCTCCCCGTGGGGGGGGGGGGGGGTTAACCCAGAAAAGACAAAGCAATGACCTTAAGACCCATCATTCGAATCCTTTCTTGAAAAAAGTATTCTCTGAGATCAATTTCGAATTATGCCTGTGTGGGCCCACACAGACATATTGTTTTTCTTGGAATTTTAAGATTTTGTAAAGAGCAGTTTTGAAATTTAAGCCAATTAAGGCCATTTTTAAAAATTCAAATCTTGAATATCTCCAAAACTATTATACGCACAGGTTAACAATCCAACTTCAATTAATAGGTTTGTAACACTGCACGTTTTCGTAGTTTACATGAGGCCTCTAAAGGTCAAAGATCAAAAGTCATTTACCATTCAAAATTTTCTTTAGCCATAACTAAGTCAATTTTTATCCAATTTTGGTAATTTGTCCCCAAATTGTAGCCATTTTAATACTGCACATTTTAGTTATTTACATGTCAACTCTTGAAATCAAAGGTCAAGGACATTTAGACCTTTGAAATTTTCATCTAGCCATCAACTTTGTCAATTTTGATCCAATTTGATTATGTTGGACTCAAATTTTAGATATTGGAATGGTGCACATTTTTGGAATTTACATGTTGTAATTTACATGGAACCTCAAAAGGTCAAAACTGAAAGCCATTTTGCCATTTGAAATTTTTCTCTGGCCATAACTTTGTCAATTTGGGCTCGTATTGCGGATACTGTATCCCTACACATTTTTGTAATTTAGATGTGACATCTAAAAGTGAAAGGTCAAGGTTATTTGGCCCTTTGAAATTTTCATCCAGTGATAACTCGGCCAATTTTCATCCAATTCTAATCATGATGAACTCAAATTGCAGCTATTGCAACACTGTACATTTTTGTAATTAACATGTAACCTCTAAAGGTGATGGTTATTTGGACTTTTGAAAGTTTCATCTAGCCATAACTTGGTCAATTTTCATCTGATTTTGTTTTTGTTGAGCTTAAATTATAGATGTTGTAACACTGTATATTTTTGTAATTTACATGTGACCTCTAAAGGTCAAAGATCAAGGTCATTTGGGCCTTTGAATTTTCATGTAGCCATAACTTGGTCACCTTTCATCCAATTTCGGCCATGTTTGGCTCAAATTGTAAATTTTGCAACACTGCACTTTTTTGTAATTTACATGTGACCTCTAATCTGGAAGCAATTTCTTTGAATTAAATGTTCACAAAAGTAACGTGTGTAAACGTTCGTTACTCTTTTGTCGACAAATTGCTGTTATATTTCATGTTCGGAACGAGCGGGACTCGAACCTGCAACCTTTGGCACCAGTCGCGTAGCTGAAATGGGAAACGCACATATCCACTCGACCAAATCCCCATTCTTAAAAAAGAATGGTCCAATGGAGGTAGTTATGTTTGCACGTTACAGATTACAATACAAAACCAGAAGGGGCCAGTTTTGTTGCAAGGTCAAAAAATATTTGAATAAACAACTGAATAAAGCAAAAAGAACGAGATAAGGGCTGGGCTTTAGTACACTGATGAATCCGTCCGCGCTTCATTGGTTCTTTGTAATTTGTTAATTCAAAATAATGCTATAAACAATTTGTAGATTTAAAATAATGCTATAAACCTGAAAATACTTTGCTCTATCTCTTTGTTTTTGCACCTATATGGACCTACACTCATACTCAACAATTTATGTCTGTGTGGATGCTCCTGCGTCTTTATTTATTTATTTATTTATTTATTTATTTATTTATTTATTTATTTATTTATTTATTTATTTATTTATTTATTTATTTATTTATTTATTTATTTATTTATTTATTTATTTATTTATTTATTTATTTATTCATTCATTTATTTATTTATTTATTTGTTAGTTTGTTTGTTTGTTTGTTTGTTTATTTATTTATTTATTTATTTATTTATTGGTTGATTGATTGACAATCAGGATAGAGATACATCGTAACAAGACATAAATGCATCAAAATAAGATATTTATAAGACACGTTGATCGATAAAACAGAAATTGAATATCACTGATCCTGTATATGTATACCCAGCCACTTTTCTTATGTCTGTTTTGAAATGCCCTGCTTGTTTATCTATGTGTGATCTACGATTAAACACACGCAACCCTAGACAGATAACGGACCAGGACACCTGGCTATACACGCTTCGGCAGATCTGTACGACATACATAGGCCAACACAGACAAGGCACGGCCAACGCAGGACCAGCACAGACTACGTAAGACAATATATCGTCAACAAAATGAAGGATTTATTATTTTTTGGTCGCGGAGGCTTAGTGATCATCCGCCGCTAATCCGGGTAACATGATGTAACGCAGAGAAAATGGAGGCTTAACGCTGATTCCAAGTGAGTCACCTCTGCGAGAAGTTCACTGCCCGTTTTGAACAGCATATGTAGGTTATGACATGTATGGCAGAATTACATCATCATCATGATTTTGTAAACTATAGAGTATTGATGACAATTATAACTGTTGAATAAGACCTGCCAATACATGTTAGCTGACACTTTATATTATCAATATCTTATATAAGCTTTTGATGTAAACTTTAGGCGCCAATCTACGTACCTATCTACTTGGGCAGATATAGAGTCCCATAACACAAATACAGTGAAATCTCACCTTCTGTTCCCTCAGAAATGTGTCAGATAAGAGAATATGTCAGATAAATGAATCAAACAACGAAAATGAGCTGTTGCCATTCAAAACGTGTGTCATTGTAATGAATAGGTAGGATATCTGAGTGTCGTTTTACTGAGGTTTCATTGTATTTGCGACCAAAAGAATCGTGTCGCAGCCCGTCCCGCAGTGTTTGCATTATCGGGAAACGCACACAAGAGAAGACAAGTTTTGGGATCGATCTGGTAATGGGCGCACTGTAAGTTACAGCCCTGTGTTTGATTAGTTGTTTTGTTTTGCTTTGGGTTTTTTTTCAGATAAATGCACCGAGTTGACAAAACCGACCAGATGTTAATGTATCTCTGTCGATGTGTCTCGGCCTTTAAAATATCAGTGTCAGCAAAGTGACAGCAATTATTACTGTTTAATTTCTTACGACATTGACCCCCATATATATTGCAACTTCAGAGTGAGCGGCACAGACACCACTTCCAGTCACGTACAAGGACAGCGACCACAGATCGTACTTGATAGTAGATTACTCTGCACTCTTTTCTTTATCAACTAGGACAATATGTACTGAATAAAGCACCGGACGTTGAACGATCTGGGTGAATGTCGGCCGGTTTCAATTAACTTCGTCCTGCAAGATCAGTTCATTTCAGAAACTAGTCGTTATTCACCAGATCTTCCATCGTCGGGTGCTTTATCTACCACATAATGCAGACGCTGTTATACAGAAAGTTGATTGTAAGACTGTAAGTCACTTTGAACACGACTTTCTCGTCAAGGATTTTGAAAAAAAAAATAGCTGTGGGAAAAAAAGTTTCCACTGTTGTTCAATGTGTGGATGTCAATTAAAACTTGACTGACTTTGTGATCCTCAAATGTAACATCATGTCTGTAAGGTAAGGTCGTATCAAGAATAACAATTTAAGAGTCAGAAATTTTGCAAAGACCAACTCAAGTCTTTCGAACATAGGCTTGTGATGTTAGTGTTACTCTGTTATAACATCCAAGCAAAGGGATGTATGTGTTTCTGCATGTACAGTCTTCCTTCCAAATCGATATAGCCTACCTCTCCACAGGCACTTACATTAATCGTCTTTATGTCAGCTACATTCTTTTTTATGAATTGGAATTTTTAACACGTACAAAGAGTTATTGTATCGGTGATAACGATATCGACCATGCCTTTTAAACACGTTTTCGAGCTTGACGCAGTTATCATGTTGGCAATAAACAATCTTCTTGACAGGTGATTGATGACTGATCAAAGAGCAGCCGGAATCTAACCCACATGCGAACAAATCTTCCCAAATCATGTCATTCCTGAATCCATTCAACCTGTTCAAGAAAACAGATGATGAGCCAACCAGAAGATCATACCCCGTCCAAGGCAAATATTTCTTTGCTCGCAACAGAGACAGTAACCTCGTTTTGACAATCAAAGATGGCAGTATTTTGGCCGGGTCCATCATCATAATGTCTGAGAGGCGTAACGCTACGGACGGTAACAAACATCAGTTATGGTATATTCACCCCGGTACAAATACCATAAGGTCCGCGCTGAACGATTTCTGTCTTGACTTTGACACAGGTGATGAATTGCTTGATATAACCCTCGACCTATAAATTTACTCATTGGTACATTGACCAGGGACCGGGTTACCCGCAACCCTCCCCCCCTCATCAAAATGCCAAAAATTCGGGTCCCGAATCCAATGGTTAATACCCTACTACTTTCGATATAAATAAACAAATTATAGATCCATGTGTATTTCTGCCCTTTTCACTGTAATATTCATTATGATTTTCTTTTTCTTTTTTTCTTTTTTTTTTTTTTTTTTTGCTTTTTTTTCTCGAGAATAGGCAACATGTCGAATGGTGGAATTATACTGTACCTGAATAAAAGCAAGTTAAAATATGTTTCTGTGTATCATTTCAGCAAGGGTTTTGCCCGAGGTACCTGTTTCGGGTCCCGGGTATTGAACATAATTTATTTGCGGATCCCGGGACCCGATTTTTTTCCCCTAAGTCAATGCACTACTTTCTATCTTCGTATAGGTATTATTTAAAAAACGTTTTGGTCGAGTCCTTGGGCTATGATATTACAATAAACACTTACCAAATAAAATATATCAGCATATTTACTGTGGTGTATTCAGTGATGCCTGCCTGCTAAACTTTTAATCCGGCAGATGGAAAGTAAAATTCAGGAAAAATTGGTAAATTTACATGAAATATAGAAGGAAAGTGTTAACGAAATCCACGTAGGTGGCTAAAAACTGTCACCCCCCCCCCCCCCCCGATTTTTAAGACCTATCACATAAAATTTTGGCAGCTTCCCGGGTAATCCGGGAGGGTTGGCAACACTGTTCATCACGCGTTAAAGTACAGATCCATAATTTCGAATTTCACATTGCATCCGCCATCTTGTACGACCATATTTCAAAACTGGTGCCAGAGAAGCACATTCTATCTTCACTCACTTACATAGGCTCCCTTTACATGGGGTTGGAAATATTGAGCTGAGTGCATTGATTCACTGTCCTTTTTTAAGCATAGGGGTGCCTGGCTCAATGTAGATAAGCTAATCTTGCCTCAGGCCTTCTTAACATGATATAGTGTTAACATTCTTGAGAGTGTGACCCGCAAAATTGTCATTTTTTGGAAGGCAAGAAAACATTTATCAGGAAACTGTATATGTTTTCAAACCAACCGCTTGCCTTTCCAGATGATGTGAAATCCCCTGCTATATTATTTGAGATGTCGAATTTTGCCAACTAAAAACGGGACCCTAAAAACTTCAATATTTTTCTCTCCAAAAACAAGCAGTAAACCAGATCGATAAACATTTGTATCGGAACTCCGCGACTAATCCAAACTATTGATTTTTCAGGGAAAGAGGGAGTTAATAAATCTTATTCTTGCTTATCAAATCTGTCTGTACGTGCTATCTGAATTCATGCAACTTGTGAATTAAAGAGAGTGTTGAAGCGCTTTCCACCCTTCAAATTTCTTACACCGATATAACTGCGAAACAAGTCCTTGTTTTACCGTAACATATATACCGGTGGGACTTCTCCAAGTTGTAGCTTACCAACATGGCAAGGATACTGCACAAGTCCTTGTCAGGGAGTTGTTAAATTTTGTTCTGAATTCATAGAATTTGATCCTAACCGAAGTTTTGCTCACCAACTTGGTTCTTTGATCAAACTTCCATGTCTACGTGACGAGCGGCTGATATAATTCCTTTCAATCGACTGATATATTTGTGTGAGTGTGTATATTAAAGTTAGTTGAAACATTAAAGCACACGACATTTGACCAGCAGCCAGTTACATCCGGTTTAAAGTGGGCAGGGTTATTATGCCTTCATTCTGATTTAACAACTGTACAAACATTGAATGTATTAATGTCAATTGATTTATTAAAATTATCACAAATTTTAACACAGCTGTCTCCTAATTTCTCAGGAAGGGACCGGCTGGACATTTTGAGATACATGTATGCATTTCCAGATTCCTGGTAGGAAATTCATGTACTAAGACACGATATGTTTACATGCCTTAAATTGATTGAGGGGAATTGCCCATTTCGGTCATTTAAAATGCATTACGTTTTCTGTCAAACTTGCAACTCACATAAGAAATTACATATAATAAGAGAAAGGCCTAGAAGAAAGAAGCGAAAGAACATTTATAGTTTCTTTTATCAACCAACAGAGGGCGCAGCAGTGCTGAACCCCTACGCTCCCGGCAACATGTACCAGCAGTGGGAAATTGACAAGAAGGTTATCCGAAACTGCTCCAGTAAAAAGACTGTTATTGAGGCGCCCCCTTCCGGATTCGACGATTTCGAACAACAGATTTATGCAAATGAAGAAACAACAGATGAAGAAGCCTATAACCAGCACTGGGATTTCTTACACCAGTACGTTAATTCAACAAATCCAAGTTTCACCATACCTTAGTTGTTGCCTCGTCTTAGCTGGAAATTTAGCTTGTCAATTCTTTGTTCTTTTAATTTTATAAAACTTATCATTATTTTTTATTTATGAATATATTTATCCAGGTGGCCCAACATACATCCACCTAAAAACATACAAAATAAGTTTACACAATACTGTGAGATGTAACTGCTGTAAGAGGGAAAGCAATGGTTAGCAGGTCAACCAGGTGTGTAGTTCTGGCGGAAGGCAATATGCTGCGTTGTATTAGAACTGAACTACTTAAATATATCTATCTATCTATCTATCTATATATATATATATATATATATATATATATATATATATATATATATATATATATATATATATATATATATATATACATATATATAATATATATATATAATATAATATAATATAAAAGCCTTTAATACCAAGTATACATAGACTGACTTGCCTTTAAAAAATCCAGGAGATTATTCCATGCGTTACCGCCATGATACTAAAATGAACTTATATCGCTAAAAAGAAATAAATGCAAAAATAAATAAATAAATAAATAAATAGATAAATAAATAAATGGATGAATGTATTAATAAATAAATAAATAAATAAATAAATAAATAAATAAATAAATAAATAAACAAATAAATAAATAAATAAATTGATTAATAAATAAATGATTAGCACATACACATAATCACTGTTACCAGCATTTACTCAGGCAGCACCAATTGTAAACCCCAGCTATCTTTAACGTCTTTGTGTGTATTTCCCGTACGGGCTGGGTTTGTAAGTCTTAATTAAACAGGTGATTGAGGATAATAGCCAATTTTTTCACACTAAATGAGACAAAAATGAAGTTGCCCATGCAGGTAGCGATTTAGAGCAGTGCTTTATGTGAAGAAGTAAGAATAAAATAATCCAGGGGCGAATCCAGAAATTTTGCAGGGGGTACTGTGCTGGAAATTGGGGGCGCGGTTGGGGGTGAGAGGGGCAGAGAGGGTGGAGGCCGAGCCCTACCTGGGGCGCATGATTTGGAGCCCCCAAAAGCTCCTGAAAGTTAGCATTTTTATCTCCAAATTTCACCCTTTCCGATTCTAAATCCATAAGCCATATTTCAACCGTGTTCTTCTGTATAATTTTATCAATTCCGTAGCTCACTGATGAGAAAGTGGAAGAATATCTCTGTACCCTCCACACCGCCCCCCCCCGCCCCATGAGAGGATCCGGGCCTTATATATATATATATATATATATATATATATATATATATATATATATATATATATATATATATATATATATATATATATACATATATATATATATATAGAGAGAGAGAGAGAGAGAGAGAGAGAAAGAGAGAGAGAGAGAAGATGGTAAAAGAAAATGTGTTTTAAATTAAAGCTGTAGATTTAAACATATTGCGTCTTTATACTTGCTATTTTGAATTTTGCAATAACAAGGACAGTGTGTAGAGTAAGCAAAAATCCTGTGTTACACACTGGTTTTGACATTTTTCTTTACTTCCTTTCAAATACTGGCTATCATTACTTATTTTGGCCTCCGCCTGACAGGTTTTCCATTCAGTTCTTGAATATTTATTGTGTTTGACTATCCGGTTGTAGCATTTAGGTGTGGCATCTCCCCATCCATCCCAAAAAGGAGAAAAATACCATCAGCAAGTATTTATTTTTTCTCGTGAATGTATGGGGCAACTCTTATTCAATTTCAAAATTAAAACTTGAAATAAATATACGTTGACTTCGTAGAAAACTGAGCTCTATTCCAAACTTCTCTTGCGTTTTTTAGACTTGCCGACAGCTTTTACATCAAAAGTGCACTGAATGACAAGGTCCTTGACATCCGGGGAGAAGATACCAGCCCTGGGGTTAGCGTCGTGATGTACACCGCCTGGCCCGACCCCCGAGACAACCAGCTCTGGTACGAAGATACCTGCGCAGTGATTAGGTCTAGACTGAACGACTTTGCCCTCGATGCTTCGAAAGGTTTGTCTTTGAATTCATTGTTCAGCTCTCTACAACCTCAATCATGAGATCAATGACCTAAGATTTGCTTACTGGACGCTGCGGAAGATCAATTATTAAAAAAACCCAGATTATCCGGCATTTAGATGTTTAATTACTTTATTGAAATTATAGATACTCTTAGATTCGCGATTGATGCATTAGAAAGAGTTTGTTCTAACTGCGCAAAATACGTTATTGAAGAGGTAAATCATTTTTTGTTAACATGGTCAGTGTATAATGTTCTGAGAATAGAATTTAAAACCATTTTACAGCTTTCAACACTGTCTATAAAACTTCGTTTAACCCTGAGGCCGATGTGTAGATTTTTTCATGATTAACTTTTAACAGAGATAAAATTTATTAATCTTTCAGTTGTATATTTTACCATGAATTTTACATATGATGTATCAGGACATAAGAGGTAATAACGTTAGTCACTATCATTATCAAGGTACCTGTACCTTTACCTAGTATAAATCAATCTACAGCGATGGACAGGTTACATAGCATTCTCTTGTTATTCTAGGGATAAAGATAAAAATTCTAAATGCATATTACTTCAACATACGTAGATTCTGTTTTAATAAATGGCAATATCAATTCCAAGTATAAAAACTGAAAAGCAATTCTCGCTATCATGTGATGCTGAGGATCACACGATGACGTCTTCGCTTTTGAAGTGTCTTTCTTACCCGCACGGATCTGTTTTAAAGTCATGAGCGCCTGTCAGACCCTCATATGTAAAAAAATCCTGCTATACGTTAAAGGCCCTCATACGAAAAAAAACTAGGTTGTATATGTAACAACTTTTGTCACAAATGTTTAAAAAAAGAAGAAAAAGAAAAGGTATATATTTAATAAAATTGCTCACCTCAAATGTCAAAACTGTCGGTTACATTTGTAACAAAATAGCTAACTGCAAATGTTAAAGGTGGAAGACGCTATATGTAAAAAGTCTGGGCCATATAGATTTTAGCATTTTCATCGACGCCAATTATGCGTATGTACAACTTTAAATGTTGAATATCCTCAAAACTATCATAGATAGAAGCTTGAGGAGGGTACTTCCCATGTAGTCGTTGTAATGGAAGTGCGCGGGAATGACTCCCTGTAAAGTTTTGACTCCCCACTTCCTGATGTAAGGTTTGAATTGTGGCCCCAGTTTTTTTGGTTTTTGGTTTTTGTTTTCAAAAGCAAGAAAGCAAAGAAGGAAATTGTTTAGATGTGTGTTTTTAAACAAGAATTCCAGTCAGTTTTTGTAGTATTTCCGTGAAAAATGAAACCTTTTAATGGAAATGTGCAGGTTTGACACACACACACACACACACAAACACACACACACACACCCATCATGGAAAAATGTAGAATTGTGACATGCGGTACAAACAACTCCTTCACAAACAGCCTTTTCGTGTATTGGTTGGTTCATTGTATCCGTTTTTACACATAGTGTTTTTTATTTTTACATTTGCAGTTGGCGGGTTTTTACATGTGTAACTAACAATTTTACATTTGTGGTAGGCAATACTTTAACATATATAACAAAGCTTTTACAAATAGAGTGGATCTTTACACATACAACCAAGTTTTTTCACATATAAGGGCGTTTATATATACAGTGAAGTTAGTACATATGAGGATCTGACAAGCGCCTCGTCTGTAGGTTCATGCAAAAATTTCATATTGACATCAGCTCAGTTACAGGTATTAGGTCAATCGTGTTAATAACCGTGATAAAATAAAGTGAATCATATTTGTTTCATGCTATTAATATTGGGCTCCCCCATAAAATAAAAAGGTTATCATTGCACTTCATTTCCATAGCCTGGCATAACTTTTATAGATGACGAAGGCGATGCCACCGTAGAACTATACTGTACCTGTACGTAATAATAATAATAATAATAATAATAATAATAATAATAATAATAATAATAATAATAATAATAATAATAATAATAATAATGATAATAATAATAATAATAATAATAATAATAACAAACATTCTCAGGTATCCAAAAAGTCAATTTTCCTTCCATCCAAACATGCAACGCAATCATTTCGATGTTTAATGGAATTCAGCCATATTGGCTTCATTTTTATGACCTTGGCCCCATTATAAGTCAGTAAAAACCTCACACAAAACAACGTTTGATCCATTTCATTATGTATGCTCAATTTGAAAGAAAATCTGATCGATCGTGATAAATTTACTCTACAATTTATGACATGACTTCGCTTTTTGAAAAAAAAAATCATTTCTGACCTTTGACCCCTAGTATTTCATTGTTTGCAATTTAGTTTTTAAAATCACCCGCTACTTTCATAACCACAAGACAGTTTGCTTTCAAAATATTTATGCTGGAAACTTTCCCTCAGTACTAGGGACAAGTAGCTGCATGCAGTCCAGCTTTATCACTGATAAACAATTAAGTGGAGAGACATTTAATTAGTGACCCAGTACAAGGTAACAGTGTTTGTTAATCATTTGGTTTGTCCACCATATGGGCATCCCGCTGTCCTTACCAGCATGATAAGTATAATGCGCATGCTACGGAACAGATAAAAGTTTAACCTGGACCTCCACTGCACCCGACCTGGCCTTTCATCTACTAGGGGTTTGGGGCTACCCTTCCTGTAAAGCAGTATTTCCATCATGGATTCAGCTTTAGGACAGGCCGTGTAAGCTCCGATCTTATAGCCACCCCTGGCCTCTGGATTAATATACCTCCTGGCCACATGAAATAGCTGGCTACCGGGATACGGTAATATTCGCTTGCTTCCACTGGGCGCTATGAGTCATTACCCATGCCCCATGCCGCATTGTGCGTATGTGGAACGCTTTTGGTTTAAACATATTTTTATTTCTGTAAGGATACAATTGGGAAACAGAGAAAGCCCTGTATAAATCCCGCTTGCACAAAGAACGCTTTTGAGAGTGGGCCTTCTACGGCCATTGTCAAAACAGCGGAGATAATCCCCTAGTTGAACACTGCCAAAGAATGTGATAAGTAGTTTCAGAATGATGCCCAAACGACAAGTATATATATATGAAGTTGGATGAATGTTCGACAGAGAAATCATTTTAACTGATGTGTTCTTATGTAGAAATTTGTACATGGGCTTACCCTTTCTTACATGTCAGTTATTCAATTTTACAACTTCCGTGCACTAGTACAAGACAAGGACCGTTGGAAATAGTCAGCTATATGTATCGTGCTGTCATGGAATTGTTTGAAATTCAAAGGCTCTTTCGGATGGAACAATCTTTAGTGCAATGTAAAATACTGAAAAATTTTAAAAGCTTGTGCGCTAAATATGTTTTGAAGGCTATTTCTCAATTTTAAGACCATGAATTTACATGAGTCACCACAGCATCAGGATTCGCGCCTAGATTATCATACAGTATGTTCAGTACCAGAGTCATGTTTTTAATCCAACCTCTGTATGTTTTAAAACCATTAAATATGTACCATGATCAATGTGATGTATATCTTTACTTCTTTTCTTACATCGTCTCAATTTTAAGTTTTAATATATATTCATATATTTGTTTTATGGGTACATGAAAACCTGTGTGCTGATTGGTTTTCGCAATAAGCTACAGCGACATATGTTTACACATATGTGTGTGTGTGGTGTGTGTGTGTGTGTGTGTGTGTGTGTGTGTGTGTGTGTGTGTGTGTGTTGAGACTATTAAAAAGCCCCTGTTAACCTGTAAACAAGACTGTGTAGATTTCTAGATTTCGGGGCCTACACAAGCTGTATAACGTTAGTGGTGGAGCCTGACTGGAAAGAGTATTTGTTTAACATACATCTTGAAGACTCCAAGAGACCTAGAATCGTGAACATTAGGCTGAAGTATGTTCCAAATTAAAGACATGAAGGGGATAAAGCTCCGAGAGAAGATAACCACTGCGAACCGTAGGAAAATGTCGATCACTTGCATTGCGTAAAAAAGGGGGAGGGGCTAAAAGTACAGTTGTGGTTATCATTTTGGGGAGAGAGAAGATCAACCATGTGCCTGCCGGACGTAAGCCTTTTACTCTTTTGAAGAGAAGTACCAATCTGAAGTATTTTCTCTTATACACTAAGCTCCGCCACCCTAGACATTACAAATCGGTGAAATATGTTTGCCCTTAGACAGACTGTGGGTAAGAAAGGTACCAAGATTTTCTTGCTGTTTCACTTTTTTTAATGGCTTCAGCCATGGAAATTACAGATGAGTGGCTAACATGTTCAGCTTTTTTCAAAAATAAAAAAATCTTCAGTTTTACCAGGATTAAAGTCCATTTTCCATTTTACTCCCCAATTCTGAATAGCTAAACGATTTTCATTAAGATTTATTACAGTTTGTTCTAGAGACTCAGCAATTTCCTGTAGCAATGTTTCATCAGCAAAAATGTAAAACTCTACAAGTAATGTTGTCAACTAAGTCCTGAAAGCCAAAAAATACTAGGGGTCCAAATTCACAACCTTTGGGGACCCCCGACTGAATAGTCGCCAATTCTGAGGCAATTCCACCCAAGAGAACTCTTTGTTTTCTTTTTGTTGTGTATGAGAGAATCCAGGAAAATAGCGGATCGCTGATGGGAAGTTTCTTGAATTTTACAAAGTTCTGCGCCAAGCCCTATTAACGGCTTTAGGGACGTAAAAAAGGCGTACTTCTTTACATTAATCGACAGGTTCATTAATACCATGAACTATTCAGATGAGTTGGTTTATTGTACTGTCAATATTTTAAAACCAGCATTACAAACAGGTATAAGATTTTTGGAAGTGAAGAAATCATAGGCTTTGATACACTACACCTTCCAGTAGCTGGCGAACATAGAAGAGAGACTATTCAGTAGTTTCTCGGCACGAAATTTTCGTCTCTGTTTCTTTATTGAGACTAGCCACATGAGCCTCTTCCGAAGGAACAGAAAACGTAGCTCTTTCCAATGACAAATTCAACAATTTTGCGAGCACATCAGATATGCAGGGTGCAAATAAAGGCAACACAATGTTCCGGTTGTTATTTGGACGACCTGTTTTAAATATTGTGAGTTCTGATGGAACTTTCACTACTTCATTTTTAGAGTGATAAGGTGACCACTTTTTTTAAATTAGTTATGTCTTCCAAAAGAAATGTGGGCATATTAGCGTCATCATTGGCCACCTGTGATTAGGAAAAACGTTTAGAGCGTTAGCCTTATCAATATAGTCGAAAGAGACTGGGCCATTAACACCATCGCGAGTAACAGGTTTACTTGAGCATCAACCACAAAGGACTGAACTGTTAACAATACGAGGGGAAGAGGTGGACTTGAGCGCCAACCAATAGCCTTTGTTAAAGTTGTCCACCATTTCTTGCTTTCTGTGGACTTATTTGTAAAGATATCGCTCACTTTTGAGTCATAATTATATTTTCTTTGAGTAAACTACATTGTTTCCTAATTTAGCGGTACCTTTTCCAATGTACAGATGCGTCCACATGATTTTGTTTTTCTTACCTTTTTAATACGCTCTCTCTCTCTCTCTCTCTCTCTCTCTCTCTCTCTCTCCCTCTCTCTCCCTCTCTCTCTCCATCCATTCCAAAATAGAGCATGTATCCCGCACAAGAGAAGTAATGTTTTCATTATCGAATGGGGGTGGGGGATGGGGGATGGGGGGATTCAAAATTATTCTCGGGTATGCATTACTGTGCAAACATAATTCCATGTTGAAAAAAGTACCTGCATGCTAGGTGTGTGGGATTTTGGTTCCTTTGCTTCTTTGTTTGTCTGTCTGTGCTTTTGGGGTGGGTGCGTGGGTTTCGTGTTTGGTGTCTTTTTTTCCATAAATGCTGACAATAAAGGGTTACCCCAATAAGGGGTTGCGTATTTTGAATAGGGATTTTGAGTGTAAAGGGAAGTGGACCTGGAGTGTTGGAGATAGGAAGTCAATCATCGATTATGCCCTGGTGGATGATAGGTTGTTCAGAATGGTGGAAAAGGTTAGCATTGACGAGGATGGCCGTATGGAAATAGGGAGTGATCATAACTGGGTGACTGTTGATTTGAGGTGTAGGAAACAGGTGAGAAAAAGCGGTGGGTCAAAGTGGGTATGGTGCATCAACAGGGACACAAACTGGTATGCATACAAGGAAAAACTATCAGATGTATTGGATGGATGGATGGAAGGAAGCATGGGTTGACACAGAGTCTAGTGATGTGCAAGGCATGTCTGATGATTTAAGGAGAAAGATTTTTGATGTTGCCAAGGAGACGATAGGTAGGAAAAGAGTTCCAAGTGACAGGAAAGGGTATAGCATAGATTCAGAGTTAAAGGGGGCTATTGGAGATAGAAGGGTAAAGAACAGAGCATGGAGACTGGCTAGAAAAAGGAGGGAGGAGAGGGAGATTGTGTTGGCTCGAGAGGAGTACATGGAGGCAAGAAAGAAAGTGAATGACATGAAGGCTGAGAGGAGGGCAAAGCGAAATGAGGAAATGACGAGGAAGGTTATGTCAAGTGGGGCAGAGTTGTCAGCGGTTTTTTGGAAGCAGGTCAATAGGAGAAAGAAAGTTCCAATCAATAGGTTGTCTCATAGGGGGAGAGTAGTTGAAGGGGAAAAGGACCTAAGGGATGCATTGCAGGGACATTGGAGGGAAGTGAATGATCCACAGTTGGGTGTGGGGGAACCACCAATGGTGAGGTCGGAAGCTAGGGAGGACAAGTGGGACCAGGAACTCTGTAAGAGGGTCCAGAGGGTGGAGGTTGAGCGAGCAGTGGATCATATGAAGGCTGGGAAAGCTCCTGGACCAGATGGGGTGTTGAATGAGTTTATTAAGAAAGGACCAGTGAAATTGTGGGAAAGTATGTGTTGGTTGTTTAACAAGGTTATAGAGAACAGGGAAGCACCAAGAGAATGGAGGGAACTGAAGATAGCATATATTCCGAAAAAAGGGTCAGTCGAGCATTTGGATAAATGCCGAGGCATAGCAATAGCATCAAATATTGGTAAAATCTT
Source organism: Hermodice carunculata (assembly GCA_964020975.1). Classification (NCBI taxonomy): domain Eukaryota; kingdom Metazoa; phylum Annelida; class Polychaeta; order Eunicida; family Amphinomidae; genus Hermodice; species Hermodice carunculata. The sequence continues at coordinate 40,416,774 of OZ026628.1, read as the reverse complement.
TACACGCGTCATGTACAGGAGATTAGGAAGAATAGTTGAAAGAGAAGATATGTTAGGGGAGATTCAGAATGGGTTCAGGCCAGGTAGGAGAGTAGTGGATCATATCTTTACTTTGTCCCAGATTTTAGAGATTGCAAGGAAAAAGAAACGGAAGGTGTACATGGCTTTCTTGGATATCCGGAAAGCTTACGATAGGGTGTGGCGAGATGCTCTGTGGGCAAAGATGGAAGGGTTAGGCTTTGGAGGTAGGTTTTTGGAAGTTTTGAGAGCACTATATGTGGATGTCAAATGTACCCTGAGTTTGGGAGAAGTTGAGGTGGGTGGAGAGGAGCTGAGTATTGGGCTGAAGCAAGGGTGTGTGTTGTCCCCGATACTGTTTTCACTGTATCTACGAGATTTGGGAGATAAGTTGATAGAGAATGGAAAAGGTGTTAAGGTGGGAGATGAGAAGTTGGCAGGTCTATTTTTTGCAGACGATATTGTACTGATGGCAAACTCAAAGGATGAACTGCAGAATTTGCTCAAGATAGCAGGGGAATATGGGGAGAAGTGGAGGCTGGAGTTCAGCGAAGAAAAGAGTAAGGTCATGTCTCTAGGTCAGAAACATAGACAGGGAGAGAAGTGGATGTTAGGAAGGTTCGAGATACCAGAAGGACACGAGAAAGTCATTAGAATAGGGGAAGTGGATGATTATGAGTATTTGGGAGTGAGCATTAAGGCTACCGGCCAGGGCATGTTCCGATACCATGTCGATAAAATTAAGCAGAAAGTCAATAGAGCAAAGGGTATGATAAAGCTGACAGCAATGAATAGTTTTAATAAGGCATTTACAGGGAGAGTTCTTTGGGAGAGGGTTGCAGTCCCAGGAATGTTGTATGGTCTGGATGTTATTTCAATAAGTGAGAAGGACTTGGAATGGTTGGAAAAGGCACAGAGAGAGATGGGAAAGTGGATACTAGGGGCTCCCCCATGTATGGCAACAGAAGCAGTACTAGGGGAACTTGGATGGATAAGTGTCAGGGATAGAATAGCAAAGTCGAAGTTGAACTATTGGGGCTATTTGCAGGAGGTAGGAGAAGACAGATGGTGCAGAAAGGTGTATCTTGAGGCAGTTAGGGAGAAGACAAAGTGGATGACAGATATAAATAAGTTGGCAGAGAAGTATGATCTGAAGGGGCCAGATGAGATTGAGATGTGGTGGAAAACGTACGTGGGAAAGTTGATTACTGAGAAGCATGTTGTTGAATAGAAGAGAGGGGTGGAGGAAAAGAGCACACTCATTGCATACAGAGGGCTTGATAAACCAGTAAGAGGAAAGTGTTGGGATTGTAGCAAGGGCTCCAAGTTGTTGTTTCAAGGAAGAGCAGGAGTGATTAATCTTGAGAAACGGACACAGAAGTGGACCAGTGGGACCGATGGGAAGTGCAAGATATGTAGGGAGGATGAGGATGAGACAATAGATCATTTTCTTGTGTGGTGTTCAGAGTATCAGGGATTGAGAGATAGTCTGTTTGAAGGGTGGAAAGAGAAGGATGAATTATGTAGAAGTCTAGAACAAGTTCAGAGCATGGCAGAGGGTGATAGGGTAGCCTGGATGTTGGGGTTGAAAGGAGAGATGCCAGGAAGTGGAGTAGGGATTGAGCTAGTTAAGGGCTTTCTGGTGAAGTGCTGGGAAAGGAGAAATAACGTGTTAGGTTTGAGGGAGTCTGAAGCCAGAGTAGGAAACTGAGAGAGGGGAAGGGAGAAGGTAGCCCTTATAAGGGCTCCCACGGCTCTGTCTATGGCAACATAGACAGGGACTGTGGGCATGCCGAGCGCAAGATGCGATTGTGGGATAGGTGTTGATTTGTTGGCCTCCTTTTCAGGACCACGGCAGACAAGTGGCGCGCCAAAGACAATTATTATTATTAATAAATAAGAAATTTATGGCCCGTCTTTTAACGATGAAAAGAAGTTGCTGAAATCAAAGGGAGATTAAAAGAATGATATATTTTGCAGGACCCGTTACTCTACAACCATATGACCCCCAAAACAGTCACCAACAATGGGTACTTGGACAAGACGGACGGATACATCTGACAAACAACAGCCAGGAGGTGCTTTCTATAAAAGGAGGAAGAAAACAAGACTGTGCTGAGCTGGTCAAAGAATATTTCAAAAAGGGACTTCAATACCAACTTTGGAAAATTGAATACCTTCCAAAGTAGTGATATGTAACTGACAATAGAATTAATATACATAGAGAACACACGAATATAGGATACGTTGGATATCAGCAGCAGCTTTCATAAAGATGTCAGCAAATGTGGCATATATATGTTAACAAATTCCAGAGGGCATGTTACTTGGATATCCATAAGTGTTCTTGGGCATCGAACTATTGACTGCAAGAACGGGCGTACATCTACATATCACTAATATATGGCATTTACATGCTGATACATAGTTATCATGTATCATAATTATTGAATAAGGCGGAGAAAAAAAGCATGTGTGCGACATTGTTAATAAATTATTAATAAATAAATAAATAAATGAAAAAAATAAATAGGTATTGAAATTTTCATCGTTGAATCTAGGGTACTGGAGGCAATTTTCCGTCGGAGGCAGTTTTCGGTGAAATCACCCATTCATTAACCATATTGCACTTCTGTCACATCATTCGATATTTTAGTCTCGTGCTGAGTTCGGCAGCAGGATTCAGCTCACGAGTAAGGTTGTTAAGATCCAGCAGTTCCCGTTATTTTGGCGAATTTTAAACTTTTCCTTTTCCGTTCATTTCTGTGTGCCAGCCATTTGTTTTTACAAGCAGGACCAAGAAACAAAACGTGGTCAAATTGGTAGTGAAGTCATGTTACCCATCAAAAGCAGACGCCATGCAGTCGGATCAGGGGAATTCCATGACTTTCTTCCAATGTGTCACGTGACGAGAAAGTGAAACATTTGACGGGGAGCGTCTCTCAATTATGTCTGGGTGCCAACCCAGACATTTTTTTTCCAAGAATTCTTTCTTTCTTTGCTTCCTTCCTTCCTTGCTTCCTCCCTTCTTTCTTTCTTTCTTTCTTTCTTTTTTCTTTCTTTCTTTCTTTCTTTCTTTCTTTCTTTCTTTCTTTTTTTTCTTTCTTTCTTTCTTTCTTTCCTCTTTACGACCAAATTTGTCCGGAGTTTTTCTCGGACACTATTATTCGGAAAACCACCAAACTTGCCATTATAACTGAACCACCAGTGAAATTAAGCACCTGACTTAGAATAGCCATTATGTTTAAAATTATGGAAATTATGGGCAATTAAAATTTTAAAAGCTTTATATCTTCAAAAATATTACAGATAGACACAAAGGTCTCACTTACACATATAGGTTTGAGACATCTTGCAAATCCAATAGCATGCAAACAAAAGTTGGGGAATTTTAATGTGTGCTAAATTCAATGAATTTCCCAACAATCCACATTTTGACTTGGGCTTCTGCAGTACTGCATATTACAAGCCTCCATGGTGCTAGGCAGCCATTTTGCATTCATAATACTTGAACCTGTCTCATAGGCAGCCTTCTAGCCATGCCTGCTAGGTGTATGGCTTGAAAGGTGTGGGTCTTATGGCAAGTGGGAGGTGGGGGGAACTCCCAACAACTGTGTAATGGGGTTCTCAATAAAATGCAGAGAATCTCTTTCTGTTCATGCAAGAAACATATCTGCTGCATGTTCACACTAAGGCTGGACAGAGCTGTAAGTACATGACTGAGACTCACCAGTGTTCTAGCTGGTAGCTGGTCTGTTTTTGCCTGAGGCTAGGAGTCTGCTGGGCTTATCAGTCCCAAGGGATCGGAGGGACTGGACTTCTAGGCAGAACAAGCCCAGCAGAGTGTACCCTCTGTTAAAAATAGACTACACACAGAGCTTACAGTCCCCACTGACTGTTTTCACAAGTTGATGAATTTTGAAAAAATGTATGGATTTGTGTCATCTCACTGGACGCTTTCATGTCTTTGTTTTCTTGTAATCAGTGAGATTAATCCTGTTCTTCATAGCCAATACTGATTCAGTATAATGCATGTCTCAGTTCACAGGCACATGCATATTTACTTTTGGGACAGTCTCTGCTTAAATTGTTTATGTAACAAAGGAACAAAGAGAGTTTTGTATTGCATGTATACAGATCCCTCTGAATTATAATATGTGTACACGGTACATGCACATATACTCATCAATATTCTCCAGAAGGGCTGACCCTCTCAGGAGTGGGCACTTTTCTCTGGCCACGAGGGTGCTCACTGTAGAGAGGTTTCACTGTACAGTGGTACCTGCAATTTCAGACCACCCCTAATGCCAGACAATACTGGTCACATAGGACAGGGGGTCTTTCATGTCAGATAAATTAACAAAGAAATAAAAGGCCAATGTCTTTCTTTTTCTTTTTTCTTTCATTCTTTCTTTCTTTTTTTTCTTTCGTCTCTCCCTTTCTTTCTTTACGACCAAGTTGGCCCAGAGATTTTTTAAGACATTTTTTCCCAAAAATCACCAAACTTGCTATGCTAACTGACATAGCCAGTGAAATTGTGCATCTCATTTGGAAAAGTTATAATGTTTAAAATTATGCAAATTTTAGAGGCAACAAAAAAATTAAAAGCGCCATATCTTCCAAACTATTGCAGATGGACTCAGAATTTCAATGTGCATATATACCTTTGTGATACTTGCCACTATAATGGACAGTATAGTTGTAGAATTTCAAATTATGCTAATAAGGGACATTAAAAAATTTAAAAATTGAATATCTCTAAAAAACTATTGCACATAGAGATGCCATTCCAACTTCAAGTTATAAGTTTGTGGCAAAGCCGCATCCAATGAACCATGAACCAAAGTTGTAGGATTTTAATTTATGCAAATTAGGTGAATATGCAAAATGTAAATCTTAAATAGCTTCAAAACTATTCTACAGGTGCCATTTCTACTTCAATTTATGGGTTTGTGGCATAGCCCCATCCAATGATCAATAAACCAAATTTCTTCTAAGCTAATAATTCATGCAAATTAGGCAAATACACAAAGTTAAAATGTTGAATAGCTTCAAAACTATTATAGATAGTAGTTTCATTCAAACTTCACTTTATAAGTTTGGGACATGGCCACATCCCTTGAACCAAGAACCAAAGCAGAGCATTATAATTTATAAAAATTAGGCTAATACGCAAAATTTAAATTACGTTGAACAACGGCAAAGTGTAGCATTCCAAACTGTTCTCATTTTAAAGACACCCAGTCAGATTTGGTGTGAAGCAAATTTTCTTTTCTAGTACGATCTTGTTTTTCTTACCGCTGGCGGCAGTTTCCGTTCACCTTGAATTTTTAGGACTATAAGCTAGCATATCAAGGTGAATTGTAATGGAAGATGTGATGTTGCGTAGCTCCTCATAAAGACATTTACAATGTACAGAAGTTAATATTCTCGAATGCGAGGTACCGGACAGCATGATGCGGCCGCCATTCAATTGCAGCATGGCAGGTATGCTCTGTGAACATGTAAATTTCAAGCTGGTTACCCGTCAAAATAATTCATTGTTTCATTTACATGAAACACACAAACGGTCACGTCTAGATATATTGCACAGTTTTGCAAAAACATTTACACAAATAAAAGCACACGTTTCCTTTTTGTCCGTATCGACATGCTCACCAAAAACTGCCTCCGCTCGCCGAGAATCGCCACTCAGCGCGCTGCAGAGCGCCATGATTCGTACCGTGCAGGAACGCAGCATGTGACATCTATCACTACACCAACAAATTAGTACTACCACTGTGAAATAACACCCAGAAAACATTTATCAACGCTTCAGGAACTCCGAAGGTATGGATCGGTTTATGCTTAAGTGACCGAAAACTGCTGCCCTGGCTATCACTTTACAACGGAGACATCACATGGGCAAGAACTCATGTTGCGTCATATCATGGAGGAATCAATCTAACTAATTGCTCCATGGTCAAACACATCCAGTAAAATGCTGTATCTATATAGAACCTATGGAGAAAAGAAAAATGAAATATAAAAAAACCCCAAAAAACTAAAATGTGTCTGTATCAGGTGGTCGCCGTCCTGCAACACGGTGCCCTGGGTCTGTTTGGTAATGCCTCTGGCCGCCTCCCGCCATAGGCGCTTGCCGCGCCATCTGTTAACTCGATCTGCTTTCTCTGGTATTGTGAACGCAGACAATGCCTGGAACATGAATAGATAACATGACCTGACTATGAAACAGGTCAAGTGTGGGTCATAGCACAGGTTTTTTTTTTTTTTTTTTTTTTTTTTTTTTTTTTTTGATGTTGTTGTTGTTTTTTTATTTTTTGCTTTGTTTTATTTTGTTTTTTGTTTTTTGTTTTTCATTTTTTGGGGTTTTTTTTGTTTTTGTTTGTTTGTTTTGTTTTTTTTTGTTTTTTTTGTTTGTTTTTTTTTTTTGTTTTTGGCTTTTGTTTTCCGACAGACAAGCATGTTATGGCGCAGTAAATAGGTTTTGGTGAAGTTTCTGTGCTCTGACCTGAAGGGTGCCTTCAGTTGCCAGCACTTTGTAAAACAGTGTCATTATTGTCCCTCATTGCCGTTGTTTGCAGTGTCACTAAACCTTTTGTATACAGCTAACACGTGTGTCTGTTGCTTCCGACATCTTGCTGGGTATGTAGGTCATACCTGCCCTACTATGATCAAGGACGTATTTAATATAGTACGTAGGTCCATGCTATTAAACGCTGTGTTCAGCAGAGTAGGCCTATATGAAAACCGTCCCTCTTTTGGGAGACCACCTTCCTTTTCTAACCATTTTCATTGTGCAAATGTATGGAAGCCCATTAGGACCACACACACACACACACACACACACACATAAAAATAGAAATTTTCACTTTCCCGTCGTAATTTTGACTTTTTAAAATCCCCAATTTTGCTTTAAAGTGTCGAAGAAATTTCAACTCTTTTCTGGAAATTTCGACTTTTTCGCTTTTTTTCGTCGACATTTGCCTCTGTAAAGTCGAAATGTCGATTTTTTTAAACTGGAAATTTCGACTTAAAAACCGAAAAAAACTTCTATTTTTTCTCGAAATTTCAACTTTTTCGTTTTTTTCTTGAAATTTGAGGTTTTTAAAGTCGAAATTTCGAGATTTTAATCTCGGACTTTCAGAATGTTTCTCTGAATTTCGACTTCAATCTGGAAACTTTTTAGAAACGAAATTTGGACTTTTCAAAGTTGCAATTTTGCGAAAATTCACAAAATTACGAGATTTAAATCTCGAAATGTAGAGATTTTTAATTGTCGAAATTTCGAGAAAAACTCGACATTTCGAGTTTTATACTTATCTTCAGTGGTCCTGAGAGGCTTCTGTACAAAAGCACATTCTAATGATGATATACTTTTTTGGATGACCACCTGCAGAACCTGGCCAGTGAGCAACCAAAAGGTCCCCCAAAAGACCACATATCCATCCACAAATTCCCCATTGCAGATGATTTGAATCCACCTATGACAGAAAATTTTGTTTACAATAGCGTGGCCAACCTTGTGTGTTGGTTCTTGGTGCTATAGGCAGACGGCTTCATGAGAGGTCGAGCCTATATGGCGTGGCAAACGACTACATGGGCTTTGCCTCCCGCAACCAAGTGAAACCTAACACAACTATCCAAGGGGAGGGGCCCGTCGAGAAATTGGCTCTTCAGGTCCGCGCCCTCATGCGAGGGCGCGGACCTGAAGAGCCAATTTTACGACATCATGCCATCAGTTGGTTAGAATTAGGCGTGAGGTTTTATGCTTGTTATCCATTTTATCCTTCCTATTTACAATTTGTTGTCCGTTTTTGTTCCCTTTTCCGTTATTGCACACGTTCCGTATATTTCCTGGTGACCTCATTTGACACATTGATTGCAACATGAAAACGCGATATTAAAATCAAAAGAAAACTTAAAAAAGAAGATTTCCTTGGCAGCAAATCTGTCCTGTTGCCTTCAAAATGAGAACAGTTTGAAATGCTACACTTTGCGATTATTCAACATAATCTAAATTTTGTGTATAAGCCTAATTTGCATAAATTAAGAGGTACAACTTTGGTTCCTGGTTCACTGGATATGGCCATGTCACAATTTTATAAACTGAAGTTTAAACGACACTAATATTTGTAATACTTTTGAAGCTAGTCAACATTTTAATTTTGTGTATTTGCCTAAAATACATTAAAATTGTGCAATTTTGGATCATGGGTTCATTGGACGTGGCTATGTCACAAACCCATTAATTGAAGTTGGAATTGCACCCCTATCTATAATAGCTTTAAGGCGATTCACGATTTAAATTTTCCATATTCACCTAATTTGCATAATAAAAAAATCCAGCAACTTTGGTTCATGTTTCATCGGATGCGGCTTTACTACAAACCTACAAATTGAAGTTGAAATGGCATCTCTAATGTCCCTAATTAGTATAATTTGAAATGTTCCAACTTTCATATACTGCACATTATATTGGCAGGTGTCACAAATCTATATATACACAGTCAAATTTTGTGTGTATCTGCAAAAGTTTGGAAGATATAGAGCTTTTACAATTTTGATTGTCCCTAATTTGTATAATTTAAAAAATCATGACTATTCCTAATGAGATGCACAATTTCACTGGTTAGATCGGTCATCATAGCAAGTTTGGTGGTTTTCAGGAAAAAAAAGTGTCTGAGAAAAACTCCAGACCAACTTTGTCGTAAAGAGGATAAAGAAAGAAAGAAAGAAATTCTTGTAAAAACAAAATGTCTAAGTTTGCACGCAGCCACACAATCCCAGTGTTTACTTACACAGTGAAACCTCTCTACAGTGGGCACCCTTTGGACCAGAGAAAAGTGCCCACTTCTGATAGGGTCAGCCTTCTTGGGAGTATGGATGTGCATGTGCATGTGCATACGTGCACGTGCATGTATAAATATTATAATTCAAGGGGATGTATGTACATGCAATACAAAACTGTCTTTGTTCCTTTATTACATAAACATATTTTCACAGATGCTCTCATGAAATTACGTGCACATATATCTGTGAACTGAGACAAGCACTATACTGTCTCATTATTCTTTGAAGAACAGGCTTCATAATAATAACAGGCCTCATCTCGCTGGTTACAAGAAAACAAAGATATGAAAGTGTCCACTAAGATGACTCAAATCCACACACTGCTTCAAAATTAAAAAAGTTGTGAAAACAGTAATTGAGGACTGGAAGACCATACTTTGATGGGTTTATCCAACTCAGCACTGTATGTAGTCTATTTTTTAACAGAGGGTGCACTCAGGCTTGTTCTGTGTAAAAGTCCAGTGCCTGTGCTCCTTTGAGACTGATAAACGCGGCGGACTACTAGCCTCAGGCAACCACAGACCAGCCAGAATACCAGTCTCAGCCATGGTGCACTGACAGCCCTGTCCAGCACTATTCAGAACCATAGCTTGCCTGGTACATGGAGCAGATCTGTTCTTGCATGAACAGAAAGAGATTCTCTGTATATTATTGAAAACCTCATCACACAGTTGTTGGGAGTGCCCCCCCCCCCCCCTTCCCATTTGCTAAAAGACCCAAACCTTCCTAACCATATATCTAGCATTCATGGCTAGAAGGCTGCCTATGAGACAGTTTGAAGCAAATTTATTATGAACGGAAAATGGTTGCCTAGCAGCATGGAGGTCCATTTGGCTTGAAACAAGCAGTAGAATATCTGGATGCATATCGTTGGGAAATTCAGCAAATTTAGCATACATTGAAATTCCCCAACTTTTGTTTCCATGCTATTGGATTTGCCAAATGTCTCAAACCTACATGTGTAAGTTAGAACTTTATGTCCATCTATAATACTTTGAAAATGTAGAGCTTTTAAAAATTGAATTGCCCCTAATTTGCATTATTTGTAAACATCATGACCGTTCCAAACCAGGTGCTTAATTTCACCGGTAGGTCCGTCGCCATGGATAGATTGGTAGTTTTCGGAACAAAAGTGTCCGAGAAAAACTCCAGACAAAATTGGTCGTAAAGAAGAAAGCAAGAAAGAAAAAAAGATGCAACCTGAGTCAACAGCGTATTAGTTTTTCTTCATATCAAACATATATTGTCTATCTGCATGTCTTTCTTTTTTAAGCGTCATTTATTCCAATGGTGTGTTTTAAGGGAATATAATATGCCGATATACTAGAAGATAAATTAATACCAGCCATTGACCACCCTTTCAATTCTCTTTGAGGAAAGAAGTATAGTTAGACCTCATTTATAATGTCTCTCAGATACCCGGCACATTCATTTAGAACACAAGCTTTCAGGGACTTATATTCAAATTTTTTTGTTATTGGATTCATTTAAGTAAATGAATATGTTTTTGAAGACAACACGGTAATAAGAGACAGACAACAGATAGATAGATAGATAGATAGATAGATAGATAGATAGATAGATAGATAGATAGATAGATAGATAGATAGATAGATAGATAGATAGATAGATAGATAGATAGATAGATAGATAGATAGATAGATAGATAGATAGATAGATAGATAGATAGATAGATAAGAATTTGGTAGATTGGACAGAATGGTATGAAATAAATGAGATACCAGTATTTCAATGAAAAAAGGTACTAGATTATCTCTGATAATTCTGTGAATAAAAACATCTGATGACCATTAGCTCTGCAAAGATTGCACATATTTTTAATAGGGAACATATTACGTTTAAAACTGACCTTTCTGTGCTGTATATGCTAATACTTATTGTGGCAATGGATCTGAAACGCTGTTTAAGATATGCTGGTACCTTGATGGTACGTATTATGTGTACTCAGAATAGGCAAATGAACGTAGTGATATGTTGTTACAAATTTTTCTTGTTTAAATATAAACTTGGCATTAGCATGGGCATGGGCACGGTAAAATATGAGTCACAATTTTGCAGGAAATAGTGATCTTAGAGGGAAGGGAGTAGTCCCAATTCAGGTTGCAGGTTTTTTTTCTTTTTCTTTTTCTTTTTTTTTTTTTCTTTTTCTTTTTTTAATTTTGGATTTTTTTCATACATGATCCTTTATATCCATGCCTATCAGCTCGCAGAATACACCGTGTGAAGCCAGTTACCAGCGAGATGGCCCTTTCCTCATTTTCTTCAACTCGTCTGGACAGAGTATAAATGAAACAAGACGCACACCAACGCAAAGCATTGGCTAATGGGTGTACCCGAGCACCTGCATGGCTCATTTAACCTTAAAAATGAAGTCAAGGTCACCAAAATGTATTGGAGTCAGGAAATGATGTCCAGGTACAGATGAAGTAAATTTGTCATTTGTCATTTTGTCATGTCAATGTTCGAAGCCTATCTCAGGATAAATTAAGATGTACACATGCTCATCTTTCTAGAGATTTTGACATTATTTTAATGTCCGGAACGTTTTTATCACCGAACTTCAGTGACAAAGATTTTGAACTACCTGGCTTCTACCAAATTATATGCTGGGATCGACCTAATGCAATAGGAGGCGGCGTAGCTGTCAATATTGCACAATCTCTACCAGTAACCCGACGTCTTGATCTGAAACTACCGGATCTTGAACTGATTTGGTGCGAAATAAGATTGCATAATAACAAATTTCTTTTTGGTGTTGTCTATAGCCCCCCACCCCCACCCCCCACCCCCACAATAGCACTGTATCATTTTGGGACAAATTACAAGACAGCATCGACTTGGCTAAGGCCACAAACATCAAAAATATCATCTTAACTGGCGATCTCAACTCATACCTCTCAACACCAGCTGGAGGTAAACTTACTAAACTGTCAGCAGTTAATCTATTATCCGCACGTGTTAATGAGCCAACCCGAATCACTGCCCATTCTGCTACATGTCTCGATCAAATTCTTAGCAACATACCAAACTATATTAAGAAGTTCGCGTATCTCCTCCCATTGCCAACTGCGACCACTACGTCGTCGGTGCCAATATCTTGTTTCGACGCAAGAAGGACCCAGTATATTCAAGACATGTCTATAATTATAATAAAGCGGATTTTTCGAAATTTAGAAATTTTCTTCGTCATATCAATTGGGAAACCTCTTTTGTTTCCAATGACGTTGGTATATGCTGCGAGTTATGGTCTCAATTATTTCTTAATGCCGCAGAATCAGGTATTCCAAACAGTGATATAGTTGTGCGGCCATCGGACCTCCCTTGGTACAATTCCCATTTACGTTGCTTGAAACTTAAAGTGCACCGAGCACACGAGAAGACCAAACACCATGGACCACGACATGGTACTGGAGCATGGGCCAGATTCTGTCAACTCCGCAACCAGTATCAAGTTGAACTCAAAAAAGGCTGAAACGGAATACAATGATACTTTACGTGCTAGACTGAATAGTCCAACACTACGAACAAAAAGCTGGTGGCAAACGGTTAAATATTTCTTAAACCACAATCAGGCCGCAGCAATAATCTCTCTGCTGTTAGATAATAAACACATTACTGATTACGCCTCCAAGACTGAAGCTCTCAATTCCTTTTTCCTTCAAGGGAGTACTTTGGATTCGTCTTCAACCACTTTACCTGAACTTTCTACAGTCACAGCGAATACCCTCAGTTCACTTTCTATAACAGACGGTGAGGTACTTGACATTTTGCGTAGCTTAGATGTCTCTAAAGCATCTGGCCCGGACGGCATTAGCGCTAAACTTCTTGAGGAAGCGGCACCTGTCATCAGTATGTCACTTACAAAACTATTCAATATTTCTTTGGCTGCAAATAAGTTTCCTTCCAAGTGGAAGAAAGCCAATGTTATTCCAATTCATAAGAAAAGGATCTCAATCCTTGTGCACCAACTACCGCCCTGAGCTGTGTGGGCGAAACTCTTGAAAGGGTAGTCTTTAAACACACTTTCAACATTTTTAGAGAATATATGCTGATTTCTGCTCAACAATCTGGATTTACACCCAGTGATTCCACAATTAATCAATTACTGATCTTATACCATGAATTATACCTTGCTGTCGACCACCAAAAGGAAGTACGTGTTGTGTTTTTAGACATAAGCAAGGCGTTTGATAAAGTCTGGCATACTGGCTTAAAACATAAATTAAGGATGAATGGTATCCGTGGTAACCTGCTTGATTGGTTTACAAATTGCCTGAAAGATATACAGCAGAGGGTTGTTCTTTAAGGCCAGTGTTCTACTTGGGGTATCGTACAATCCGGTGTCCCACAATGCTCCGTTCTCGGACCTCTCATGGTTTTAATCTTTATTAATGACATAGTTGACCTGGTCAATTCTAATATCAAACTTTTTGCTGATGATGCATCTCTATACTTGACCATTGACAACCCTGCAGCTGCCGCTGAAACAAAAAATTCCGACCTTTCTTCTGTTTATTTATTTATTTATTTATTTATTTATTGATTGATTGATTGATTGATTGATTGATTGATTGATTGATTGATTGATTGATTGATTGATTGACAATGAAGATTAACGGCGATACACCGTAACAAAATATAAATACATCGAAATAAGATAATTATAAGACAGGTGGATCAGTAAAAAGAAATTGAAAATCACTCATCCTGCATGTGTATAACCAGCAAATCTTATGTCTGTTTTTAGATGCCCTGATTATTCATCTATGTTTGATCTACGATTAAACACACGCGACCCCATAAAGATAACACTTTGGCAGGTCTATGCTACATACATAAGGCCAAGACAGACTAGATACGACCAACGTAGGACCAGCACAGACTACGTAAGACAATATATCACCAACAAAATGAAGGATTTATTATATTTTGGTTCGGGAGGCTTAGTGATCATCCGCCGCTAATTCGGGTAACATGATGTAACGCAGAGAAAATGGAGGACAAACAATGATTCCAAGTGAGTCACATCTGGGAGTTCACTTTACGCCTGAACAGCATATATAGGTTATGATATGTATGACAGAATTATATCATCACCATGATTTTGTAAACTATAGAGTATTGATGACAATTATAACCATGAGTAAGACCTGCAAATACATGTAAGCTGACAATTTACGTTATCAATATCTTATATTAGCGTGTGATGTAAACGTTAAGGGACAAGCTACGTATCTATCTACTTGGGCAGATATTGACTCTCGTAACACAAATATTTGCGACAAGAATCGTGTAAGTGCCTGTCCCGCAGTGTTTGCATTATCCGGAACGTGTGCAAGAGAGGACAAGTTTTGAAAACGATCTAGTAATGGGCGCATTGTAAGTTACAGCCCTGTATTTGATTTGTTGTTTTTTTCAGATAAATTTATCGAGTTGACAAAAGGTTCAGGTGTTGATGTAGCCTATCTCTGTTGATGTGTCCCGGCTTTTAACATGTCATCGTCAGCACAGTGACAGCATATTATTGCCATTTTATTTCTTCCGATATTGACATCCATATATTGCAATGTCAAATTCAGCGGGACAGATGCCATTATAGTCATGTGCAAGGAAAGCGACCAGAAATTTTAGTTGATAATAGATTACTCTGCACTCTTTCCTTTATCAACTAGGGCAAGATGTACTAAATAAAGCATCCGACGTGGGACGATCATAGTGAATATTGGCCGGTTTCAATTAACTTCGCCCTGCGAGATCAGTTCACTTCAGAAAGTTGGCCGCTATTTACCAAATCCTCCATCTTTGGACACTTTATTTACCACATAATGCAGACGTTGTTATACAGAAAGCTGATTGTAAGACTGTAAGTCACTTTGAACACGACGTGCTTGTCAAGGATTTAGAAAAAAAACTTTTCACTTTGGGGAAAAAAATGTTTCCACTGTTGCTCTATGTATGGATGTCAATTGAAAATTCATTGACTTTGTGATCCTCGAATGTAACGTTTTGTCCGTAGATACAAGATAGTGCTAAGAAAAAAAAAGCAATTTAAGAGCCAGCAATTTTGCAAAGACCAGCTCAAGTCTATCCAACATAGGGTTGTGATGTTAGTGTTACTCTAGCCATAACGTCCTAGCAAAGGGTTATATCTGTTCCTGCATGTGCAGTCTTCCTTTCAAATCGATATACCTCTCCACAGACACTTACATGCATTGTCTTTCTGCCAGATACAGCTTTTTACCAGTGGTACTTCGTATTTTAACTCATGCAAAGAGTTAGTGTACCGATGATAACGATATCGACCATGCCTTTCAAACAGTTTTTTCGAGTTTGAAGCAGTTATCATGTTGGCAATAACAATTTTCTTGACAGGTGATTGGTAACTGATCAAAAAGCGGCCGGAATCTAGCCCACATGCGAACAAATCTTCCCCAATCATGTCATTCCTGAATCCATTCAACCTGTTCAAGAAAACGGATGATGAGCCAACCAGAACATCATACCCCGTCCAAGGCAAATATTTCTTTGCTCGAAGCAGAGACAGTAACCTCGTTTTGACAATCAAAGATGGCAGTATTTTGGCCGGGTCTATCATCATAATGTCCCAGAGACGTAACGCTACGGACGGTAACAAACATCAGTTATGGTATATTCACCCTCGCACAAATACCATAAGGTCCGCGCTGAACGATTTCTGTCTTGACTTTGATACAGGTGATGAATTGCTTGATATATCCGTCGACCTTTTAATAAATGTATTCATTGGTAGTTCTTTTGATTGCCTTCAATCTTCGTATAGTAATTATCTCAAAAAGTTTTGGTCGAGTTGATAGGTTATGACATTACGACAAACAGGTATCAAATATCAACATTTGCACAATGGTATATTTGTCACGCGTTTAAGTACAGATCCATCAGTTCGAATTGAACATTCCATCTGCCATTTTGTAGGATCCTATATAAACACTGGTGCCAGGCAAGGACATCCTTGTTTAACCCACTAACATTAACTTACATGGAGTAGGTAACATTTGGCCCAGTGCATTGGTTTAAAGATATTTTATTCCAGAAAGAAAACAATTGGGGAGAAGCGCAAGGCCCTGTATTAACCCCTCTTGTCAGAAAAAGACGAACTCACAGGACAACCGAGACGTCAAAGGTCCAGAACGGGCTCTAAACTGCTGGCAGTTTTAAACATACTGCCAGGAAGAAGAGCACCGCTCCGGATCAACAAAGTAAAGAAAGACACCACAAATCACAAGACAGATAGTATTGCTATTTGACATCCATCCCATTGAAGATTCATAATTATGGAGTGTAGTTATAATTTACATGCAGGATTGATTGTAAGTCAATTCATCATGTGACAACACCGGTTTGAAAACGCTTGGTTTTTAGAATGTAATCCTGGATTGCCAGGCATATTTTCTTATTAATTTCAAGAGTAGTTTCAGAAATGTCATAAAACGGTTTCAAGGCCAAAAGGGGCATAATGTATTACTATTCTAGGAAGGCGGTCACGAGGCACAGCATAATAAGGACAAACGAAATAGAAATGCCAGATGTCTTCAATCCCTTGATTGCAATGACAATATGGTGATTGAGCAACACCAATATCAAATAGATGGGCGTTCAGTTGGCTGCGGCCTAAACGCAGTTTGGTATGCAGAACTGCGGCAATTCTGTTAACAACATAGTACAATTCTGTTTGCTTGGGTGATAGAGTCACATTTGAGGAAATTTTGTTTTCAAATTCAACTAAAGTAGTAGAGTTTCTCACATCAAGAGGCAGTTGGTTCCAAAGTTTTATCACATACGGAAAGAAAGAATTCTCAAATACTTCAGTTCTGGTTCTAAATTGAGGCAAGTCAGGGGCCTGTCTTGTTATATATCTTGTGTTAAAATTTTGTTCATTAGAAATTATACTGATAAGATATTCAGGAACCAGATTATTAGTGCTTTTGTACATTAAGATTAGTTTTCTTAGTTCTCTACGTTTTGTCAATAGAAAAAGACCTGTTTCTTCATATACTTTAGCATTAGATGTGGTACGCATAGCACCAGGAATAACACGTGCAGCAGCCAATTGATTATTCTCCAATTTCAATACATCTGATTGCCTGCAGCCATCCCAGACAACCTTACCATATTCCATGAGAGTTCGAATAAAGGAGGTTTAGATTATTTCCAACGTTTTTCTGTAGAGACAAAATTGGAGCGTTTTCAAAATATTCAGTTGTTTAGTGGTCTTAGCCACAATAGTATAAATATGATCATTCGATCTTAAGTCATACCGAAATACAAGCCCTAGGTGCCTATGTAGATCCACATGTTCCAGCTGATGATCTTGAAATACTAACGGAGGGTGATGTACTTGGTCTCTTTACCGAGAAATTAACATAGCATCGGTTTTCTGGGCATTAAATGACACCAGCTAGTCGTCAGACCAAGAATTAATAAATAAGAGATCACCATTAATCATATTTGCAGTTAAATTTGGTTTATCAACCGAGAGGAACAGAGAAGTATCATCCTCAAAAGGTTTTACATTCGACCGCACAATGTCAACTATATCTTTTATAAATATCAAGAACAATAAAGGCCCTAGAACAGAGCTCTGAGGAACACCAGCATTTATGGTATCCCATTCAGATGATTCACCATTAATAACTACCCGTTGTTGTCGGTTAGACAAATAATTTCGAATCCAGTTTAAAAGTGACCCAGATCCCATTACGTTCCAATTTGTAAAGAAGACCAGCATGCCAAACACGAGCGAATGCCTCGCTAATGTCGAGAAAGACGATTCGTACTTCATTCTGAAGATCAATGGCAGGACACAATTTGTGATATAAAGATAACAGTTGATTAACAGTGGAATCGCCGGGTATAAATCCCGACTGATTTACCGATAAATGTAAGTTTTCACTAAAAAAGCTTAAAATGTGTTTAATAGCTTTCTCCATATTTTTTCGAACACAGCTTAAGAGAGAAATAGGGAGATAGTTGTTACAAAAATATGAGTTGCCCTTTTTATATAAGGTGGTGATTTTGGCTTGCTTCCATAAACTGGGAAAAGTTGCTAGATTAAGAGACAGGTTAAAGAGTTTGATTAACGATACGCAAATTCATGGTGCTCCTTCCTCAGAAGTCTAGCGCTGATTCCATCTGGGCCAGTGGCCTTAGTGATATCTTAGCTCTTAAGAATGTCAAAGACTTCTCTTTGATTAATTTGAATAGAGTCAAGTATGACAGCGGGGGTGTCCACACTTGGAATAATTGGGGCCCTTGAAGTATCTTGGTTGCTCTGACTTAAGAAAAAGGAATTGAATATCACAATGAAGCCTAGAATTATACCATGGAAGATCAGAGGGACGAACTGCAATTTCTTTGTTTGGAAAAGTATGGTATGGCTGTGAGTGCAGTACAGACCTTAGCAGCATTATAAGTTGGTCGAAGGTTGCCTGGATCAATATAGATACACTAATCTTGTGTCAGGCCTTCTTAGCTTTATACGAATACTGTTAACATTGTTACGAAAGTGACCCGCCGGCAAAATTGCCATTTTGGGAAGAGCAACCAAATATTTATCAAGAACCTGTATCTATCATAGGACCAAGCGTTTTCGTCTCTAGATGATATATCTTCTGCTATTGTTTGAGATGGCCACTTACGTCAACTAAAAACGATGCTCGACAGCCTTTAAGCCTGTTCCCTCAAAACAAGCAAACAAATCGGTAAACATATGTACTGTCACTCCACAAGTGATGTTTTATTGTAAAATCTGTCAGAAAGTTTTATCTAAATTCATAGAACTTGCGAATTAAATAGAGCGCCTGAATTATATTATCATAATAGAGGGCCTCCCTTCATAAATTTCTTCTATTCTCATAATAGAGGGACTCCCTTGATAAATTCCTTCTTCATATCAGGGATGTGGTCTCTTTCCACATCCCTGTTCATATGCACCCGCACATCCTCATCACACGCTCCGTGTAAGGCTGTCGGCTGATAGTACGTTCATCTTAATTACAAAGAGTAGAAATAAACATTTACGACGTCAGACGCTGGCCGGTAATTTTAAAGAGAAAAAGTTGCATGCCGATACATCGGGATTAGGTGCAGCATAGTTAAGTCAGTCAACCTGTCGCCCCTCTGCAGCACAGAGTTTGGCATGTGCAAGTGAATCATGGAATTCACGATATTAAAGGTATTCCTAGCCCTGAAATTCAACACACCGATACAACTGCGAGACAAATCTTTGTTTTACGGAAACATATTTATCGTTAGGACTTCGTCAACAAGTAGTTTACCAAAATGGCATGAATAGATTCCTCAGTTTTTGCTCTGAATTCATAGAATTTGATCCTAACCACAATTTTGCCCACCAACTTTCTTTTTTGACCAAAATGCTTACCTGACGGGGTTGCTGATCTGTTCCCGTCAATTGACCTAGTCAATTGAAGGGAAAGGATATGTTGAGCTGGGGTATCTTATCTGCAATTCTCATTGGAAGAAAAAATAAATGTCACTGTTGAAGCTTGTTGAAAAATTGATGCACACGACATTTGACTAAATGCCACTTATATCCAGTTTAAAGTGGAAAATATTAATATGCCTTCATTCTGATTTAACAACCTTAAATATATTGAATGTATTGATGTCAATTGAAGTATAAACGTTACTGCAAATATTAACATAGCTATTTCTTAATTTCTCAAGGAAGGACACGATGGACATTTGGTTACATGCATTTCCAGATGATCCCTGGTTGTAATGTATATACATGTACCAAGACAGAATATGTTTACATGCCTTAAAGTGATTTTGGAAAAGTGATTACATCGGTCATGTAAAATGCATTAAGTTGCCTGCCAAAACATGTGACTCCCACAACAACTTTGATATAATAAGAGAAAGTCCTGGAAGAAACAAGCGAAAGATAATTCATAAATTCTTCTGTTCATCACCAGAAGGCGCAGCAATGCTGAACCCGTACGTTTCCGGCAACATGTACCAACAGTGGGTAATTGACGAGAAAGTTATCCGAAACTTTTCGAGCAGAAAGACTGTTATTGAAGCGCCCCCTTCCGGATACGACGATTTCGAACCGCAGGTTTATGCAAATGAAGAAACAACAGACGAAGAAGCCTATAACCAGCACTGGGATTTCTTACACCAGTACGTTTACTGAATAAATCTATGCTTCACCATAATTTAATGATTGCCGCGATTTGCCTAGAAATTTGGCTTGTAAGTTCTTTGTTTTAATTTTAATGAACTTATTGTTTTTCCTTTTATTCATGCATATATTTCTCCAAGGGGTCCAACAGGCATCCATCTGGTAACAAGCAAAATAAGTTTACACAATACTCTGAAATGTAACTGCTATGGTTAATAAGACCACCAGGTGTATAGTTCTGACGGGAAGGCAATATGCATGCGTCGTATTAGAACTGAAAAAGTTACATAATATATATATATTTATATATATATATAAGATAAGCCTATATAAGACAATTTTTGTAACGTTCTTTGATACCAAATACACATAGACTGACTTGCCTATAAAAAGTCCGAGGGACAGTTCCGAGGGTTACCACCATTATACAAAAATGCATACATACATACATGCATACATACACACATACATACATACATACATACATACATACATACATACATTCCATAAATAAACAAATAAATAAATAAAATAAATAAATAAATAAGTAAAATAAATCAATCAATCAATCAATCAATCAATCAATCAAAAATAAGTAAGTAAGTAAATAAATAAATAAATAAATAAACAAACGAACAAAAAACAAACAACCAAACAAACAATTGAATAGATAGTAAATTATAACACACACGTATTCATAGTTACCAGTGTTTACCCAAGCAGCATCGTTTTTTAAACGCTAGCTATCTTTAACGCCTGTGCATGTATTGCCCGTACGGGTTGGGTTTATATGTCTCAGTTAAACAGGTGATTGTGGATAATAGCAAATTTATCTTTACAGTGAATGGGATAAAATATAAAGCTGCCCATGCAGGCATCGATTTAGAGCAGTGCTTTTTGTGAAGAAGTATCTATAACTAGAAAGAAGATTGCTTCAAAGCAAATCTGTCTGTGTGCCTTCAAAAGTTGTAAATATGAGTACATGAAAATTTCAAAGTGCAAATGATCTTGACCTTTGACCTTTAGAGGTCACAAGTACATTACAAAAATGTGCGGTGTTGCAATACCTACAATTTGAGCCCAACATGATCAACATTGGATAAAAATTGACCTAAGTGATGGCTAGATTAAAAATTTAAAGGTCCAAATAACCTTGACCCTTGACCTTTAGAGGTTACATGTAGGTACAAAAAGATTCAGTGTAGCCATACCTACAATTTAAGTCCAACATTGCTAAAATTGGGTGAAAATTGATGGAGTTATGGCTGAATGAAAATGTCAAAGGTCACATATTTATTACAAAATGTAGAGTGTCACAACATCTACAATCTAAGCCCAAAATGGTCAAAACCGGATCAAAATTGACTGAGTTATGGCTAGAAGAAACGTTTAAAGGTATAAATACCCTTGACTTATACCTTTCGAGGTCACATGTAGATTACAAAAATGATCTTTCACATGGCCTTTGAACTTGACATAACCTTTGATCTTGACATGGGCTTTGATCATCGTATAACCTTTGACTTTGACATGACCTTTGAACTTGAAATGACCTTGACCTTTGGCATAATCTTCCACCTCGACCTGATCTAAGATTGGAAGATATTTAAGATTTGATATTTCAAATGCCCCTAATTGCTAAAATATTCAACATATTTTGTCCTCTTTATTTAAAGGCACAAATTCATGTAAAACCCTATAACCAAGCCAAGTTTGAAGTTTTTTTAGTGTAAAAGTGTTCGAGAGACCTGACAAGCAGAACTCGATAGTAAAGAAAGAAAGAAAGAAAGAAAGAAAGAAAGAAAGAAAGAAAGAAAGAAAGAAAGAAAGAAAGAAAGAAAGAAAGAAAGAATGCAAGAAAGAACTCTAGGAAAAACAGAAGGTCTATGTTGGTATCCAATTTCAAAATTAAAACTTGAAATAAATGTACGTTGCCTTAAGAGAAAACTGAGCTCTATTCCAAACTTCTCTTGTGCTGTTTAGACTTGCCGACAGCTTTTACATCAAAAGTGCACTGAATGACAAGATCCTTGACATCCGGGGAGAGGATACCAGCCCTGGGGCTAGCGTCGTGATGTACACCGCCTGGCCCGACTCCCGGGACAACCAGCTCTGGTACGAAGATACCCGCGCAGTGATACGGTCCAGACTAAACGACTTTGCCCTTGATGCTTCGAAAGGTTTGTCTTAATTGTTCAGTTCCTTTCCACTCTCAACCTCGCGATCAATAGCTTAAGATTTGGTTACTGGGTGCTGTGGCAGAGCGGTTTTTAACGGAACAGGTCGTCAGCTAATAAGATGTTTAATTACTGAATAGAATTACGCAGTAGAAAAGATAATTTGTTCTAACTGCGCCAAAATGTTGTCGAAGAGGCAAAAAATGTTTAGATAACATGGTCAGTGTATGATATTCAGATAATGAAATCATGAGCCACTTTAAAGCTTTCAGCCCTGTCTATGAAACTTAGTTTGACCCTGAAGCCAATGTGGCGGGGCACATGTGCAGATTTTACATAACAGTCACTGTTATAATCAACGTACCCTTTCCATTACCTTGCATAGGACACATTACATAACATCTGGCCCAACTTTTCTGTTGTTACTGACAGGATGAAATTGCAATATCAAAATGTATATTATTGAAACAGATGTAAATTATGTTTATAGTTAATGACAATATCACTTCCAAATATAAAAATTGAAAAGCAATTCACCCATTCGTGTAATGCTGTGGAACGCACAATGACTGTTCAATTTTGGAGTATCTTTTTTGTCAGGCACAGATCTGTTTTGAAGTCATGAGCGCCTCGTCTATAGTTGCCTGCAAAAAAATGTATTGACATCATCTCAGTAACGTGTATTAAGTCAGTCCTGTTATTCAGTGATATAGTAAATTGAATCATATTTTTTCACGCTATCACCATTGGGCTCTCCCCAAAAACAAGGTTATCAATTTGACTCCTCATTTCCATAGCCTAGCATTAATTATTATAGATTGCGAAAGCGATGCCAGCATAATACTAAATTGTAGTTCATGAATACATTGAGAAAACTGAGAAGTAGGGGGCTATTTTGTTTGTGTAGTGGTGGTATTCTATACAGTATCTCTAGCTTTATACAGCGGTAGCTGCCGCTCCACTAACGGTCCCCGTCTTGTAAATGAGTCTGCTTTAAAAGTATGATTCAGTGTTGATTTAAACTTATTTCTTGAAAGAAAAAACGATTGGGGAGCAGGCAACGCCTGTATGAACCCATCTCCTGAAAAAACAGAAGAAAAATTTTAAAATACTGGACGTGTTACAGGAAAATACATGATCAAAAACAGGCATCTAAAAGATTCACATCACATTTTACAACACAGATAGTAAAGTCACATTGGGGTTTCGTGGTTCCCTACCATGGAAAAATAAATGTTACACTTGCTATGGAAATCGTTTAGTTCCTTGTATGCACCTAATAACAGCATGGTAAATTTCGAATTTAGTAGCATGTTGCAGTTTTGTGGTCCGTGCAACATGGTTTTAACGGTGAAACAGCCATGAGGTATTACTGTGTTATGTAAAGAATTTCGTTGTAGGGTATACAGTAGACACTCCAAGAAATAGTGAAAAATATCTTCGTATCCTGTGCCACAGTAACATTGTGGTGTTGAAACAACACCTATTTATTATAAAAAAATCAGCATTGAGGGATCTAGATCTCATGCGTAACTGCGCAAGCACTATATTTTCTTTCCGTTTTCCAACATGATGTAAATCATTGCCTTTAAGTCTGTTCTTATTCTATTTAAATGTAAAATCTTGTGCAGACTCACTACTTTTGACTTCAATCGCAAATTGTTCCACAGTTTTATGAATTACAGAAAAAGAGAGTTACTAATCAGATCTGTACGGGTTCGAGATGGAGTGAATTTAGAATGCATGCAACCAATGTATCTTGATCTATTCTCTACTATATCTGGAAGTAAATTATACAGGTACATTGGAGTAATCTTATTAATAATCTTGTACATTAATACTAATTTCTGTTTGTCCTTTCGAACAACCAGTGTTTTCCATCCTGTCTTCCTATAAATTTGAGTATGACTGTAAAACGCCTGGTCCCTGTTACTGCATGGGCTGCTGCCAGTTGCACATTTTCAGTTCGGTTTCATTGGCTCGAGAGCAATTAGTGAATACTACATTTCCGTGCTGCAAGACTGGGCGTATGAAAGAAAATACAAAATCTCAAGTGATCGTCTCTTTAGAATAGAATAGAATTGATATGTTAAGACCAAGATAACTTTGCTTGTAGTATGAGACCGAGATGTTTATGTTCTTTGACATTTTCAATAGTTGGTCCCTCATACTTAAGAGCAGGGTGGGTCATACTATGGCGTTTTCTGGTTATTCGTCGGATTGATTGTCAGAAGCCAGTCACGGGACCTTCTAGAGGTAGATTGCAAATCTTCGTTGATTTCATTGGAAGCTAATACAGGATCCTCAACGGTGACTTGGAGCATATTGTCATCAGCAAATTAACGAATATTAGTGTGAATGACATCAACTATATCATTTATATGGATGAAAGAAAGACGAGGACCCAGGAGTGAGCCTTGAGGCACAGCAGCCTCAATGTAACCCCAGCTAAACGATTCCCCATTTATTACCATCTTTTGCTTTCGATTTGTAAGATAATTTTGAAACCACACCAGGAAGTCCCCAGTAATCCCAGAATTGGCCAGTTTATGTAATAATGCCAGATGGTTAACTCGATCAAATGCCTTTGTTATATCGCAGAAGACGACTCTAACTTCTTTCTGCTCGTTTATAGCCTTACAAAACTGGTGGTAAAGGTAAATCCTCTGATTTACTGTTCCTTCATTTGGATTGAAGCCGGATTGTTTATCTGTAATTACCGGATTATCCCTACAAAAATGAATAAATGCTTAAAGATCGCCCTTTCCATTACTTTCCCTGAACAACATAGGAGTAATATGGGTCTATAGTTGTCACTCTTGCAAATAGGAGTCACATTTGCTTTTTTCCATTCAGATGGAAAATTTTGTTTCGAAAGAGATAAGTTGATAAGCCTGCTTAGAGATGGAGTAAAAACTGGGGCAGCCTCGTTAAGTATTTTTGTGCTATATTCATCTAGGCCACTTGCTTTGCTTGTGTCTGGACTTTGGACAAGGACTGATACAAGACTTTCATCAACTTGTAAGCTACTTAACGTAGCGTGGGTGATTATAGGTTTTGGAGAGGAATAATATGAAGAATCAACACGTGAATTTGCTAAAATATTGCAGTTTAGTATCTCAGTCTTTGATAAATTATTCAAATAAGAAGTCCTATTTTGCTCTATAGCGGGAATGAGGGGCACATGGTTTCCTTTCATGAAGCACTTAACAATTTTCCACCAACCTTTATTGGAGATCTTACCACAGTTGATTTCATTGCATCTGCGGTCATAGTAGCTATCCTCTGTTGCTCTTAATTCATCAATATAATCATTTCTGTCTGTGAATACTCCATGAATTGGCATTGTTGGACTTTTTGGCTCTCTTCTGCACGAGAAAAAAATCCTTTTTTGCTGACGTAATCTAGATGTATACCATGGAGCATCATGATGCCTTACAGTTACTGTTTTATTACTAATAGTTCCCCTCGCAACATTTAAAAATGTACAGCAAGGTATATCCACATCATCAGTCACAAAACAGTCGTTCCAGTTAATTTGATTGAACTCTATTCTGAAATCATCAAAATTAGTTTTAATATAATCCCAAACTAATCTGTCAAAAAGCGGATCTTTCTTCATGCGAAAGGAAACGCCTGCAGTAACAGTGCGGGAGTCACACTTTGCAATCGGGCCGGATACAGATATATTGTTGACATAATTATGGATATTTGTTATCACTTGATCCAGGCAAGATGACGCCTTTTCCGTGATGCGGATAGAATGGACAACATGAGATCTACGGCAGTTGGCCGCACAGAAATCTAATGGTTATTTTTTTTTCCTTTGCTTTGGTGAGCGTTTGGATCTTCTGCCTTTAGATCCCAAACATTAATAACATTACTGATAGATGTCCCGCGTACAAGTTCGTAGGACTACTGGAGTTTAGTCCAAAAAGAAACAGTGGCATTCGGGGGTCTGTACACTACTGCAAGAAGAAATTAACTGTCTGAATGACGAATTTCTGTCCGCAGAATTTCAATGTCTGGTGATTCAAGCTCACAACGACGCATTTACGTTGAGTGCACGAGGCACATTAAGAGCAACTCCATCCCCAGGTCTGCCCGCACGATCACGTCTGATGAGCTGTTGAAAACCGGGTAGATCATAATTACAGGTGCTACTTTTGGAAGGAGAAAAAAAAGTTTCAGTGAGAGCTATGATGTCGTTATCATTTGCATTAGGTGTGTCAATATCCCGTAATGTGTCCCATGACATGCCTCTGACGTTCGCTTGACAAATTGTCATATCTGACTATTGAACGCTAGGGCCAGGGTTGGAGTGCACATCAGCCGAAAATCTCTATAGCAATATTTGTAGAA
Organism: Hermodice carunculata; assembly: GCA_964020975.1. Taxonomy (NCBI): domain Eukaryota; kingdom Metazoa; phylum Annelida; class Polychaeta; order Eunicida; family Amphinomidae; genus Hermodice; species Hermodice carunculata. The sequence goes on along the minus strand of OZ026628.1, from coordinate 40,390,161 downwards.
AGCATCAAAACGTCAAAATACCCGTGTTTTTTTTTGTTTTTTTTCACTTTGCTGAACATGAATAGAGGAATGAAAATAGTGTAAAGAATACATTTTGAACGAATGCTTCTTACCCCGCACGAGTAACAGAACCAAGCATAATGTTATGATCATACAAATATAACCGACCACACAGCAGTACACCTTGTAGCTGACGTCACAACATGGGCAATGATTGGTGCTCAAAGTATTCTCAAAATAAAAAAAAATAAAAAAAATAAATAGCAGTGGCATCTTACAACATGGTGCTGAATTAAACATTGCGATGACAAACATCTCGATATATCTCGAAACAATATGCGGTATATTTAACAGTATACAAGTAAATATGAGCAATTACTCTATTTCTAAAACTTTGAGAGAACAGTTAATTCCAGTATATAAACAGAGAACTAGTGATTGACACATGCGGGGCGATTGTTGCATACATGCCAGTCAAAGTATACATCGTCTAACGTATAGTTTGAATTGAACTTTAAGGACAATACGAAATGTGGGCATTTTCCATTTCAGAGAACACATAACGCGCAAAAATATCCGCACAGTGGATGTTAGCTGTATGCAATACATCAGGAACAATTTGACACAAAGGTTGAAAAAGTACTCAAGATATACTTGTATAAAAATGTGTGACGTAACATGACATCAACATTGTTTATGACACTACATACACTCTCATGCATGAATCGTTTTATCATAACCCAAAGCTTAATATTCGGAACCATGAGATTGAGGAGAGTGCCGCATATCAACATATAAGTGAACATATAAACAAAAAAAATTATAAAATCCGTACAAAAGTACCAATACATCGAATGAAAGGATCCTGCGAAATCACGTTTCATATGAGATTCCAAGTGAAAACTAATACCATGATTGACAAAGATTCATGATCATCGACCTGCCTGATAGCGCGCATGCAGGTCAAGTTGGATGGTAACAAGATCTCTGACTATTAACAATGAGTGACTATTAACAGGTGGCCAAGTTTTGTGTCACTGCAAGCAAACTCATCAGCTGACAAGACAACTGCGATATACGGTTTGAAGGCCTCAACTCTATGTGTGGACAAATTTTGAAATCAATGACATCAGAGCCATAGTTGCCATAATGGTGTCAATAGTTGCTTGTACACCTGGTGTGGTGCTATTAAAATGCGTAACATCGTCAGCATAAGCCAACATGTTAAATGAATGATTACCAATATAAATACCATTGTTAAACGATTCAACAGATTCCAGCATGTCATTTATAAACTTCAAAGTGATAACACACTTCCGTGGCGCACGCCTTTCTTCACAGGAAAGGAACGCTAGCATCATCATCATCATCATTCCACTCTGCTATAGCATGGGAGTCTTTACACCAGTTGTAAAGTAAAACCCAGTCAGATTTAGGTAAAGTATTGAATAAGCCCAAAGAAGGCCATCGTGACAATCACTGTCGAAACACGTCTGTGCATTTAAAGCACACGAACCAAACAGGAAAGTGTTTTCTAGTGTGATAAGTACATGACTGTATAGATATGTCGCGGAGAAAAGCGCACCCAAAGGACGCTCTGCGTTTCTTTCTGAAGCTAAGTTGATCTTCACTGGCTTTTTAAAATCAGGGATCATAAATAACTCAACCATCTTGGCGAAACTGAGCATAATGGGGCGGTAGTTCTCCGCCAAAGAGCACTTTGCTGGAAGATCGGCACAATGATACCAATACAAAAGACATTAGGAGCAAGAGAATACTTAAGGAAGGATGGCATTATAGAAGTATGCAAGTCGGTCTGGTAAAAGACCAGACTTACCGAAAGAGAGGTGCTCAGGGTGATGACGTCATAACCTGGCGAAGAAATACACTTCAATCGATCTATCATATCTGAGACCTTTTCGGAAGTAAGCATATCTCCGGGCACATTGTGGTCACCTTTAGTGAAATCATCTTACTTCGATTCAACCGCATTGAACAATATGAGTTTGTTGTGCAGAAACAGAACAAGTATTATCATCCATGACACAAAAATAAAAATCATCCATATCCTAGCCACATAACGAAGAATTTACACGTGTACGCTTAGGTTTCTTCCTCCTATTCCAAAAGAAACTCATGTTACGCTCACTCAAGTAAAAATTGACTTTGTTAAGGCAAATACTCATTTCGTTCCGCATACATTGGCGACTGACTTTCTACACTTTTCTCAACACTCATAAACCACATTATCTTTAGGTCGTTCACACTGTGAGCAGATATGCCAACATTTTTTTTTTTTTCAAAGCTGGGTAAGTTCTGGAAACCAGTATCTCTTAGGTTTAAGAGCCTTATTGGGCAAGCACCCAGCCTGTCTCACAGCATCATGGATAGCACTGTTTAAGAGAGAAAAATAAGCATTAAATGTAGATTTTAAATCAGCAACTTGTGAGTTACCGAGGTCAGGAGGAGGCTCAATAATGGATAACTAAACACTCAAAATAGAATTATAATTGTATATTTCAATCTGATTACCCCATTTTACCGATGGGATAAAGACAGGGTTATTCATAATGTCTCGGGAGCAGGGGTGTTTAGCATCAGAAAAGCTGCAATTTGATTTACAAGTAAATATAGTAAGGGGAGGCAAATGATCACTGACATTGGAGGCATCTTGACCCATGATTCCAAGACATGACAGAGTCAGCGTCATCCATGGGTATAAAAACATGGTCAATAGCAGAGAGCAAGAACAAAAGCTTCTACTGCTCTCCTGTAGAGGGCATTTTAGTGATTAAGGGTTAGAGTTGTGTATTCCCGTTACCTTTCATTGTAATTCACAGCTTAATAACTTTAAAACCACTCGTCACAAAAACAGCAACGAGTGGTTTATGTGTTGAAGCTTTGTACATAGCTTAAATGTTCACATAAATTTTATTCTTGCTTAAAGGCAATCTTTAATTTTTGGTTAATATAATATGCAATCCAATGGGAATACGCATCTCTAGCCCTGAATAATTCTGTGTATTAGATAGTGTATTCAGCTGAATACGTAGATTATTGGTAATTGTGACCTTCCCTATCCACGCGAACGTTTGATTTGTGAAAGAAAAATATGCATAGCCAGGATTCTGTGCATGTGCAAGATCAACTGCCATTAACTTTATTGCCGGCATGAAATCGTATATAATACAATTGATGCGATAGGAAGGGTTTGCCTTCATACCACGAGGCATTCAATTCATCTGATGTTGGCAACCTAGTGTTAAATCACCGAAACATTCAACAGAACAAAGCGCGCTCTGCATGTTTGCTTTTCTGTTTGACCGTTATCACTCAGGTGGGAAAAGGCTTATAAACATTAACAATAATTTGCCACATTTTACCCTTTCCGTTACTGACAGCAACTGCCAACAGCGTGCCGTTCTTTATTTTCATTTCATGAGAAACTAATTCATCAGTATTTCTTGCAAATAATGGAAAGACTGCCGAACAGTCTGCCATTATACTCGGGGTAAACATAAGCCAATCCGAGGTTACAAATAGCCAGATAAGAAATGGAGCTGTCTGCAAAAGAATTAAGGCAGTGCCATATAAGGTTAAACGCTTGAGAACGCATCGGAGTCGCTGTTGAACATAAAATATCAGTCAGGCGATACCGTCGACTTCCGGAGGCGACACTGTCGACTACCAGATTGCGGTCGTTCACCGGGGGCACTGTGCGCATGCGACACTGGTACTGTTGCCTGCTGGCCTCATGGCCCGGATCGACCATACAGACCACGCCACACGGTCGCGCATGTCCTTCTGTATGGTGAGAGCCGGTCCCTTGTCGACTTTTTGTGACCCCTTGCTTTTGTAAAACAGGCCCAGATCGACGGATCCATAGGTTTTGTTGGTTTGCTGGCATGAAAATGGCGTACCTCGATGTTCTGATCACTTGGCAAGTCTTTCGGAGACAGGACCATTTTTCATCTATTTTTACGCACACGAATCTGAAAAGAGATGTCTGTTGCATTTGAACCAGTAACGTCTGTGAAATCTAGGGGGAGAGATAACATTAAAAGTGGGCATGTGCAGTGATGTCAGCAGAACAGTTTTCATGAATAAGTGGTTGTAGCTCAGCGCCTTGTAACGGGAGATCATCAACCGAATATAAATTTGGTGCTGCTGCACCAGATTGCACTGTAACTGTCTGGCCACAATCATGCCCTTCCGTGGATCCCTTATTGAGAGATACATGTGGTTTACTGGCTTTAAAACTTTTTTGCCCAAGTTTGGGACTGAATCAACAACTTTCCTGGCGGCCGTACTGGCGCATTGCGCCCAAAGTGCGCCGAGGGAAACTGTTGACCCCCACCACATATTCTCAGAAAGTAGAGGCATGTCGGTACGTGAATAGGTCTTTTCACAGGGAATATGGATCTAGCATCCTCATTCAGAGCAGTTCGTCTCATGTAATTTCACTTTAGTAGCAGTTGGCATTGAAAGAGTTAACTTTAGCTTCATTATGGTGTTTTCTGCATCCGTATCCACGCTTCCTCTGAACTGTAGAGTATGGGTTGCGGTTCGACAGGACCTCGGTCTCACTCAAGTCACTTCTATTACAGCTAGGGAACACCTCAACATCAGATGAAAGGATGTTGAACCTCTTTCCACGATATTCCCTTGGTTTGGCATCAGAATGAAGGCGGGTGTCCCTTAGGACATTGTTACTAACCACAAACTTATAGGCTCGGTGGCCAAAGCTTTTATTTTGCTTCCATCCGACACTAATGGTGTGTTTGTGGTTTAGAGAGGGCTTTTGATCACAGAGGGAGCCATTTGGAGAGAAAAAAGTATATTGTCATGAACCCCCCAATGACGTTCATTATTATGATCAGCTAGTTCCATAGTAAGTCTTTTCCTGTCATCAACTGCATCACTTAGTTGAGTCTCATGTCTTTGGTTATTCGAATTGAGTTGTTTTTTTTTTTTGTTTTTTTTTGTTTTTTTTTATTATTATTATTATTATTTTCCTGGAGACAGTCAAAATTTCACGAATAATATACCAGCAGTCAATAGGAGTCGATTCATTTCCACATTAACGTTACCCTTGTCGGGGGTTTTATTGTTTCTATTCTCTCTACCAGGTGTCTCTCCATGGCTGTTTTTAACTGGCACGCAAATGTGTCCACAGCAATTGTCCGACTTATGGATAATGCTGTAGCCTAGATGTAAGATATGAGACAGAACCAGTTGTTTAGACCTACGATTTATTGGACGTCTATGCTAAAACTCATTGAAAAGTCACTGCATGTCAACACACAAAGTACTGTTTGTAGAAACACTAGAACAGACATGTCAGGCTCGGTTAAACCATGGAGGTAGAAAGCTAATCACGTTGGGGCTCTGGCTTCAGAAAGTATGGGCAAAAAGTGCTACGTGAGCTTTGTCAGGTGGTGAACCATAGTTGCCATCCATCAGGTGCCATCCAACTGAGCTCATTTATGACGCCATGGCCACCATTTTAAATTGGGGTGTAGATAACCATCTCCATTCGTGTCAAGAAATCCACAAAGTTCTTGTCCAAATAGCTCAGGCTGGAGTGTCCAATGAATCAAAGAATTCCACATGTCCGTATTTGCCAGGCATGTGATGTAGGTCCGTGTTGACAATAAGCAGACTCGGATGTTGGTTCAGTTTATATGGCAGTCTCTGTGAAGGGTAAACACAGTGAAAATAGCGCTTCGTCACGTGATTTCTCAGCAATGTTGACCTCATTTATATGTCATATCCGCCATTTTGAATTGGGATATAGCTGACCATGTATGTAGAAAGGGGTGAATTTGTATAGGATATGCCTGTTTTCCAATTGGCTTAATAAAATATGTTTAAAGCAAAGGGGTGCAGGTTTGCATTAACGTTAAGACGTGTGAGGTACAAGAACAGGGTCAAATGTAATGAAGCGAAACCACGTTACATACATGTAGTATATACAAGGACATTAACCTTTGTATTTAGCAATCAAATATACCAGTGGATCGGTTTTCTGCACAGAGCAAGCAGTCATCCGCCATGTAAGTCGCTAAATAAGGTCTCCATTAAATCAGTCTTCAGAGATAATAGAAAAAAAAAACTTTCCCATAGCGCTGTTACATAAACAGAAAGAAGTCTTTTACGGTATCAAGGGCTCCAGTAGTGGGAATTTTTGTGCCTCCTCTCAATGAAATGATAGGATTCGTGCTATGAGAAAGTGACACGGTCCTTCAAGCTAATCTTCCCTCTGAATCTCATGCTATTGGAAGATATGATTTCACGTCTGGTTTTCCCTTGATTTAAATATCCAAGCTGTATGCATAAAGTTTCGTAAAGAATTCAATGTATATGAATCCAACCTGCTGTCCAAAGTGTGTTGTGAAAATCTTAGCTTAACGAGGATTAGGCAGTAGCCATTGGCTGATAAGATGCCCTTTCCTTACGTACACACAATACCATTAAGCAGAATAATATACAATAATGGGCACTGGAGAAAGGAAAAGATGATTGATGTTGCTGCTGTCGATGATAATGATAATAATTCAAAATTAAAAAGAAGACTAAAAGAGAAGCAACGTGACGGTATGATGTAAGAAAACAGGGCGTAAACAAGTTGCTCAAAATACATAGAACCCAGCCATACATGGGTCCGGGCACATGTAAGTCTGTCATTTTTGAGAACTGAAGAGACTTAAGGCAGGAATATACTTCTCGACCACATGAAACAACTGGCTATCCGGATACGCTTATTCGCTTGCCTCCACGCACCACAACGGGTCATATTGTTATTGCTAGTAACGTATTGCATATGTGGGACGCTTTTGAGAGAGGACCTTTGACGATCATTGTCAAAGATAGCGGGGATAAGAGAAGTGCAGCCATAGCTGAATACTATAAAAGAAAGCGATAAGTAGTTTCAAAATGATGTCCGTATTGTTAAATGGCATATTTGCAAGTTATATATAAATGAGTTTTGGATGAGTGTTCGACAGAGAAAGATTCTAATTGAAGTGTTCTTATGTGGAACTTATCACATGGGCTCACCCCTTCTTATATTTCAGTGATCCAATTTTACAACCACCGTGTACCAGAACAATACAAGGACCTTTGCAAACAGTCGTTTCTATGTACCGTGCTGACAGAGCAATTTTCTGAAACACAGAGACTGTTTCGCATGGAACAATATTTTCCATGTCTTAATGGAATGTAACGCACTAATAAATTTTAAAAGCTTCTGCACTAAATATGTTTAAAATGAAATGTCTCACTTTTAAGACTATGCATGCATTGCTTTATAGAGATCGCTTTAGCATTGGGATTGGTGCTGAAAATATAATATGTTCATTACATGAGTCATGTTTTTATCAAATCCCTATGTGTTTTACAACCATTGAATATGTACCTCCTCGTTCATGGGCTGAATTTCAATTATTGTTTTTTTAATCTCGATTTTAAGTTTTAAAATGTATATTTATATATTTGTTTTATGGCTAACCTGAAAAACAGAGTATGCTCAATAGTCTTCGCAATAAGGTACAACGGTAAATTATGTGTGTGTGTGTGTGTGTGTGTTGATATTACTATAAGCCACTCTTAACCTGTCAACAAAAATGTTTACTTTTCTGAGCCAATGACGTAAGTGGTCGAGCCTAGCAGGAAAGCGCATTTGTTTAACGTACACTTTAAAGACAACAAGAGACCAAGTTAAAATCTTGGAGGGGAAGAATCTTCGAGACAGGACACCACTGCTAGCCCTGGGTAAATCTCCGCCACTTATGTTGCGTAAAAGTACAGTTGTGGTGATCATTTGCAAGAGGTAGAAGATCACTATTGTGCTGGACTTTAAGCCTTTTACCAGTTTGGAGAAAAGTACATGTCCTAAACTTAAAGTTTTTTCTCCTATCCGGTAAAGTTCGGCCACCCCAGTTATTTAAAGACTTAAACACGGCTTGACGTATTCAAAGGTTCTGATACAGTTAGTGCAATTCGGCATTGAACACATTCGAGCAAAACACTACTTTTCTCCGTAAAACTGTCTATAACCTGATACGCATATTACAAAATGGGCCTTAAGACAGACTGTGGGTAAGAATGGCACCAAAGATATTCATGCTCTTTCACTTCCTCGATGGCTTTACCCATGAAAATTACTGATGGGTGGTCAACATGTTTATTTTTTTTTCAAGAATAACGAAATCTTCCGTTTTAGCAGGATTAAAGTCCACTTTCCATTTCGCTCCCCAATCTTGAATACTTAAACGATTCTCATAAAGGGTTATTACAGTTTGTTCTGGAGATTCGATAATTTCCTTCAGATATGTTTCGTAATGTTGTCAATTGAATCTTGAGAAAAAGTTGTGACCAAAGACACTCCCCTGCTCAGTCTGAGGCAACTCCAAATTATCGTTCGGTATGCATTAGTACACATACATATATCTATGTCGAAAAAAGCACCTGCGTGTTATGTGTTAGTGTGTGTTTTGGGGTGGGTGGGTATTGTTTTTTTTTGCTTTTTCGTTTGTTTGTTTGTTTGTGTGTGTGGGGGGTGTTGTTTTTTTTGTTTTGTTTTGTTTTGTTTTGTTTTTTGTTTTGTTTTTTGTTTTTGGGTTTTTTTTGTTTTTTATTTTTGTTTTGGTATTTCGTTTTGTTTTTTGTTTTGTATTTTATTTTTTTGCGGGGGTGTTTTTTCATGCATGTTGAATAAAGATTATTATCGCCACTGCTTTAATGATGAAATCAAAGTGTTGAAATCAAATGGAGATTAAAAGTATTATATATTTTACAGGAACCATTACTCTGCAACCGTATGATCCCCAAAACATTCATCAGCAATGGGTGGTGCGAAGAGACGGGCGTATTCATCTAACGAGCAACAGTCATCAGGTGCTCTCTATAAAAAGAGGAAAAAACCAAGACTGTGCTGAGCTGATCGAAGAATCTTTCAAAAAGGGAATCCAATACCAACTGTGGAAAATTGAATACGTTTAAAAGTAGTGATATATAACTGACAATAGAATAAATATATAGAGAATCGAGGAATATAGGATGTGTTGGACAAGAACAGCAGTTTTCATAAAATTGTCAGTACAAGTGCATTAACATATAGATAAATTGCGGAGGGACATGTTAATTGGAAACCGTTTCGTTTTTCGGGGCATCGGACAATTGACCGCAAGGACGGCCGTACATCTATATATCACTTTTACATGGCATCAACATACTGATACATTATTATCATGCACCATAATCATTGAATAAGGCAGAGGATTTCCAGTAAAATGTTGTATTACATACATAGTACCTATGAAAAAAAACAGAAGTTATAAAATATAACAAAAGTAAAACGTGTCTGTATCATGTCCTGCAACACTGTGCGCTGGGTCTGTTGGCAATGCCCCCAAGAGCCGCCTCCCACCATGGGCGCTTGCGACGCCATCTGTTATATTGAAAAGGTAGTCAATGTTTGGGACATGAATGCGTAACATGACCCGACTACGACACGGGTCAAGTGGGGTCATCACACAGGTGTGCTTGTTTGTGTTTGCATTTGTTTTCCAAGTGACAATCATGTTATGGCGATGACGATAGTTTTTTTTTTTTTTTTTTTTTGTTTTTTTTTTTTTTTGTTTTTTTTTTTTTTTTTTTTTTTTTTTTGTTTTTGTTTTTGTTTTGTTTTTTGGTTTTTGTTTTTTTTTTGTTTTTTGTTTTTGTTTTTTTGTTTTGTTTTTTGGTTTTTTGTTTTTTGTTTTTTTTGGGGGGGTGGGGGGGTGGGGGTTGTACTTTGACGTGATGGGTGCTTTCCTTGCCAGCACTTTGTCATAAATGTCTCTCCTTGCTCTTGTTTGAAGTGTCACTGAACGCTTTGCATATAGCAAACACGTGCGTCTGTTGCTTTTCGACATCTTGCTATGTATGTAGCGCATGGGTGCCTAACTATGATCATGTAGGTCCATACTATGATAAGCTTTGTTCAGCTGAATAAACCTATATACATACACCAGCCCCTCTTTTTAAAGACCCCTCTCTTTTGAGATACCATCTTCCTTTTGTAACCATTTTCATTGTGCAAAAGCACCTTCTTATGATGACATATTGCAGAACATGGCCAATGAGCAAGCAAAAGACCCCAAAAGACCGCTCACCCATCCAGAAATGCCCCAATGTAGATAATTAGAACCCATCTCTTTTTTGCCGGATTGGTAAAATAATTTGTCAAAGCAAGTTAACTAATCCAAAATATGTTTATAATACCGTTAAATTAGTAAACACATTGACCTAGAAACTCAGTTCGATGTCCATGGTGAACATGACTGCAAGATGGAATGGGGTCTTAGAAGTGAATATCAATCATGCCTGAATGTAAATTTTAGACGGGAATTCAAAGTTCAAAGTTGTGGTTAGTTTTGGGCAGGTGTTGCACGAGTTGGACCTCATCTGGGAGACCACCTGTTTTATATGACGATCTGTTGGATGACACTAGGAGAGATATCTCAAATGAGGGACTACTCTATTTATTTAATTAACCTCTGTGGGTCAGGTCACGTTCCCTAGGAATCTTGTCCTGAAAGCCAACAAGAGGTTACCTTAATTGCGTGTGTCTGTGCTTTGGCAACTTGAATTTCACTCTTGTTTGTAAAAAGGAGAGATCAACAGAGGCAAGCAGGTCGATCCTTGTGTTGAAAAAGAGCGTACAAGAAATTCGACTTTCTGCACATGTGGCTTGACCACTCACGGGTGACCTGACAGAAACTTTTGTTTACACTTATCGTATCCTACCTTGTATATTGGTACTGACGTGCTTCATGAGAGGTCGAGCCTAGGTGGCGTGGCAATCGATGGGCGCCTCTCGCACCGAAAGTGAAACCTGCAAGGGGAGCGGCCGGTCGAAAAGCAAAGAACAGGCACCTCGAGTGTGGGCGGGCCTGAAGAAAAGGATTCAAGTCGGTACCAGCTGACTCATGGACTCAGTCCTAAGATTCTACGCTTCCGCCAAATACTATCTGGTCTTCATTGGCCTTGTTGTGTGTGTTTTACAAATCCAATCTGATCAATCGGTTTTTTGTTTTTCGTTCTTGTACTGAATTGAAAATGGACTTCACCATCTCATGAATGCACTAAGTTCCAAGGTTTACTACTGTAAATTGCTTTAATTTTGCTGTATTCTTATTTTCGCTTATTGCGCTGATGGCACAAAATCGTGAAAATAAAAACACAGTGAAATAGTATTTTAACATTATTTGAATGGGAATTATGTCCAAAAACAGTGAAATTAAGACTACAGTGAAATGTCAAAAATACAAAAACCGTGAAAATTTATACACGCGAAAATAAAGCAATTTACAGTATTTAACATTTAGGCATCTGCACGCACGATATTTACCGACGATATTTCTTACGATATGGCAAGGCCTCATGACATCATGCCCATCGGTTGGTTAGACTTACGCTTGAAGTTTAACGATTGTTACGCACTTTATCCTTCCTATTTACAATTTGTTGTCCGTTTTGTTTCCTTTTCCCTTATTTCACATTTTTCGCATGTTTACGGGTGACTTCCTTTGACATATTGATTGCAGCATGAAAACGCAATATTAAAAACATAAGAAAATAAAAACAACATTAAACCTTCAAAACTTCGATCGCTGGCAATCACGTTGAGTGGTTTGGAAATTATTTGAAACAAATATTACAGGAATGTATCGTCAGCTTGGATGGAGTGGGGGTGATTTGTGGAATCAATCTGCAACCTCTGATTACCAGCCCACTAGTTTTTGTTCATGTCGAACATGTGAATGGAATCTGCTACCCTTATCTTTAAGGAACCTCGAACATTTATATGACTTTAAAAGAGAACTGAATAGAACTAGACCCAAATGTAATGAATTGTATTATACTGGTGAAAGGAAAATTGCTGTCATTCATGCTTGGATGAGAATGGAATGTATCCAGCTGAACACTGATCTCTTCAAAATTGGTGTTATCGAATACCCAGCTTGCTCGTGTGGAGCAGGCACTGAAAATAGCTACCGTTTCTTTTTAATGTGGCAAATACACTGTGTTGAGAAACTAACTACATTCAAAAATAATACTTTTGGGAATTTCAATCTTCGTTCTTTATTTTTTGGTAATGCAAGAAATAAAACGATTCAAAACATTGAAATTTTTGAAGCAGTTCATAATCATATTAAGGATACTGGAAGATTTAAATTAAGAGTGGTATTTGTAACACGGCTACTACACCTCTGAATTCGGCATTACGGTGTTTGCGTAGGGAGCTCCCATACCAACTCCTTTTACCTTTTTTCATTATTTGTGGTCCTGTATGTCCAATGTATCTGTGTCATGGTGTTCCGAAATTTAATCGTTTGTATTGTCATATATGTACAAGAGGCCCTAGTATAAGCTTGTGACCCTGTCGGCCAACTGTTTTTTTTTTCTTTTTTACATGGAATAAAATATGTTTAAACCAAGTTTAGCGTCATTATAATCCCACACATAAATTTAAGAACACAAGCTTTGAGAAACTTAAATTCAAATTCTTTTGTTTTTGACTCGTTTGTATTACATATTCACATATCTGACACATTTTGCAGTGAACAGGATGTGTCATTATATCGAGGTTTTACTGTATATTAAAATAAATAAAAACACAACTCATTCGGTTCATCCCTGCGAATATACTGTTGAAGTGATGACAGAAGTGTCCTCCTTTTGAATCCAGTCAAAGGCTGCCCACTTTAAGGTTACGGTATCGGCGTCACCTTGTATGTGATTCTTTTGTCTATAAAGGAAGATCTCTGGCATAAAACATGTAGGTACACACACAAAAATCCTGTCCATTTACCAGAAAAAGGTTCGAGTAAAGAGGAAGATTATTTGTGCTTTTGGTTGTCGTGAAACCTTAAGTTGGGTACACTAAAATTATATGCATTAGAGGATTAAAAAGTGTTTTATCAGGCGGCCAATAGTTTGTAAAGGCAATATATTCAAGATTTGTTCCCCTATCGTTGCAAAAACTGACAACCGTGTTTTTATCTTATTCTGCATCGTTTCATACCTTTTAAGCCCTGTTGCCTCCTGATAGACCTGTTCAGGCCAACATGAGAGCTGTTTTTCTTGATTTTTACCAACAAATGACAAAACATTCAGAATTTGAATTTATTTAACGAAATGAGAACCTATAGTATATATATATTAATGTACATCTATTTTCATTTGCTACGAATGTAAGGTTAAGCCATAATTGGCAATTATCGTGCATACGTGTACGTTATAAAGAGTAAAATGTATGCAAAATGGCTTCAAAAATTTTAGATTTTGCTCAAATGTTTACTTTTTTCTCTTCTAAGATTGAAAATATATTTGTGCTAGGCATCATTTCTGTACTTGAAAAAACATTTTGAATTAATATTTGAATAGATTTTTTTAAATGGATACTTTTGACACCTCGTTTATTTGTTTAATAGACAATAAGATACACAGCCACCTGCTGCTAAGAAGTTCCACTACAAATCACGTTAGAAGTTGACAAAATGAAAAGTTTATGTATGTTGCATGTGCCTATCGTATATTTCTTGCTGAAAGTACTGTAACTGATCATTTGTTCCTCTAATATACTGCCATTTTGATTGTATGCTATATTATATTATTCGTTTTGTAATTTGTGATCAGTCAACAGTGTGTAGTAAGTTTACAGTTGGTTTGTAGTCTCGTTGGTTTATCATGTACTGTTGTAGGTTCAGTGAGCTACTTTCCACTAAATTACCAAAAGATGTTCATGCAAAACCAACAGAATGGCTTGCACTGGCGGCTGTGTATATTCAAATCAATATTTTAATCCCTTCAAACCTACACAGAACGAAAGTGACCATTCTGACTCGGAAGAGACGTACATTAAATCTATATACCTCAAGTATTGAGGAACTAGTACATCAAAATTAAACACATATAATTGGCTACAAGATGAGAATTCCGACTTTAATTTCATGGCATATTTTGTGGATTAGGGGTATGGGGTAACTTACAAACCTGTCGAATAAAAACAGCCCATCTTTGAATAACAAAATATACCTTTCTAAAAAGACGATGAATTTTGTCAAATGTACGTGTGTGACTCAAATCCCTGATGTACATATGAGTAAAGTCACAAGCTGTTCAAATCAAACTTTTGAGTCGGCCTAAAGATTTTACCCCCCATTTAAAACATTTCATTCTCTGTACCAAATAATTCTGCAACAAACAATCAAAATCGGATTTATTGCACGTGGTTTGTTATTTTGCACTAACACTGGATCAAACAACTGTCGTTTCAGACAGGTTCCTACATATTACAGACTTTTTTCCATATGTACGACCTCTGTTATGGGTTTATTAATAAAAGTAGCCGCTGTGCTTTCGTGCACATATCTTCCAAGTGACAATCGGCTCAAAAAAGATGCCCACTAATATGTCTGTAAAATTTAAAATGATGGTAACTTTTTGCAAGGCAGGGAGAACAAGACCCATGATTTCAAATGATGAATATTTGTAAGCCTTAGGAGAAACACGCGGCCACGTAAGTCCTGTGCCAAACATTTCCGAAAACTGCAACAAAACACCCTATGTAATAAGTAAAACATTTAATCAAACATAAGCTGATTTATTAGGCAGACCAGTGTACCGGTAAATAAAGCGTATTTAACGTCTCTATCAAGGACAAATCTTCAAAGTAATAGTTTCAATTTTCAAACCTTCTGGTAAAAGGCCAAGAACAGGTGAAAAAGTGTGCTGAATCAACGTCAGCCACATACAATACTGCTGACCACAATAAATCTCTTCCGCCCAAAACACATACAAGCGTCCCGATATAAGTTGTCGTTTGGGTCAACGTTTTTGTTACCTTTCTCGTCAACATATAAAACAATTTCCGTGAGCATTGAAGCAAAAATCTGTTATTATGGCGTGCGGCCAATCAACAGCTTTTTTGACCAACCCGCGCCAAAGAAAGCTGTTAACTCAGTCTAATTCGTACTAGGGAAGCGTGAAAGCAAAGACTGTTTGTCATACTTAAGCGACAAAAATATACCCTTATAGTATTACGAAATTTGAAATGAAGTGTACATGATACCTTCAGCTTAATGATGTATTTTGGCGATGTTGCTGAAAACCGTCAGAACAAGTACAGCTTGTCGAAGTAAGCACCTTAAAATAGGCGCGAAAATCACCACCAAATATATGTTCCCACATGGTGATTTTCATAACATATGTTTTTGTCACACCGTGCATTGACAGAAAGAAAAACCCCTATTGCTTTATAAATTGCGTACTAATTATGGATCATGGACCCGATTAACTCAGTTTATTACATAAGGTGAAAAGGCTTGTCTCTAACCCGTTTTGCTCATTGCTCATTTCTATGTCATCTTTATGCATGCTTGTGAGTATGCTGGGAAGGCATTTCTTGTGTGCAATACATTCCTAGTATGGATTGTGGGGGTTGTCAAGTATATGGGCCTAACGATCTGTTAATATATGATCTGATGACCATTACGAAATATTTATTTCCTGATTCCCTCCATGACCCTGGGAAATTGGTCAAGGCTACCTATATGATGCAACCTCAAAGTCCTACTCTTACATGAATGCACAATTGTGGTTCATTTGGTATCGTCCACCCCCCCTTTTTTTTTAATCAGTATATTGAATTTAGTGTCATTTTCTAAACTGTTTAATGATCTTGGAAAAGAGGTCAACGCCACACAGTATACTGCAATGTTTGGCCATTGGCATTATGATTATTCGGTGTAAGTTTTGCAGTTCAATCCCAGTTGGGTATGTCATTAGCAACACAATAATATCCTTTTATAGTAAGCATATCGTCCGGGACCTTGAAAAAGTAGGCCAATATCGGCCATATGCAATACCGAAATTCTATGTATGATACACATTTGGTGTTCGTAACCTAGTAATTTCTTAGCAAGTCAAATTTAGAGTCCTTTATTACGTCTCTAATAATGACCTCGAAAAATAAGTGAAGGTATTCCAAAAATTGACCTTTATGCATAGTTGGTGTAAATTAAGAAGTTCCATCCCAATCTATATTCAAAATAATGAACTTAATGTTCTTTAAATACCAATGATGGTAGTTCCACTTATTACCACCAGTGGGGCCACCATAACTCCACACGTTATCGACTTTTGTTTGTATAGTATTCCTGTTATGGTATATTGGTACATGTGCACAAGTTCAGAGTTAATGACGATAACAAAAATCATTTCTTGAAATGTATTCCTCTATGAGCTGGAGGAAGTTGATCAGGGTCATCCATATTATGCAAGAGAAAGCTTTTATGCAAGATACACATATGTGGTATGTTCGGCACCCTAAGTCTGATTCCTCTCAACATACTGATTTCAATGCGTTTTCAGCATATTTGGTCCATATCTTCGGTAATAGTGAAGGCAGCGCCACCAAATATCAACGACTATTTCGTCTTTTAGCGTGCTTGACATTCCTGCAAAATTAGAAAAAATACAAAGAGCTAACTTAAAAATGGTGGACTGTGTCAAGTCCATAACTGAAGGTTCACAGACAGACTGACAGACGGACAGACACAAGTGGTCGCATATGCTGTGCGACCTATGGTCGACAGAACTAATAACATACGACTGACCATTATAAACAGGTTTTGACGACAGAGGGTGACAAAGATGATCATTTCAACTGTCACTTGTATCATGCATTTCCCGTTTAATGAAATATAGGTATACAGTTGTATGATACGGGTGTTGTTCCAAAAATCTGTCCGCCTTTCCTAGTCAAAGTAAACACCGTAAACCATGGCAACAGCGAACAGGCTCTTATTTTTGAAATGCGAACACGAAAAACTGTCCCTTTTCTCATCCCAAAGAAATCTAGATGCAACCTGCACACCTTGGGCTTTTTGTTCTCCAATAAATACTTGACATATCAGTCGGAAGCGCGAGAAACCCAAATCACGCACACGCAGTTTGATGAGAGAAGAAAGTTCGCAAGCCCACTTGGAGCACATGTAGGAATCGTATTCTTTTTCGCACAGGTAAGACTCCAGTATTGACTGCACCGTGTGTTTCACTTTGTCACAGGCGAATTTCTTGTCTTCATCTGGGTCAAGCTTGTACGTGTTTTCCAATGCAACGTTGGCAAGATTGACGCTACTTTTGACGTCACTGACAAGGCTCTCCGTGTCACTGAATGTATTGGTATTGTCCCGGTCTCCCAAACCGATTGGATGGCCAGTCCACAAGGACAACCGGCGGGTCACTCTCTCCGCCTTCTTGCTCAGATGGGTGCTGTGTGAGGAGAAGCTGTCCGTACGGTGTCTACCATCAGACTCCGGCACTTTGAAAGAGGCATGTTTTGTTGATGACATCGCGGTGAGATTCAGTTTCGACGGGCACTTTCTACTTTTATCAGTCACAGATATCTTTCAAAATTCAAATTGTCTCGCTTGTAGGACACAGTTGTTGTTAAACTCTGCGAGTAGAAGTCAACTGAAAATGATAATACAGAGACAAACAGGATTATTTTAATGTACTATCAGATTCAGGTTGTAGTAATGTCGAATGGAAAGTTTCCACAGATGGTAGTACGTAACTACATGTGAAATCAATAAATAACAGAATGGACCTTGACCTAAGCCATCATTTATGTCTAGATATCTTCAAATTAAAAGTACAGATTGACTTGAAGGGCATGCATGTTTCTCCTTGTTGCAAATTTACCAGGTTTTGTTACAGTGTAAATATGATACATTTTCACGCTTTTTTTAGTTCCGTCAAATTTAAGTCAGACAAACTTTACGCCTTTTTACTATGCACAGAGGACCAAGCTGTCAGAGGTTTTTTTTTTTTTTTTTTTTTTGGCATGGGGGAAGAATCTTTCGACCATTAAAAGGCTACAAATGTGTCTAAACAGTATGGTATAATTTTTTAGGACGTAGTTAATTTCACGATTGTCATGTATTAATGTTTAATTTCTTTTGATGGTTACCATATGTTTTCTTTCAGAAAATATACTTTTAGGGTAAAAGTATATTTTCTGAAAGAAAACATAACATTAAGTTTGATTCTGGTAGTGAATATATGATTTTAAATCACTTTCGATGTTATTAAATTTTAATTAATATACTGAAATGTTACACAAAATTTAAAATAGTTTTAAAAATCAGATTCAGTTTATAGTGACAAATGACATAACATAACGCTGTCAAGAACCGTATTCTAACTTCCTTTTTTTAAAGAAAGGAATTAGCTCAAGTTTTATTGCTATTTAGTTTTTCATTTAAAATTGAAACTTTAATTTAAACATGCTGCTCCATTTCAACCAAAACCTTTATACGCAAAATAAAAAACACGGTTTTGCTGTTAGAAGTGTATTGCTTCATTTCCCATTGGAAAAACTGTTTGCCATTTTAGGAGTTTGTGCTATTTTTTTCCTAAAGATAGTGAACATTAAAGTTTTTTAATTAAACAATTAAAAATAAATTTCCTAAGAGGATTCATTATTTTCAATAGCTTATTCAAAAGTATATTGCCAGAACATATATAATCGACGTGATCCCAAACAAAAAATTTTGTATATATAAGGACAGGTTTGGAGCAAAGTCGTATTTCCCGTGTAAAGTGCTGTACGCCTTGAAGGTGAACAGCAGCCAGATGAACATGCCTTCTGTTCTACAATGGTCATCGCGCATGCCTTTTAAATTCGAAAAGGTGAAATTCCATTGAGATGTGGTTATGTGAAGGCATGTATATCCCGTCTGGACAATATCTGCAGGCTCAGTACACATATGCAGTTTTCCTCTAGCTGAACACTAAAATATACGCCATAAATGTTTCGGACGGTTAAAATATGTGTAATGTGTTGCAACCTGGTACATCACTCCACGAACTGGGTATACTATTAGTTATTCGGCTTCGCCTCGGGTAACACAGCTGTCTTTAGGGGAGATACTTCCTGTATTTCACACTAAAACAGTGAATGACGATTTTATCCCATTTTTGATGATGTAATTTCATGCCCCAAAAAAACACATGTTCGACCGGCTGCTGCTGCAGTTCACTTCACAGTCCGCCATCATGTTGTCGTCTGCAGCGCGTCTAGGCTTGTATCGCATGACAGAGACTTCTGGTGGCTGATCGATGTACTAACCAGATAGGGAGATACAGCGAGAATACCGCTGTATTCCCCGGCCAGTTACGAGAATACCGCTGTATTCCCCGGTCAGTTTCAGGAATCGCGCTGTATTTCACCTTTACAGTAATTAATGCACAGATAAGGGTAATACAAAGAGTGTACCATAGCTATTAACCAATCAGAAGCGAATGATTCTATCAAAAATGGTATAACTATCTTGTAGTATACGCTTTATGTACACCCACCCACACCCACACACACTCACACTCACACATACACACACTCACACACATACACTCACACGCTCACACACACAGTCACACTCACACCCACACACACTCACACTCACACACTCACACACACACTCACACGCACACACTCACACACTCACACACACACACTCACACACACTCTCACACACTCACACACACACTCACACACACACAGTCATTTATATATATATATATACATATATGTATGCATGCATGTATGTACACATATATATATATCTGTCTGTGTGTGTGTGTGTGTCTGTGTGTGTGTGTGTGTGTGTGTGTGTGTGTGTGTGTGTGTGTGTGTATGTATGTGTGTGTGTGTGTGTGTGTTTATGACCACGGAACAGCCGGAGCTCGAATCAGCAACCTTCGGCACCAATCACCTAGTAAAAACTGGGAAACGCACATACCAACTGCACCAAATTCCCATTCCTAAAAAGAATGGTTCAATAAAGGTAGGTATGCGTGAGTTCCATAATCGACACGGCCCAGTTCATTGTATTTATTCCAGTACAAATGAAGTACTGTGTACAAGTTCGTGTACACATGTAATCCACCAGCATCCTAGGCACGAAAAAATATACATGTTTTTTGTGACCACGGAACGTCCGGGTCTCGAACCAGCAACCTTCGGCACCAATCACCTGGCCGAAAATGTAAGTGTTAAGAAATTTACAAGCTTATATATGAACAGTACACAATGCATATACGCATATGATGAAGAATATTCATCATTTTCATTTACATACACCATTGATTTGAAAGTCTTATTAGGATGACTGAAATATTTTCACAAGAGCGTAGTCACACTAGACACACGCACCTACATATGTGTATGTATAGAGATTTTTGTTTGAAGTTAAATTCGAGTGGGAACACCCCCACCCCCTCAAAAACAAAAAAACAAAAAACAAAAACAAAAACAAAAACAAAAACAAAAACAAAAACAAAAACAAAAACAAAACAAACAAACAAAATAATGAGCGTTCAGCTAGAGTTAACAGCGTTCCTTGCCGGGTAGGGCGCAATACACTGTGAGTGTACCACAGAGAAGCTGGTGAGCAATGCACATTGCACCTGATGACAGAAACGAAGCAGATGATATTTAGGACAATGGTCATTTTGCAACGGGGTCATAAAAATACCTCGATACATCGGCATAAAGTCTCTCACAGTTGACATAAAAAAAGTTCCTCAGCATGATCTCTGCAAGGAGGATACGGCGAACGGGGTTAAATGTAACTGTCAAACGCTATCCCGGTCAGACCGGTCTGCAGCCCTTAGTAATTCCACGGGTGGTCGGCTTGATCCATTCATTTAATTTTGTCCTTTCTTAAAATATTATCAAGAGAAATTTCAAGGGAAAATTTAACACGATAACATATCCAGAGTGTACAGCTTTCCTCGGCGCACTCTGGGCGCTATCGCCCGGGATGCGTCGAGAAAAGCTGATGCCTCAGTCAAATAATATGACATTTTAATTCTTTTGGTGCCACATTTTTGACGGAGTCAACAGACTTCGACTTGCGCCCAAAGCCCGTCAAGGAAAGTTGTTGACCTGAACTACAACTTTCTATGTCACTACAGGCATGCTGGTACTTGAATGAAATGTCTTTTCACAAGGAATACTAACCTGGCACCCGTATTATGATTCAGAGCAGTTCCTTTTAAGTAATTCAAATTTGGTCACATTTGGCACTAAAAAGGTTGAAGGCTCGCAGATTTCTTCCGGTATTTTTACTCGAAGCATTACTTGAAATCCAATAGTGCTCCAGGTAATTAATAGAAGAAAAAAATAATAGAAGAAGGCGGCGTTACAAAGTATCTGAACGTTTTTTATGGATTTCTATGCAAACGTTTAAATCGCTAATCGGAGAAGAAACTCTTTAAAAATTCTTACTTGACATTCCCTAGCCTTGAAAGAGTTGCATGGTGCTTACATGGAGTCGGCTCCGAAGTGACTGTTTTTAAAAACACGTTACATGTACTGTTATCCAGAAATGTAACCGTTTACCGGGCTGACTTATGTTAGAAACGTGCCGATTAGGGGTAATCTCATTTGGCAAGAAATGGCATAGGTGGTCTTAAATCCACTTACGTAAGCTTTGTTGATGCCGCACGGTGTTTGTGTTGGATTCAAGCATGGACAATACCAAAGTCAAATTATTGCTTCCCTATTAAAGAGTACGACCGTCATCAGACGTCAAGTCCAAACTGTGTGTGTGTGTGTGTGTGTGTGTGTGTGTGTGTGTGTGTGTGTGTGTCAAAACAGGGTTGCTATTATCACGTGGTAAGTTAGAGTAAACTTCCATTTACCTTTGGTGCGCCTTTTGTTCGAAAATAAGTGAATGAACACAATAAAATGAGGAATCGAAACGTCTTTGAACTTAAAAGTAAGCACAACTATTGCACTACAAACCATCAGTATAAACGTGAAAAATGACATCCGATACTACTTTCATGATGTGCATTTTGCATTTTCAGTATGGATAAGTACCAATTGCCCTGTGGAGTCCGTTTTGATTATTTAAAATTGTCTGGCTGGATGCAAAGTATATTTTTCTATTTCATTTTTCTTTCAATAGATGTAAAAACAAACAAACAAACAAACAAACAGACAAACGAAATTACCTGCCCCCCCCCCAAAAAAAGGAACAAAATAAAAAAAAGAAAAGGAAAAAACACACACAAACAACAACAAAAGCAACAACAAACAAACCCTTGTTCATATCCGGAGACAAATTTTGACCAATATGTTCAGACTCGGCTGTCACTAGCTAAAAATTGGAAAACAAAATTTTGGTAGCCAATATGCCTGCGTGTGAAACTTGTGCATATTGTGATAGGAAAATTAGATAATGCATAAATATCGCATAAACATATAAATTTGAGAATTTTATCTCCATCAAAACAGTTCAGCATATATTCAACATTAAAACCTTGTATAGTGACCTCATTTATATAACCTCCAAATTGGAGCTGAAATGGCAGCTCTATTAATAATAGTATGTTTGGTCTTCTGACATTTCAATCTTTCCTATCAGTCGAAATTAGCCTGAATTAAACTACAGTGGACTTAAGTTACTGATTACTGGTTGCGCCCCTGTTACAAACATTTAAATTCAAACTGTAGTGACACCTGTATCTATGAGTTTCAAAGGTATGTATCGTTATTCACCCCAGTTTTATGTTGTGCTGAAATTTACCAAAATTGACGTGCTAGAATTCTGTGCCGCGGTTAACTGGATGCGGGTATAGCACAAACGTAATTTGAATTTGAAATGACATGACTATTAACAGTGGCTTTGCGGATAGTGGTCATTATTTAAGATTTTTAGGTTTTTGTGTGTTTGCCGAAATTAGCATAGATAAAAATCCAGCAGTTTCAGTCACTGTTCACTAGGGGCGCCTTTACCACAGCATTTACCATCAAATTGGAATGGCACCTCTGTCTACAATAGTTTTGAAGATGATATCCAGTCTTGATGCTTCGATTTTGTGTATTGGTCGAAATTTACATAAATTAAAATTTCACACTTTTAACCTGCAGTTCATTGGATACGCCCATAGTGCAGACAGAAATATTAAAATCCTGCAGTTTTCCGTGAGCGTTCACTGGGCTTTTGAGAGAAATATTTACATTCAAATTGGAATTCCTATTCTCTCCAGAATAGTTTCAAAGATATCCGTCATTATTCAACACTTTAATTCCATGTACAGGCCAAAGCTGCATAAATCAAAATCTGACGGTTTTCAGCCACTGTTTCTTGGATGAGCCTTCAGTGTAAATATGTAAATCACTTTCATACCCGACAATTTTCAACTTTAAAATTTCTTAGTTTCCCTAAGTAGAATAAATTTAATTTCTACAAATGGTATACGCTGATGCACAGCCCCGACAAACACATTCATAGCACCAACATTTGTATCTTTACTGGAATAGTCTGGAAAACAGAAGCAACAGAAATTTTTAGTATTTCTAATTAACATAAGTGCCAACGTCTTGACTATTCTTTACCGTATGAAAACCTTCAAAACTCCACAGTAGGTGTACAAATTTAAAGTTTTTGGCTCTTATGTCGTCAGAATTTAAGACGAAAGAAAGAAAAAAGAAAAAGATAGAGAAGAAAGAAAGAAAGAAAAAGAAAGAAATAAAGGAAGAAAGAAAGACAAGAGAAAGAAGAAAGAAAAAACAAAGAAATAAAGGAAGACAGAAAGAAAGAAAGAAAGAAAGAAAGAAAGCAAGAAAGAAAGAAAGAAAGAAAGAAAGAAAGAAAGAAAGAAAGAAAGAAAGAAAGAAAGAAAGAAAAACAGTCAAGAAATATAGGAGAAAACAGTATGGCCTTGTTCACACACAGCCACAACTAAATGACGGCGGAAATAGTAACCATTATGTAAATAAGAGCAACCGCACCGTCAATAATGTGTAATTATATTCCTTCCTTCAAACATGACTTAATCAGTAACTTTTGTTAGGAATTTGAAGGGTCATTGGCGTAAATAAGCCTTACCACAGAGCTTACTCTAAACGTTTTAAAACATCACGAAAGCTTAAGTCTGTTCATGGGGACACGGCAAAATTCCATACAAGCAGCTTGGGTCTCCGTACCTGTTTGAACGGGACGCGATTAGGTGCAAATGTCACGTGAAATATATGAATTATAGAAGATTGATAAACGTGACCGCAGATCAAAATATTTCCACTCGACCCCCAGAGGTTTCAGAGAAAATGACCTATGGAATTAAACAACACGCATTTCCAGCGGTCATAAAATATATACATTTACTAGTCTTAAGTTGACAGTTGATTCGGTTGGTGCAAAAATTGTCGATCAATGCTCCACCTTTATGATAAAACATAGGCACATTATAACATACCCAGAAAAAAGCAGCAACATCCATTGCTGATAGTATTATTAAGTCAAGTATACAAAAGGGATCTTTTTGAACAGCATTACCAAAAGATGAAAGAACTATGAGCCCTACTAGAGTACGGATAGGCATTTTCGTTTAAACATTTTTTCCCGGAGTTTTCTAATAAGTTTCAATATATTTTATTTCAATGAACAATTCTTTTAACTCTTTTCCTTATTATACATACATACATACATACATACACACACACACACATATATATATATATATATATATATATATATATATATATATATATATATATATATATATATATACATATACATATAATCACGTATACTACTTATAGGTGACAGACCATATATTCGCGCAAACTTGTATATACATGTTGGACATGTATCTTTTAAATTTATGTGATATCGTAAGGTTGTGTACGGGTAACGCTTTACAATAATTCAATTCAATTTGGTGACAGCTCAACTACGCAGTGCAAGATCAGACTGCACTTACCATTTCCAATGAATTAAGATAAGACTCTCAAAGAAATCTATGCATTTTATTGAGAATAAAATAAAAAGAATAAAAAAACTGCATTGGAAAAGAAATAAGAAAATGAATAGAAAATTATTCCAGAGAAAAATTGGACCCTCAGTGGCTGTAAATTAGTTCGCCCTTGTTATCATGTGTGTTTTCTGTGCGTAAAATTAAATATGTAACCTCGCGGCCCTGAAAGGTTTCAGGGAAAACGACCTTTGGGATTAAAGAATATGCATTTGTAATGGTCATGAGATTGAAACTTTCAGTCTTAAGTTGACAGACGCTTCGCTTACTGACCCTTGCACAAATTGTCGATCAATGTTTCACCTTCCGGTTTGTAGTTTTGAATGACAAAACACTGGCATATCAAGATGAAACATACCCACAAAAGAGCAGAAAAATTTAATTTCTTACAGTATTATTAAGTCAAGGATACAAAAAGGGGTCTGTTTTCTTCGACTGCATTGCCGAAAGATGAAGGAACTACAAACTCTATTTGAATACGGACAGGCATTTCCCTTTCAACAGTTTCTCGTGGAGTCTTTTAGTATAAGTTGAAATATATTTTATCTATAAAAGAAAAAAGAGATAAAAAACATGTGAGAACAACTAGAAAAGAAGGTTTGTTTCACAGCATATCTGTCTGGGTGCCTTTAAAATGAGTTCAGTTTGAAATGCTACACTTTGCCATTTTTCTATATAGACTAATTTTTGTGTATTTCGCTCATTTCCATAAATTAGAATGTTACAACTTTGGTTCTTGGCTTAGTGGATGTGGCCATGTCACAAACTTATAAAGGGAAGTTTGAATGACACTGCTACCAGTAATAGTTTTGAAGTGATTCAAGACTTTAATTTTGTGCATTTGCCTAACTTGCATAAATTAAAAGCCTACTACCTTAGTTTATGGTTCATTGAGTGCGGCTATGTCACATACCTACAAAAGTAAGTTGGAATGGCACCTCTATGTATGATAGTTTTGAAGTTATTCAAAGTTTTAAATTTATATAGATAAAACCGTTCATTAGTCCATGATTTTTCCCTTTGCTGTAATCATGGGAATTTTGGATCAGATGAATGTTCCCCACTAGATGGAAATCCAGCTTGCACATGGAATTTACATGTCTATTCCTGGATAATACTGAGTCAAAGATTACACCAAGGTTCTTTGCAAGTCTACAGAGAGAAGAGTAGTTTTGCCAGTTAGAACTGACGCCGAGCCAAATCTAGATGCATATTAATTTGTGCTGAAGATAATTTCATTTTATGATCATTGAACTTGAGGAAGTGTACTTTTATCCAATCCTTGATAATTTTGACAACAGTTTCCATTGTGGCTTTGGGCTTGACAGCAGACATTCCACATAATAGTTTGAAGTCTAAGCACAACAGCGTGGTGTCAGCATACATATAAAAACAAACACTGATGTCTTCAAAAATCTTGCCGACGGGCTTTGTGTAAATGGTAAAAAGAACTTATTGCAAAACGGAGCCCTCTGGTACTGCAAATTCCAAATGCCTGTTTATGAAGTTAGGATTTTCAACAGGAAAAAACTGATACCGACCTTGTAAATATTATGCATATTTTGCCAGCAGTTCTCGTGATATTTAGCTCCGTTGTAAGTGTCTTCAAAAGTGTGGTACGGTCGATAGTGTCAAAAGCTGCTGATAGGTCATGCAGTGAAGTGAAGTGAATGAATAATTCTTTATTATACTGACCAGAGATGCTAATATTCAAAATGTCATTTCAGGGACTTTCAAGTGAGAACATCAGGGACAGAACATATTGAAATAAGAATATATTACAAAATACTTAGTTTCAATGCTGGGCAAACGCCGTGAATTGGTCAAAATTTCACTTAACTTCAGGGTCTGCCCTGATTATAGGGCGTTTGGGTTTGTTTTTTTTTTTTTTTTTGGTTTTTTTTGGGGGGGGTGTTTTTTTTTTTTTTTTTTTGTTCTGTGTTTTTTGGGTTTTTTTTTTTGTTTTGTTTTTTTGTTTGTTTTTTTTAAATCATACAATGTGCTGGAGCAGGAATAACTGTGGGAACATGTTTCATATAAAAATCTACTTTCAGAATATGACACAGTTCCCCTTTACAAAAACCTCTACTCAACTTCGAGGAATCTGAAGTTTCAATTCTTAACGGCAAAACTCCTAATCTCAGCTGCGCTAATAAATAGTTTTGCCTTCGGCTCAACATAGTCAGAACATTTTTCAGTTCATAAATTTTCTCTCAACAATGCACAATTATGTAATTTTGGCTCGTAGTCGACAGCTGACTTCCAGGAAGTTTCTTGAAGAATAATCAATTCACTGTTTAGGTAATCAACTTCACATGTCATGAAATTTGTAAAAATATTGTCATAATGTTTTACATCCTCAGGGCAGTTTTGATTATATAGTTCATGATCCCATTAAAAATTGTGTTTGTTAACCTTTTATCGTCCATATTATCAAACGGTTTCAGAAACACATTGCACAAATATAGTTACTGAAATGAGGTTTCTGCCATACCTTATCACCATGAAGACGAGGGATGGGAGCTTTGTTATGTAACCAACATTTTATAGTGATTTAAACATACTTAACAAGCCGCGTAAGGCCGGCCCCCAGAACTAGCTGAAAATATTTGCATTTTTCCGTAAACTCTAAAAATTCATCAAAACTAATACCTTAGTGTTTATGCATATTTATCAATTCCAATTCGATACCATACACACTATAATGATGAGTTGTCTTGGGTAACTTCTTACGTCTAAAGTGAATTACATTTGAATTTGAGAGGTATATTTTCAAACCCCATTTATTACACCAAGATTGCGTAAAGGCTATCATATCTTGCAAGTTTCTTTCCTCATCACTAAGATAAGACTAGGTCATCCGCATATAAGAGTGACCAAATATGCATTGTTCCGGTATTAATGCCCAGACACAGTTCATTTACTTGTAACACTGACTCATGAATAAAAGTATTAAAAAGACAGGGA
Source organism: Hermodice carunculata (assembly GCA_964020975.1). Lineage (NCBI taxonomy): Eukaryota > Metazoa > Annelida > Polychaeta > Eunicida > Amphinomidae > Hermodice > Hermodice carunculata. The sequence continues at coordinate 40,362,312 of OZ026628.1, read as the reverse complement.
GACAAAACGTCCCCATGTCTAACTCCAAATTCGGTTTTGAAACAAGATGTTAGCCTGTTTATCAACTAAATTGCTGCCATAGTGCCCTAATATTTACTAGCAAAAACATGCATCTAACGATATGGTACTTCAAAAGCTGATATAACGGCAAATCCCGAATGATGCAATCAAATGCCTTTTCCATATCTATAAATACCACATGTGTATATATGCCTTGCGCCAGCCTATTTTTAATAATACAACTTAAACCAAAAATGTTGTTTTCACAAAATCTATTTTTCGGAAAACCATCTTTTTCGTCCACCAGTATCTCAGCATATTCACTGTACGCCATAATCAAGGCAGAGGAGTAATCCGTCCTGAAACAAGATTTTAAAAAATGATTCCTTTATGATTCAAAGGTATGTATGAGTCTTTGGTAGCACTTTTGGGTACTGGAAAAACGAAAGCTTTCAACCTAACAGAAGGAATAAGACCTGATTTAAAACATTTTGAACTAAAGTTTGTGGGACTAACACAGAATTATCTTTCAAAATCTTATTTAGAATAAATCTACACCTACTGACTTATATTAAAATTAGTGACCACACGTGTCACTTCTTTTTGGAGCTATCTCGATTTAAGACATCACTATCATCATTTAACAAATAGTCATCTCCTTGTACTTACGAAGCGGCTCTTTAAGTCCAGACAAAAATTTTAGGGCATCTTCATCTGAGGTATCCATTCTGTTATGCAATCTTGAAAATTCAAAAGACAATTTCTTTTTTAATTTTTCTGTATTAAGTGAACCTGATTCATTGAGCCACTTGAGTTATATATATATCTTTAAGTGGAAAAAGTTTTTTATGTGTTCCCAAAAAGCCTTCAGGTCCTTTACAGCATCCTCCTCCTTTTCGTCAACCACGCATTTATCATACTGCCTCTCGACCTGTTTAAGTCCCATATCGAATCTGTGACCAGCGTCTTTAAACCTTTCATACAACAAACTCTTTACGATGTACATTCAACCCGTATACCTAAACAATTCTGACTGAGCCTCGAGCAGGTTTTTTCGACAATAATGTAAGAGAATCATTCCAATAAGGTTAGTGCTCTTTATTTCCGAACTATTTTTGCCACACCACTATTTGGTACATAAGCACCCATTTCCCTAATTAGTATTGTAGTAAGTAATTTTCATATACACAATCGCTATCAACTTGGTTGGCTTTGGAGTCGTTCAAAATTGTCAATAATTTCTTAAGTAGGGTGTCTCCATGTATCAGCATTTGTAAATAATTCAGAAGCTTGATCAAAATAATATCTTTTTCTTCGTGAGCTTTGTCTGAATTCCTGCACCCATAATAAGTTCTCTGTCATTATATCCATTCGAAGGAATACGAGAACAATACAGATAACAGAAACAAAAATATGATCCGGAGGTGTACTCTTGTTAGATACCAAAGAGAACAAATAAGGAAAATTTAAAACTGCACTAGAAAAGAAGATTTGCTTCGCAACAAATCTGTCAGGGCGCCTTCAAAATGAGAACAGTTTGAAATGCTACACTTTGCTATTGTCCAACATAATCTAAATTTTGTATATTATCTTCATTTGTATAAATTATAACGCTATAACTTTGGTTCTTGGTTCAGTGGATGTGGCAATGTCACAACCTTATAAACTGAAGTTTGAATGACACCACTATCCGCAGTTGTTTTGAAGCTATTCAAGATTTAAATTTTGCGTATTTAGCAAATTTGCATACATCAAAAGCCTACAACTTTGGTGCATAGTCATCGGATGCAGTTATGTCACAAACCTACAAACTGAAGTTGGAATGGTACCTCTATGTTTTACAGTTTTGAAGTTATTAAAGATTTAGATTTTGTCTATTCACCCTATTTGTTTAAATTAAAATCTTGCAACTTTGCTTCATGGTTCATTGGAGGCACTTCTTTCCATAATAGCTTTGAAGCTATTCAAGATTTAACTTTTCTATATTGACCTAATTTGCATGAATTACAATCCTACCACTTTGGCCCATGGTTAACTGGATGCGACTTTTGCCACAAACCTATAAATTGAAGTTGGAATGCCATGTCTCTCTTCAATAGTTTTGAAGATATTTGACTTTAAATTTTTAAATACCCCTAATTAGCATGATTCAAATTTTACAACCTTCATTTACTGTCCATTACATTGGCAAATGTCGCAAACCTATACATGCACATATAAATTTTGTGTCTATCTGCAATAGCAAACAGATATAATTAATGTTATATACAGGGTATACTAGTATGGCTGCACCTTCAGTCTACAACCATAAGGAGATCATTCTGTATTTAAAGTAAAGCAGTTTCCATGCTATAATGGAGTCTGTATGCCGACCGCATTGTTTCGGGCAAATCTTAGTCTTACTCCATCAAGTGGTCTGTCAGTCGCTTTGCTGCTAGTCTGTTAGTGGTCTATGGCAAAAAACGGCAGGTTTAAAAAGGCACGACATTTCTTCAAAACCTCAGGATCGAAGAGTGCTTTCTTTAACAGGAGAGTTATCGCGGCAATTATTAGATTCATGGGCAACGTGCTTTCGCCCAGCAAAAGGTTGACAATACTGGTGATCACCAGTAAAAGTGATTCTTTTAAAAATTGTGTTAGCCAATGACCCAGCAGGCACGATTGTTGGTGAAGTCGTTACAACCTAGTAGATTCCTGACTGGGTAACAGGGACCAGTTCAGACGAAAATGAGACGGAAGGCCAATTCTTATATATTGGGATATTTATATGGGATGGCTTATTCAACTGCAGCACAGCACATAATTTGAGCATGAGCCAGACGAGGGTGCAAACACTGATATGATGGGAAATCATGAAACTAATATTCCGGAAAGAGTTATAGCCCATTAGCTGGCTTCTATCCAAATTGTATATTGCCATCAACAAATTAATGACTTACCAACTGCCGAACGACTTTCGGCGGGGTCAGTCTGCCACATAATTTGACCCCTATATTTTTGTTATTCGGGATATCATGCACACAAAAAAGAAAAATCTCGTCCATTCGAGTTTTAATCTGGATATCATCCCGTCAAATACGATAAATTACAATGCGTCAGGACGGTGAGTTTCTAAATAACCCGAGCTCTTTTTCTGTAAGCGATTAATATCTTATCTAGGGATGAAACCACCATTATATTTACTGTATATTTTCATATTAGCATAAAGGCGTATAACTTTTGTTGCGTCACTTTTTAAAATAAAGTATGCAGTTGGTGATGTGCAGACACCTTTCATTGAAAACATTCAAAATAAAAAAGGCGAGTCTATAGAAAGAATCAAAAGTTATGCCAGTGTTTACCTGTCATAGCCAGGCAAAACGTGCTCCGAGCACGGCTTGCCAGCATTACGTCACTGCGTATGAATATGTGATTTGCCCTCTGTTTATAAAACTCTTCATGGAAAAAATATCTGTCAAACCATACAACACAAACAGGCTGATAAGCTCATGTAATAGTCTAGCTGAAACAGTGGGTTAATTACAGGTAAATGGCCCCCAAAGGTGTCAGCACATGACAACCAAGAACTATTTAGTGCGGTAACCTGCACCTGATTGGCCGCAATGGTGTATTCATACCTTCAGTCACTGTTTGCAAATTCCCACAACTGTGACCCATAAAAATGCAGTAGCATTTGAAAATATATTTTATCGTGTGGAAATAAATACATTCATGAGCAGAGCCATGAGTCAATTTAACTTGGAATGAAACTTGTAGATACATCGTCCGATACTTCTGCTTGTGGAATCTGGACCAATAAGATTAAAAAAGTTGATGAATTGTTCAACATGTCTGGTGGGTTCAAAAATAGTGAGTGGCATGGTTCAATTTGCAAATAAGACGTCCGTTTGCTTTTAATATGATTAAATATGACATTCAACTCTTTACCAAAACGTGAACAAATATCCAGTAACTCACGAAGGGCCTGCATCCTGGGAGAGAATAAAACTCCATCATCACCAAAAGATAAGGCACCCAGGAATATGATAGTAATGTGGCAAACAAGCCCTGATCTTTCTAATCCTACGAGTAGGTCATTGATATATGCAGCAAACAAAATAGATAGGAGATAACAGTCCACCTTGTGTGACACCGGTACCGCATGCGAAGGAATCCGACATCCTGTCACACAAAACCACATATACCTTTTGAGCAAAATACAGTCAGTTATATTTGATAAGGCAGAACTTTCTAATCCAAAATTAATGGCTTATTTTATTAGCACGACCCGGGTGTATTATACTTCACAATGTAGGGCTTTAATTGTCGCTGAAATACCGGGGGAACATTAGTCTCGACTGCGAAGAAAGCCAAATAGCCATGCCGCCAGTCATGTGATGTGCTAAGGAAAATGTAACGGAAGTCCGCCGCCCTTGAAATTTATAGGCACGACATTCATGCTATATTCAGTCATTAAATGGCCAACAGGAGGTATTCATATTAAATGATACGGTGCTGCCACCTGGCCTGCTACAAGGAACTTGACAGGAACTAGAGCAGATTAAAGTATTAAGCAAGGCCAAACGAGCCTCTGTCATAAAAATAACGATTTGAGAATGCGAAAACCCGAAGAAAGTCATTCTGTAAGTTTTAAAACATACAAGACGCTTAACATATTTAGAAAATCCTGTTGCTTGGTAGAAAAAGCGTTATTCCTGGATGATGAAGTGACATGACTGGTACATGTGCTCTCATCATGATAGAGGCATAGTTTCGCTTCCTAGCAACAGAGGGGACAGAGCAGCTCTGTAGATAATATTGTTAAATATGAATACTTCCTGTTGGCCGCTATTCATGGATATTCGCACACAGGCTTTTGGCGGTGACTGTTTTTCGATGGAGATTCACCTGGCTTGAAGTAACGGGTATTGATCAAAAGAATGGAACATAATTTGCAGAGGATGTAACTTGAATTACGATGTCCGGTTAAGTTCAGTTCAGTTCCAGCTTTAACATGTCTAAGTTCTATGTAGAACAGATGATTTCTGGACAGGTGAGGTATAATAACGATGTGTACATCGGACTGTTTACGGAACATCTCGCCGCTTCCCTGTCTTGACGAAAATAGTAAATAAGCATGTGAGGGTTCAAAGTGCCATAATTGCCTGTTTTCTGTGGCAACTGTCCGTCCTAATATTCAGTGGAACCCGACTTGTGTTGTAACCAAAAATATATAACTGACTGCTCTTTTGTCAAAATATTCTTTCTGAACACATACGAAATATACATTTATTTTCATACATGTATATACACTCCCTTTATCATTTTAAATATCTAATATCAAAACGTCTTTAAGGTGAATGTTCACATAACACAGTTTCTATTTAAAAACATAAAAATGAAAGTAATGATGCCCCATAAAAAAAAAATCTTGAACCTATCAACTTACTCTCAATTGTTGATCTTGGACCTTTATATCACTTATTGTTTTGTTTTATCAATATATCTGACACACGCAATAATAAATGAGACGGTTGTGTGAACAGCCCATGCTCAGCTGACCTAGACTTCCATCACACCTGTGGTACGGTACTTGGGAAATAATAAAATAGGTAAACACTTATCAAAGGTACATCTTTACCGCTTTTGGCACAAATCTGACCAAAATTGTTGAAGTTATAACCATTATAAGAAATTCATATGCCAAACTTTCCTACCAAAACGTTTTTAAAGATTTTCGAAAAGAAAAAATCATAAAAAAACAAAAATCATTAGAGCATGATCACTTTTACAAACTTGGTAGAGACCCATCCAAGGTATATTGCCACCAAGTTTAAAGTCAATCTGGCTGACAGTTTCTTCGCAGAAATCCAAAATGTGAATTAGCATTCGAATGCCCATTGACGTACATTGTAGTCAACAGAAAAGGTGTATCAAATGATAAGTACATGACTTGAAAAAATCATGAAAAATAAAAAATCTAAAGCAGTGCCACCTGGTGAACAACTTTGCTTGACTTTTTCATAAGGAACATATCCACCAAGTTTCAGCTTAATCTTAGTGATGGTTCGGGAGAAGAAGTCAAAAATAGAAAAAAGACACAAAAGTCTTTAAAAGTAGGAAAAAATTGCAGCGCCACCTGTTGAACAAATTAAGAACTAGGAGTCCCTAGAAGTTTTACTGTGTGACATCAAAGCAACTGGGTGAGCGGTTTGGGAGAAGAAGCTTTTTTAAGGTTTGGCCAAAAATGTACCATAAAAAATCTAAAAATCACTGCTGGAGCGTGACCATTTGAACAAACGCGGTAAAGACCCATCCAACGTACATTTTATTTAAGTTTGAGACGAATCTGGTCTGGTTTCAGAGAATAAGACGTAAATGTGAATTGTGGACGCTGATGGGCGACGAATGTCTATCCACCATATAAGCTCAGCTGACTGACAAGTCAAGTCACCTGAGCTAAAAATAAGAAACAGCAACTAAAAATAAAACAAAAACATATAACACGGAAGAAATGAAACAAGAAAGAAGGCCGACGTTCGTACAGTGCTATGACATATGATAATCTGTTAATCTGTATCAATTATAAATTAGCTAAGAAATGAAAGGCGAACTGGATTGTACCTTGGCGTTTTAACTCAGCTAGTAAATTTAAATATATATACATATATATGTATATGTATATATATATATATATATATATATATATATATATATATATATATATATATATATATATATATATATATATATAAATATATATACAGGACACAAGACTGATGCATTTGGATATGTTTCTGTTTATTACGACTTTTGACCAAGAACTACGTTGTTTTCGATGCATCTACGTTTTACTGTAACAACGTTTACTTATGTCTATGACCTACGTTATTAATAATAAATACTCCGTGGCGTGCCGCTTGCTCCCTGTGGTCCTGTTAACAGGAAGTCATTAAAAAGGGCAGACTTTCCCACTGTTAGATCTTGCACTCGGCATATCCACAGCCCCTGCCTTTGATGCCACAGCCAGTCATAGGAGCCCTTACCTTATAAGGGCTAACCTTCTCCCCTCCTTTCCTTCAGTTGCCCCTCTTTCCTTCAATTACCCAGTCTAGCTTCCATCTCCCTGAAACCGAACACACCATGTCTTTCCCAACATTCCTCCGTGAAGTCCTTCATTAAGTCTATTCTTAGTAATGAAAACGTCCCCTAGCCAAAAAATCGGAATTTTATGTACTTGCATAAAATGAGTCTTTTGTTACAATTTCAATTGCCTCATGCGTTACTTTTGAGCTCAGACCCCGCCAGATGGTATCATGAAAGATTTTATTTTCAAACATTCTAAATGGGATGTTGCCTCCACAGTATCCCTCTAGATCGCTATATGTTTGCGCCCACATCTGTGAACGCAATACCGAGCAAGGGGGATGGTTTGGAGGCAAAAGGGGACGGGGATACCCGTCTTTCCGCAGTCACCCATTTTACTAGATCGCGTTACTCCTTCGTAAATCTCCAACCATTTTTTTTCTCCCGAATCTTGGCAATCCTGTGGAATTAGATGGTTTATCGTGCATGTAGGTACATGTACCTTTGCATCTTAGGCTTATCTTAGGCCAATACACAAAAACGTCTGCAAGTAACTTAAATGTAAACTTTGTTGGTACAAATAAGGACAAGGACGATTTGGATAACATTCTTGATGTACACGATTTGTCAAATGTTATAAAATCTCCTACTTTTTTCAAAGGTGCAAACCCCACGCTAATTGACATAATTTTGACAAACTGTCCGAAAAGAGTGTCAGGGTCTACAAGTATAGACACTGGGATAAGTGATTTTCACAATTTGGTATTAACCAGCACCAAAATACAACTACCTAACCAGTAAAAGGAAATTTTCACTATCGCAGCTACAAGTCTTTCAATGAAGAAAAAAATTGTAGTTGACCTTGAAGCTGCTCCATTCCATGCAGCTGGCATTTTTGATGATGTTGAAGATGCAATATGGTTTCACAACACACGTCTCTGTAATGTTATTAACGAACACGCTCCGCCAAAGAACAACCGTGCCACAGCAAACGTTGTACCGTCCATGAATGGTGAATTAAGACGTCAGATAAACATTAAGCGTGCCCCGCGTAAGAATAGTACGAGATACACAGGAAGCGGGGAGGCATATCGTGTTCAAAGGAACAAAGTTACTTCTTTACGAAAATTGTCTATCAAACGTTACTTCAGGGGCAGATGTGACCATCTGTTATGTGGTGAAGTTTAAAACCATAAAGTTAAATTTGTTGTATAAAATGTATATTGTGGCTGCGGAATTAAGCTGCAACAAGCACATTTTTGAACTTTAAACAGTTGAAATGCCAAGTGTCAGCATGCCAGGAAGTGTTGAGTGATCGCCGATCTTGCTTGGTTTTGATTGGTTTACTGTTGGGTTCAGTCAGTGAAAGGCGATCACAGTGGGGACAGGATTAGGCCTTCTCTCCCAAATAAAAAGGGCTGTGTACTGCTGTTTGGGGTCAGACATCCGAAATGTCTGATCCGTGCGCACAGTGAACGGGGCGTACGTTAAATTATTGGTAGTGTTCCTGCTGCGGCCAGGCGTTCAAAGTAAGTATTGATTAATTGAGAGCTTGTGTGCTCCAATATATATGTATTATTGTGGATCTTGTATAATCCACCAATTGACCTAATTTAGGCTTGTGGTTAAGCCATTTTTGAGCACTTGTGTGCTCCAGTTTATTTTGTTCTGGGAATCTTGTGTGTTTCCCCAATTCAGTAAGGTAGGCTTCGAGTTAAGCCATTTTTTGAAGCACTTGTGTGCTCCCATTTGGTATCAGTGAATCGTGTGCGGTTCACTGATTAAATGATGTAGGCATTGAGATAGCCAGTTTTGAAGAGGAAACCAGTGTATATATATATTTTTCAGAGCTTTGTTAGCTCTCCAATGTGGTGTTTTGTGTGATATTTGTCAAGTGTATGTCGTGAGATTGCACAGCAAATCCTGTAAATTAATGCGTCTTATTTTTGGTAATTGATAAGACCAGAAAATTGAAAAAACTAAAACCACAGTTTGGGTCTGACCATGTAAAACGGGTTTTTACAAAATTACAAGATAATGTTCTAGGTTTTATTTTATTTTTCTAATACTGCCCTTTGATTTTGAGTTGCAGCCCGGAGGTCGATTGGACAAGCCAGGACACCAGACCCGGCCAACCACTTTGTGTACGGACATTATAGACGAACTGCCAGTTTCCATCGTGCTGTGTTTTCTTGTGTAAAATGTGAGTCAATATATATTTGAACAAAAAGCTTTGTCTTTGTGTTTTGTTCACGACAGTAAAAATGTAGCATTTCTATTTTGTTTCTGTTATTGAGGGCCAGGTTGGCACAAGACGTGCTAGGTAAAACCACCTCGTAACACATCCCATTCCACAACAATCTTTCTGGAAAACCATCAGTCCCTTTCTAACCAAAAATTCTAACGGTAGCCAAAGTCGTACCATTATTCTAATTGACAATGAAAATTTGATTCATGATGCAAAACATTTTTGCGATAGTTTCAATAATTTCTTTATATCCGCTGGCGGGAATTCACCTAACCAGAACTCTGTCTCGCAAGACAAAAATGCGCCAGCTGGCGGTGAGCACGAGAGCCTAAAGATTGAAGCGGAAATAAATAATTGTGTTACCGCTATCAAATTTCATCCTGTAAATGATGAACATGCACTCAAAGTGCTTTTAGACTTAAATGACAAAAAGGCTACCGGACCAGATAATATCCCTACAAAGTTATTAAAGATTAGCGCTGAGGCCATCTGTCCATCTCTTACTGGACTTATCAACATGTAAATAACTTCCAGCAAATTTCCGTCTGATCTCAAGCAAATGTTCTGCCAGTTTATAAGAAAGGCGATTCTGTCAACAAGTCCAACTACCGCCCAGTAAGTATCCTATTTAGTGTGTCAAAAAATTTTGAAAGTGTGATGAATGAACAAATGACTGATTTCTTCAAAGATATTCTGAATTCTTCATTATGTGCTTTTGGGAAAAAATACAGTTGTCAAAGCCTACTCTTCAAAATCATTGAAGACTGGAAACTTGCTCTAAATAAGCATGGGTCTGTAGGAGTTACTCTAATGGACCTTTCAAACGCTTTTGATTGTTTTCCTCGTAATTTCTTACTTTGTAAACTAAAATCACATGGTTTCTCGGACAATGCATGTAAGTTAATTGGTAGTTATATAACTGACCGTGAACAAATGGTAGAATACGGTGGAAGTTTCAGTCAATGGACGAACAATTTAAGAGGGGTTCCCCAAGGATGTATCATTGGCCCTCTGCACTTCAATATTTTCATGAACGATTTTTTTTCTTCTTTCTTAAAGGCAAATGTGATCTTTATAATTAAGCGGATGACAATACCATATCTGTCCATGATCAAGATCTCAGATCCCTACTCTAGAAACAGCTGCTCAAATTGGTATCAAATAGTTAACGACAACGACATGAAAGTCAATCCTGATAAGTTTCAAGCTATGCGACTCACTTCCAGAACTCAGTGTTATCCGGATAATTACTACTTTGAAATCGAAGGTGTTAAACTCGGGCCAGCAAAATCTGCAAAACTGCTTAGTGTATGTATAGATGGTAAGCTGAAATTCCATGACCACATTACTCATATATGTAAGCAGGCTGCTAAAAAATAAGAGTACTAAGACAGTTCTCCACGATTCGAAGTCAAAAAGAAAAGATACAAATTTTTAATGCTTTCATTCTATCCAACTTCAATTCCTGCCCTGTTGTTTGGCACCTATGTGGACAAACCGACGCTAACAAAATGGAAAGGATACAAGAACGAGCCCTTCGCTTTGTCTTAAATGACCACAACTCTTCCTACTCTGATCTTCTACAACGAGCAAATAAGCCGTCTCTCTAAGTCGTCTACGCAAATTATATGTAGAAGTATACAAAATTATCACACACAATGGCTCAGATTTCCTTGAAAGTCTATTTGAAAGATATGAGACTCCCTACAATCTAACAGATAACAATAGGATCCAGCAGCTTGCTTATAATACGGTAACTTCTGGCAGAATCTCTGTACGCTACCAGGGGGCCAAGCTGTGGAATGTACTCACTCTCCATATCAAGGAAACAACCACCCTCTCTCAGTTCAAAAGACTCATATATACATGGCTTGGCCCATCCTGTAAATGTTCTCTATGTGTACTATGCCACAGCAGGATGTAAGCCACTTTCTTTTTTTGTCTCTCTTTCTTTCAATGACTGAATATAAATAGTTTCATCTTTGGTTTATTGTATTTACCATTTCATTTTTGACTCTTTCATTCAAGTCGAAGAATAGTACCTCGGTGCTAATGTTTTATTGCACTGCACCTCGACTCGAAACTATTATTATTATTATTATTATTATTATTATTATTATTATTATTATTATTATTATTATTATTATTATTATTATTATAACGCACGATACTCACCGATGCACTACCGCCAGACGGACAGTCTTTAGATACGGTAACGCTGGTATGTCTTTTCCCGGAATGGACACCCCCAGGAAAACGTATATGTGAACCTTTGGTATCCCAGTTCTCACTTTCGGAATGGGTTGTGCTAATTAAAGCAAGCAAATGTTTTCTCAGTTTATATAATCTGCCCATGGTACCATTATTAAAGGATGCGTTTGGCTGGGTAAATACCATCGTCATAGTCGACTTCTTCATGCCATGAATATTCCTAGTTTTAGAGACTGTGTAAAAGCAGATACCGTTTCTTTAGTCTAACGAGTTTGCACAGTTAATTCTCCTGACCGCTCTATATTTTCCCAGTTATTATTTACTTTTATTGTATTATTGGGATGTCCATTCCGGACCTTTATGCAATAGAATGGTAGACTACCGTTTCTGCCGAGTTCTCTTTTCAAAAGAAAATCTATTATACGAGTCTCAGTGGGTCGGTGGAGAAAGACGGTATCGCAGATTCACAGAGACTCCTTCGCGACCAGCCTGGATCCAGTAGACGCAGCTCTGATGAGCATAAATTGATTTACCTTGTTTAACTAGATGTTTTTAATGTAACACATTTTGAATCCTGTATGTTAAATTGTGATCTTCGTGAATTGTATAATAATTTATGATGTCCTAAATGTATGTGATATTTTCTTGATGTGCATGTACCTCTATTGATTTTCCGCAACAGTGGGTGTTTTTATAAAGTTATAATTAGAATGTAAAAAAATACTGACACAAGGTTTTAGTATACATATTTATTACCAAAAAAATGAAATAAAAAAAGACACAGAGAATGAGCAAAGTGAGCAAGCTGAGCCAATCTTTAATTCAGGCTAATGATTTATCAATTGAGTTTGTTTTTTTTTTTGATTGGCTGAGTAACTGTGATACTCCTATACTCAACTGAAGAATTTATCCCTTTTGATCCTGGATAAAGACACAAATGTTTGTTACACATTCTCCACAGCCTGCTTGGTTCACGGACTAATGATAACTTCAATCAAGTGGAACATGCTAAGGTAAGTGGCCTGTTACTAAGACGTTAGCTGTCTGCGTTTGTTCAGGCAGTACTGTATACACCTGTCCGACCAGCTATTGAAAGTCCAGAACATGGGAATTTGTGGTGACTGGCATTTTTGTAATCTGTTATGTCCACATTAGGCAGGTTATTTTTTATTTGGGGCTATGAAAAGTGTCTTTCTTACACATTACACATGTGTCCTCATTACGGTAGTTTCCCCGAGATGAAAATGACTTAAAAATATTCAGAACTGGGGAAATCTGTCCACATTACAGAGGTGTCCACAAGGACAGGTTTTACTAGTATATTGTTTCAAGATGTATTTCACATTCAATCTTTCCACTGCAACCAGTCATATCATTTATATAATGTATATGCATAAGGCGTTTTGTTATTCCCTTTACTATTTACATCATTCATAATCAGACCATGCCATATACATTTTCCATACCAAACATCATATATCACACCTACCTGCACAATATTTATCTTGACGTACATTGAGCAAGATATCTGCAGTATTTTTGACCAGTCTGTAGTCAACAGAATTCATACAGAAAAAAACTGTTAAGCAGTGTTTTCAAAGCAATAAAAAGACCCTATAACGTGATTGCTGCAGAGAGAAAGCTAATATATATATATATATATATATATATATATATATATATATATATATATATATATATATATATATATATATATATAGATATATATATATACACATATATATACATATATATATATATATATATATATACATAGTGTCACCGTGGAGCTACTATAGTAGCTCCATGGTGTCACTTAGTGAATGACAACTGTTCTACCTCACAACCTGCACACTTTTGCAGGGGACAGGTAAAACCAAATTTGGACAGGTGAAACTTAACCCCTTTGTGCCCTGTCAAACAGGTGAGAAAAAAATCAATGTCTACCCCTGTTGTAGTCCCGGGTTGTAGTCAGAATGACACATATATGTTAAAAATTCCAAATGATCATTATTTTGTTCAAAGTGAAACCATGAATGCTGCATGAGTCTCATGTCAAAATGGCTGTTTATGCATGCAGCTGTGTTTTATTTATTGTCACAGCTTTGCTTGCCTCCTGGAGCTTACCTGCTTGTAGTTATAATTAGCTCACTGGATATCAGGGTATTTTTGTATCTGGCCGGTGGACTGTGAGGGCATAAGCGCCCCAGTCCACCGGTCAAAGGTCCTAGGTCTCCTAAGCAGACAACAGCTTAGCAAAGCACATAATTATAATTAGGCAAAGTGTGATAAATGACCAATTGCACTTGCTTTTATTCTATTTCATCATTGTTTTTCAATAAAATGTGCTTCAACCAATTATTTATGGGAGATGCTATTGAAAATGATCATGGACCTCCCTTCAGAGCAGATATCAACAAGCCAAATTAACCACATTTTACACCATGGACCTATTCTTGTTGATGGGTCCACATTTACATTCACCCATGTATCACTGGTCAATATGCTGTCCCTCCCCTCATCCCACTTGCTACCCTGTTCAGGTCCAGGGGCCATCAACAATGCTTTTGTGCCCCATTCACCTGTTTATCAGCATGTCTGATTATCTCATTTCCCAGTGCAACCTATTTTTTAAAATGATCAGAGCTTTTAATTTGGCAGCCTGTGGAGTGGGTATACATACCAATGGGTGACACTTCAGAGCAGCTCCCTGCAAGGAGCAAAGTTGGTTATTTCAGTGATTACATCATACCAGAGTGAGTGGGTGGACACCAGCTGTTTTCAGCCAAGGTCATTGTTGCCAGGGTCCTCTTTTCCATCAAGAGGGAGTGTTTTACAGTACATATTAATGCCATATAAATTGCCTGTTTAGCACACCTAGGGCTTTTGAATGATTGCATGACTGGGGCCCACTGACAAGCCACCAGCCACGCATATGGCCTGACATACAGCTAAGCAGGCAACCATACAAAAAGTCTGCTGAATATTACAGTACAAGACCACCCCTTATGCCAACCTAAAGTGGTCACATGAATCAGGTGGTCTTAAATTGCAGGTAAATTTGCAAACAATTTAGACTGTTGTGCCATCAGAAATATGGTGACAAGTCAGGTGGTCCCTCACAATAGTGGTCTTTAAATGCAGGTTCTACTGTACCACTGAGACCAGGACTTGCACAGTCTTGATCCCTGTTGAACTTGGGAGGGGGTGGGGGGATACAGGGTGTTCATAATGTTTTAAAGTGCATGACACTAGCCACAAAGTTGTGGGCACCCCAAAGTTAACCCAAGTGAGCAAGATAAATCGCATTGAATATTGTATTGAGCACAAAACTGAGTAGTCAGCACTGCCCTGGAAGCAGAGGGTAAAATGTTTTATGTGCTGGCTTATTTTGAACAACTTGGTTTACCAGTCTTATGAGGCTGAGTAAGAGAAATACATGCATATGCAGCATGTACATCAAACCAGGTTGAGGCAGCTTTTGACTAGCTCTGTCAACACAATACAACAACACAACCAATGACCCAATTTACCACTTACACCTCCATGCAATTAACAGTGGTTGGCCTGTTTATGCAGTGGCCCAACTTGTAGTAAAAGATCACAAGTAGGACTCAAATATACTAGATAGCCTGTACTTAGGGAAAGGGAGGTGGGGGTGGGTGGGTGTCCCAATACTCCAGTACAGGAAATAATCTTGCCATAACCAGGTACAGAAAATAGGAATATTCCAACATAATGGCCAGTATAAACATATATGATGATCTGAAACACTGAAAAAAGAGGGCCTCCAGTTTGCTGGTATGGGAACACATCACCTGGGAGTGCCAGCATGGTGCCAGTAAGGAAATACCCATACCCCCCCCCCCACACACACACACACTAAATGACATGCTGCTCTGCCTCTTTGCAGCCTGCTTGCATGACTACCTCTATGCATACAAGAGGGAACTTTGCAATACATATATATCCATTCAAACTCCCTTTCAGAGTTCATAGATGTACTTAATAAGGGAGGATGTCTGCTTACCATCACTCTTTCAGTACATCCATGACTTTTTTCTTTCAATCATGATCATAATTACAGTTTTAGAACTTAATATGTTCAATTTGACTTAATCCTAGAATTTTGTTTTTCCCATATTGTTTCTCTCTCTCTCTCTCTCTCTCTCTCTCTCTCTCTCTCTCTCTCTCTCTCTCTCTCTCTCTCTCTCTCTCTCTCTCTCTCTCTCTCTCTCTCTCTCTCTCTCTCTCTCTCTCTCTCTCTCTCTCTCTCGCGCGCGCGCTCTCGCTCTCTTTCTTTTTTTACCAGTGAATTTGTCCAACACTTTTCTCTGACACTATTATACATACAAACTCCAAACCTGGCATGATTGTACCTCCGTACAAGAAGTTGCACCTTTTTATACAGGGGAATGAAGATGTTTAAAATTATGCAAATTAGGGGCGTTTGAAATTTTAAATCTTTGAATATCGTCAAATGTATAATAGATGGTGATGTCATTCCAACTTTTACCAGGGGGCTATTGACCACTGAGCATCTAATGAATTTAAAACAAAAGTTGTACCAATTTAAATTATACTAATTAGCAGCATTTGAAACTTTAAATCTTCAAAAGCTTCAAAACCGTTATAGATAGAGATATGATTTCAACTTGTACAGGGGGTTATTGACCACTGCACATGTAATGAATCTAAAACAAAAGATGTGGAAATTTAAATGATGCTGATTAGCACTATTTGAAATTTCAAAACTTGAATATCTTCAAAACTATTATAGATAGAGATGTCATTTCAACTTCTATCTGAGGGTTATCAACCATTGCACATGTAATGAATCTAAAACAAAAGTTGTAGCAATTTATATTATGCTAATCAGTGGTACTCGAAATTTTCATTCTTGAATATCTTCAACACTATGATAGAAAGAGATGTCATTCCAACTTCTACTATGGGGTTGTTGACCATTGCGCACCTAATGAATTAAAAACAAAAGTTGTAGCAATTTAAATTATGCTAAGCAGCACCATTAGAAATTTTAAATCTTGAAAACTTCAAAGCTTGAATAGATGGAGATGCCATTCCAACTTCTACTCCTAAGTTATGGAATACTTGTACATTGCCATACCAATATGCTTTGAAGACACACACACTGACTTAATATGTAGCAAATCATCTTTTCTAGTTTCAATTTTGTATCTCAAGGCCTAGTTGAAGGTCATACCATTTTAGGATGTGACTATTGAAATGCGTCATAATCGTTGTAAACATAGATTTTGCATACAGATTTATTACAGATGATTTTAACCCAATAGGCTTTGAAATTACCATTATTTTTCCATATGCATGCTGTTAAGGTTGGTTTGTCTCAAATCTATATGTTTTGTGTTGTTAGTTTTTTTCCTTTTTTCCTCATTTGGTTAACCTAGAGTGCCAAGCGGTAATTTATGTGTGATGTATATTATGAATTTTTAGCCTAGACTGTTCCCACAATAATTTCTAATATAACATGTATCAGCAATTTTCTCTCAATTCCTGGGACTTGAATAGCGTTCCTAGGAGCTGACCTCTATGTTCCTAGGACTTGAGTAATATATTCCAGGGATTTTAGCTATGTTCCCAGGAATTTGTCATTATATTCCCAGGAACTTGCCACTATGTTCCTGGGACTTCTGTTAAATTCCCAGGACTGGCATTATATGTTCCTAGGAACTTGCTTATATTCTCAGGAAATTGCCTAAATTCGCAGGATGTTGCCTAAAATCCCAGGAAATTTCCTAAATTCCTGAGAATTTATTAATATTCATAATGCCATAACTCAATTATGAGTAAAGTAATATTGATAACATTGTGCCAATTTAACTACTAGAACCCATCTCCACACACTGTGAAAATTTGGTGCTTCTACCATGAGTAGAACTGGAGATATGATGATGGGGCAAAATAGTCAGAATGGAATGGACAATTTATTTTGGAATGACTTATATATATATACATATATATATCGAGATAGAACACATTTCAGTCCATATGATATGACAAAAAGTCCGATATTTCAATATGGATGATCCATTTAAGAAAGGAAACATTTCATGAGCAGATTTTTTTTAAAAAAAATGTTTTTCAATATTTTGGCTTCAATTCAACATATACTGCATGACATGAATTACTTCGACAACGACAACATGCATACATACATACATACATACATACATACATACATACATACATACATACATACATACATACATACAATGGCAATTTTCTGCCAAACATATCTTCAAAATGGTACATCTTTCAAATCGCCACCTCAGGATAATCAAGTATACAAATTGATTACCGCGAAATACACTGCCAAACTTCGGCCTAAAATTGTAGATATTTCATAAACGTGACGACTAATCCAAAATATTTTTTTTCCTTCTCTCATCCGCATCCAATGTTTTGTGAGGACCGCCATGACTATAATACCACGTTTCCACGAACTGAAATGTTTGACTCTATTCAATGGTGATAATATGGTGCGCACATTGGTGTGCGTGTCTACTTAGGGTACTCTTTCCTTGGCTTTCCCTTCCATCTGCGTTTGATGTCAATGCTGATGTTGTATACATCTGAGATCACAATGGATGCTCCTACGAATGACAGTAAAACAATGAGAACAGTCCCAATAGGAGGGCCATGCGGTGCCTCCCAGGACTTCCCTTTGAGCTGTTTTGCAGCACTGTTCACTTCTGAAATGGAAACATAATTCAACAGACATGACATGTAGGAAGATTAAGAAGGAAAGACGATAGTGATATTTTTTTTTGATCATACAATAATAAACGTTTTTGGAGAGTTCCGCATGTCATTATTCGTGAAAAGTACAATGTATGTATGTATGTATGTATGTATGTATGTATGTATGCATGTATGCATGCATGCATGTATGTATGTATGTATTAAAGTTTGTATGCATGTATGTATGCATGTATGTATTATGTGTGTATGTGTATGCTCAGATACATGACCTATTCATAAATACGCCAAGTTTACAGGTCTTCTGGGCATACCCAACAAACCTTAGCTTCTGTTTGGGGACAGGAGGCGACCTTTCGCCCACTCAATTTGCAAGGTAACCTTGGTAATCAAAATCTAACGTTTCTTTTTTTTTCACTTTTGAGAGCCAATTTTGGTGAAAACATTAAACAGTATAGCCTACTCATAATAACAAACATAACGACACCACTAATTAAGCCCAGCTTCAAGCCTTAGCAGATCTTTACTTTATGTCAAGTTTGACCTCTGTACATTTCTATGTTCAGCAGGGACTATCTATCTGGGCCACATGTCACTAGTGACATGTGGCCCAGATAGCGGCTGGGATTCAATGGGCATGTTCAGCTGAGATGCCTTCTTGGCTTGTCTGGGGCGCATTCAACTGCTGTAATAGTAGCAATTTCGTTTCCGGACATGGCATTACCATACCTTAATATGTGTTTCAAACACGCGCCTCTTCTTGACATGCGAGAGAAATCACCTTGCACCACCAATCATTGGATGGTGAATTAAGTACCGGTATATCATTTGCTATCTTTCATGCTTATCTGACATAACAAAGTATGTAGTCGCGGTTCAGGCGTGCTCGATATGTTTACTACATCATCTATTGCTACAAGAAGTGTTCCTCCACAACTTGGAGCAATCAATCGAGCAGTTTGAGAAGAAAAAAATCTCTTGAAGATGTACCACAAAACCGAGAGGAAGTAATAATAATCTCAATTCTTGACGAGTGTCGGACGTACAAATTGCTTCCTTTAAACCAAACTGACTTGGGGAGAGAGAGAGAGAGAGAGAGAGAGAGAGAGAGAGAGAGAGAGAGAGAGAGGAGAGAGAGAGAGAGAGAGAGAGAGAGAGAGAGAGAGAGAGAGAGAGAGTTCCAACATTGTCTAAAACGCTGGAACAACAGATGCTCAAATGTGACAAGCGTTGAATGGCGTACCTCTACATGACTCCAGCGACGGCAGCCATATTTGGGATATCGAACAGATAGAATACTTGACAGGAGTCTTGTCTGTGAACTGGAAGTTTTGATTGCATCGGTATGACACAGCAGTACCCACTGTTCTGACAGTCGTGTTGAAAAACGAATCATCCCATGCAGGAATAGGGGGACAACTGGCCACTGAAATATACATAACATTTTATTTATTTTTTCAATTAATTAATTTATTTATTTGTTTGTTTATTTATTTATTTATTTATTTACTAATTTATTTATTCATACTTGGTGGCCGATTTAGTTTAAAAATGTTCTTCCATCGGGCGCAGGTTACAATAAACAATATTTACAAACATAATATAGCACAATACAATTCAACATAGGATAATACATTTTATAAACAATAAACAAAATTTGACAGAACAGATACATGTTAAAATACAGATACCAAGACACACAGCTTAAAACATAAACATGCATGACTCTGGTTCTTATGCCTGGGAGAGGTATTTCGTTTTGAAGTCTGATAAGTCATCGCCTTGTCTAGTGGATATGGGGAGGCTATTCCAGATAAGCGGTCCCCTTTATAACGAAGGGATTGCTTGAAGTTTTCAGTGCGTGGTCGCGGGATTTGGCGATCGCCATTCAGGCTACTTCTGGTATTGAGGGAGTGAACTGTATTTCTCTTAACAAATTTAGTTTGAAGGTAATTTGGAGCCATTTTGTTTAGGAATTTGTACATTAAAGTTCAAATACGAAATTGGTGGCGTTCAGCTAATTTGGTCCAGCCTAATCAGCAGTGATAATCCTAGCCGCTCTATTTTGGAGACGCTGTAGAATTAGTTGCTGGGACTTGGAACAGTCTCCCCAGAGTGTATCACAGTAATCAAATAGAGGTTGTATTATACTCTTATAGACGGTATTCAATAATGCGGGTGACAGTGTATGCTTTAGGCGAGATAGGAAGGATACTTTTGGACTTATTTTAGAGACCAGGTAAGTTATACGTTGAGACCAGTTTAATTTGTCGTCAATTACCACGCCCAGTAATTTTGTGGAAGTTTTTTGTCTAAGAACATGATTATTAACAGATAAATTTATGACATTCTCGCCTCGAGACTGATCAAAAGCCATGGTACATGATTTGGAGACATTGAGAGAAATATACGCATATATGTAACATATCCCATTCCTCTCAGTGTGTCACAATAGGAGGTATTGATATTAAGTAGGATCCTCGGCTGCCATCTGGGCTGCAGTAAGGCATATGACAAAAAACATGAAAAAGGAAGGCAGATAGATTCCTGTACTAAGCAGGGACGAAAGAGTCCATGATACAAGTATCAATTTGATGAAGCAAAAAAGCTTACCAAAAGTCATTCACTAAGATTCAGATCATACAAATCCCTACGCATATTTCGAAATTTCAAAAAAAAGAAAAAAAAAAAAAAAAAAGGCAGAAAATGTGTTATATCTGGAAGGTGAAGTAACATAACCCGCATGAGTGCACTGATCATGGCAGAGGTATAGTTCCGTTGTATGGGAGAACTGAGGCAATCTGAGCATGCGCAGCCCTGCGGTTGGTAAAGTTACGAAAATGAATACGGATTGTACGTTGGGTTCTGCAGAGCATGCCTCAGTTCTTAAAGGAAAATTGCAGAACTTTTGCAAATGTATGGATAGACATTATGCCATTGTGTAGTCACTCTGACGGTGTTCCGAGCTTGCTGGCTGCTGGCTTCATGGAATAGAAAATACCTCAATAATGTCTTGTACAGCTCAATACACACCCATAATATATGTATATATATATATATAGATGTGTGTGTGTGTGTGTGTGTGTGTGTGTGTGTGTGTGTGTGTGTGTGTGTGTGTGTGTAGATTATAGTATACTTTGTTGGCAATCTGAAGTATATGGTATCCTGTGCGAGTCCATATACTTCATATCGCCAACAAATTATACTATAATTTATTTGTCTCATGTTTGTGTCGACTAAGTTCAAATAACACCATGGTAAATTTATCTAGCGACTTGAAGACAACGTAGGCCTAGCAGACGCTGCGTTTTGAACTAGGCCTATTTCATTTCCGCACTAGTTATAGAACTCTTCCGTTTATAGGTACTCCCGGAAGAGTTCTATAACACTGTGCATATAGCACCCTTCCTGTGTTTTGCCAAGGCCTAGCCGATATGGCATATATCAAAGTCTGTTATGGTACTGAAATCGACCCAAACATGATATATATATATATATATATATATATATATATATATATATATATATATATATATATACAGTTATGTCTTGGGTGGTTTATGGGCATAATTGTAATCCTCAGACCATCTTGTGGGCAGTTATTGGCTTAATCGGCAGTTGAAAAATGCCCATAAACCATGTTTGCCTTCAATTCAATGCACTACCTAGGGGGTTTCAGAAACATACAAATTAGCAAATCTGGCCAGATATTATGGGAAGCTATGAATGCGTAGAAATTGTGGTAAGCTTTACTTGGTATATACTGGATTTTTGAGGATAATTGACCCGCAGTCAATGGGCATGACCCACAAACCGGCTGTAGGACCTATTCCATTGTATATTTTGTATGTGGGCACTGTATAATTGCCCATAAACCACCCAAGACATGTACATATATATATATATATATATATATATATATATATATATATATATATATATATATATATATATATGAACGCAGTGCACTTATTACGTATTCAATACATATGATTACGTAAAGTACAACAATAATTCCAAAAAGAGAGAAAAAAACGTGACTAAGATCTGCTATATATGGTTTGTTGTTATCCTCCACTTTTATCAATGTTTTTTTCCGTCCGCAACGCCACCTGCTGACAAAATGTTTTGGCATGAATAGACTAGTGGCGCACTCCCGCGGCCGACACACGTACAATAATAACAGGGTGTGCGGCACAGGAACTTCCATTTCCTGAAGCTTTCGGTTCTTTGTCTGACTGCGATTTGAACTTTTCATCAATATGGTATCAGCTTTATAATTGGGAAAAGAATAAAGTATTATTAACTCATCAACGTAACATTCAGCCACGTGCTTTCTTGACACCTGACCTGGATGACCTTGTAGATGACTTAACGTGTAAAGTTTACATCTTCGCAGATGACACTTCATTCCTTGAAATTGTGGAATCTCCGGAACAAACGGTGATAAGTTTAAACGATAATTTGAGCGTAGTACAAGAATGGGGTGACAAATGGAAAGTAGGTTTTAATCCTTCAAAGACTGAGGAAATGGTTATTTCACGTAAAGTAAAAAAAGTGAACTATCCTCAATTAAAATTTAAGGACGAAACAGTTAAGAGGGTACAGGAACACAAACACCTGGGTCTTATTATTACACACAATTTATCATGGGACTCTCATATTAAGTCAGTTTGTACCAAAGCTTCAAGTCGCCTTGGTAAATTGAGAAAATGTATGTATATTTTTTCCTGTATCAGCTCTCGAGTCAATATATGTTTGTGGCATAAGGCCCATACTTGAATATACTGCCCCAATCATTGACAATTGTACACAAAGGAGCATTGGTATTTTAGAGTCGGTGCAGTATAGAGCGGCTTTAGCAGTTTCAGGCTGTATGAACACGTCCAGTAGAATTAAAGTTTTAAAGTGCTTGGGGTGGCCGAGCCTTGCAGATAGAAGGAAATACTACAAATTATTAATTTATTTCAAAATGGTTAAAGGCTTTTGTCCACCTCACCTCAGTGCGTTACTCCCCATTCAAAACACGGAGAGGCATAATTATTTGTTACGCAATGACACGGAGAGGCAGATACCAGCTGCTCGTACGAATGTGTTTGCTCGCAGTTTTGTTCCTTCTGCGTCTAAACTTTGGAACTCCCTACCCAATAACATTCGTAGTGCTCGTTCCGTTAATGTATTTAAAATTTATGTTAAACGGTTGCTTTTTCCTGCAAGACTCGACCATCTCCGTCACGGGCCCCGAAGGTTAAACATGGTTATGAATAGATTAAGGGTTGATTTTAGCGCCCTAAAGGCCCATCTTTACACGCGTCATTTGTGTGATACCCAAGCATGCATGTGTGGTCATCACTCTGAAACAACTTCCCATTTTCTATTGCAGTGTCCCTTATTTGCAATTCCAAGACAAACTTTCTTGACAGGGATTACAGAAATTCTAGAAACCAGTGAGAATGCAATAATATTTGACAATTTATCAGTTCCTGACAAGGTATCAATATGTTTATATGGTCATAATAATCTCACTTGTATTTCCAATTGTAAAATTTTAGATGCTACTATGAAATTTATACAATTGAGAAACAGGTTCTCAAATATCTTGTCTAACGATTCTGATGACGAGGACGACTTTCGTTAGTCGCTGACAATTCATGTGATTTTTTCTTCTTCATAATGATGTCTGTTTTTTTCTGTTTATTTTACGTTACCTTAATTGTCATGTAATTCGTTTTTGTTCCGAGTTCATATATCTCGTATTGTATTTTTTTCTTTCTTACATCGATGTGTATTTAAGACAGATAGAATTGTATTTGGTTGTACACGAGGAGAGGACAATACATTAGCTATATTTAGCTACACGTCCGATCCTCTGTAAAGAAATAAAGTATACTACTACTACTACCTGACCTGGATGGTGATGTGATTGTCTAAACTTACTCTTAGCATTTGCGCACATACAGTAGCGACTGCGCGCACTCGCATATTGCGCGCACTTTGCTCACACTTTGCTCGGGCTCGCACCCCCGGGTTGCGCGCAGTTGTTTTCTGATCTACCCGCACCCCGGCTCGCACGCACGCTCACGCTCACCCGGGAGTCCATGTGCTTGCGGGTACTGGCTAACCCGACGGCACACTGGAAAGACCAACAGGACAAGCCTTTCATATACATACTATATTTCAGTCTTTAAACTTATTCATTATCTAACTGGAAATGTAACCACCCCCCCCCCCAGCACATCTCACCAAGTCACCCCCCCCCCCCAAAAAGATAGTGGCTAGTATCCGTCTATAGATACTCACATGTAGATATAGGCTTATTTGAGTATGTCTTTATTCGTTTGCCACATAATTATTATTTCTACACATATGATAGGCCTGCATGTAACTCCCGGGGAAGTAAATGTCACACCTAAGTCGATTTTATTTTGCTGTACATTCGAGAGAAGAGTAACTATTCATGTCCATCGCAAGGAAGATCGCAACAGTTTACGTTTGTAACGATATGCACAACATCACATAACCGCGGCATAAAACAGATACACAAAGGAGCCAAATTACCTTTGTCCTTTGTACTTAAATAGCTTTGATCGTCTCCCTGATTGACCATGGATGGTACATGCATGGCAATTCAGACATTAATTTGATTGTTTTTAAAAATTGATCACCACCTGATTGTAAAAGATACTAATCGGGAGGATCTCCATTAAAAAAATGGACACATGGCAGTTTTATAAAGGTATATCATTCTTTATTGCACTGAAGCCTCATTATTATTATTTTTATTCTTTTATTAAAACCCCCGTAAACGGGGAAATACATAGATACCATTACATCGAGATATACAGTTACAGGACAAGAAAACATAAAATAAGAACACATAAAATCACATGGCCAGAGAGCCCACAGAAAGACCCACAGATACTACGAAACATAACCGTAGAGCTATAATTATACCTGTATGACACAACATGGTCGGGACCTCCCCCGGAGGGCTGGGCCGACCCGAGGATCCAACCGCACCAAGTCACACAGATTGAACACTCGGGCCCCCCCCCCCCCCCCCACCATATGGGAGGCCACATAGAATGCAGTCAGAAAGCACTTGTTAACAGTCGCACCATGCGATGGTTCCAAGAATTCTGGAGATTGAATTTCGGACCACAAAGTAAGTATTTTAATGTATCGGCGAGCCCGTCAGGGTCCGCAGCCACGGCCAGAACAGGGACCGTCCGTTGTCGAAACACTGAGTGGAGGGGTATTTTCTCCTCCTGCATACGGTGGCAAAGCGAGCCCGGTATGGACTGTCCGCTTGTTAAATACTGGGATAAAATATGAAAAAATATTGAACGGGCAGGCCAATCTATCCTGCTGACTCTATAAATTGGTGAGGCAGTATCTAACTTTATTATATGTGAGACAGGTGACATATTTAAAGCTTTCAACAGGCGGGAATGACGGTGACGTTTACCAAGACCTAAGCAGCCCTTTACCAGGGTGCCTTGAGTAGACTCCAGTTGAGACAAATTACTTTGAGAAAGATAAACAGTGTTCATTCCGTATGTGAGGCAGGGAACTCCTATCGTTTTCCACAGGTATGATTTGGCCTGAGAGTTCATACCGGGGTAGCTCATACCAGCATTAGCATACCTAAAAATAGCCCGCCTAGAGGCGGCACATCTCTTATTTACATGGTTGTTGTAATGACCTCTGGAAGAAAATGTGACACCCAGAATCTCCAACTCGTCCACCGTGTCGAGTTTCTTCTGTCCCAGACACCAACAATGCGAGGGAGATTTACCTGGACGAAAAAGGTGACTCCCACCCACAATCATACACTTGACTTGGAATGTCCAAACGTAAACTGCCAGTTATGAGCATAATCGTTGCATATATTGATTAAAGATTGAAGACCCGACACGGTGGACGAGACCAGAGTAATGTCATCAGCAAAAGCAAAACTGTTATATTTTACATCGCCGATACGAACTCCATAATTAGCCTCCGGCAGTTGACACAGCAAGTCATTAATAAATAAATTAAAGAATCTAGGTGACAGAGAACTTCCCTGACGGGTACCACGGGTAACATGGAAACGTTCACTGTAGGTACGATTCCATTTGACAACTGCAAACATATTACTGTACCATTTATATAAAAACAGCCTGTCAGTGACTTCAATAGACCCCCATAATTTATAGAACAGACCACAATGCTAAATACGGTCAAAGCATTTTTCAGCATCCAAGCTGCATATAAAAATGGGAGAGTGTCATTATAACGACACTCAGATATCCAACATATTCTGACACCGGAAAATGTTCCTGAAGGTTATGGACAAACCAATTGATCAAAAACAATTTCGCCGATGTTTTTAATTTGAGACCCTATTAGACAATTACGCGGAGATTACTTGGGAAAAAAACCCATCCCCTTAATTATAAATTTCCCCACCGCAAAAATGCTCTAAATTGACCCCCTTTCTCCCAACTAAACTGGAACGATCATTCGCACCCGTAGTATCCCCGAGTTACGGGGCAGGGCGGCATCGCTGTTGAGCAAGAATTGTTGGCGCTCTGCTCATGGACGTATTACCGTTAATTTAATATTTCTATGATCTACTGTGACGGGGAAAAAAATACTCTGGAGCAGCCACAGTCTATCTACAAAGGCAACAACAGATGCAAACTGAAAACAGCATTTATTTTAAACTACATTGTATATCTCAAGATGTTGGTTTCTTTATGGCAAGGCAGTGTGGCCTTCTTGTTTATAGCAAGGGATAGGCAATTCCACAGTGATGCACGACCAGAACGAGTCACATTCAAGGTTACCTGCCTGCGAAGTCATTCAGCCGGCGAGGTACCTGCATGACAGTGTAAATGTTACAGCCCGCCATTAATGTGTCAGGAAGCACAAGCAGGAGCTTCCTTAGTTTTCCTAAAAAAATGACGCTTTTACTTTTGGGCCATTACTTTTGCCAAACATTAGTTAGGATATTTCTATAAAAAACAGTGACTGAGTTTGCCTCCTTAGCTGACTCATGCCATTTTGATCCGGCTATTGGACCCAGTCACCAGTCCAAGGTGCTTGGTCTTCCAAGCAGGTTATCTGTGAAGCAGGCTTTCTACCTCCAGGGAAATTTATCTGTATACAAACATCAGACCATTAAAAACAAACAAACAAACAAACAAACAAACAAAAAGAGACTGCTTCTCAGGCAACCAAGCAGGCAGTGATTGTACAAACTTGAAAGAGCCGAAAGTGCCTTATCAAGGTTTCATGCATTTAGCACACCTTGGGCACCGATCCGTAAAGATAAAGCTACAGCATCAACACAGTCTCGGCGCCCACCTGCTTGTACATGTAGATAGGAACGATGTCCTAATGTAATCAAAGATCTGAAGTGGCAGAATTCTATTAACATGCAAGTAGTGGATTTAGAATGCAATAGGTTTATTCTAGTTTACCCTAAAATTGTATAACCTTAAACTTAACAGACTTGAAATTAACATTAAACAAATTCTTTTCCCCGCTCATTGTTATCCTTGCATTTTTCAAACTTCAGTACTTTTTTATAGCTAGCGTGACAAAGAACTATCCGATGTTGCCTCCCAAGTTATATTTTCTCCCCCTGGGGTAACACAGAGCTTGGGCTGCTCTAATAGGAGGCAATATCCGATGCATCAAACAATTTTCTTAACAGTTCAGTACTATATCGCTGAAACTGGACAATTTTTATTCTGATCCTTCCAGTTCCTAATTCAGCCTACCCACCCCCGGTGGGGGGGGGGGGGGGCGGCGGGGGTGTAATCAAATGTAAATTGGATAGGTGGTGATGTAATTTAACTATTTTCTTTCATTTTTCTGGTCATTAGTCGACACTATGTCATTATTTTGTTCTCAAGTTATTTACTGATTGATTATCCAACAATCTGTGTTGATACATTCATTAGTGCAACATACGCTTACGTAATTTAGTGATGTCCCTTGCATGTTGTAAATATTCTGTTTTGTCGCTCCCTGTCTGGAGAACCCATTGTATTAATCAACTTTTTTGTACTGTGGGACTATCCAGGACGAACAAAAATGTTTAAATCAAACGAAATAAAAAAAAGAAAAGAAAGAAAGAACGGTGCTATTTTCACCGTACGGTGAGAATAGCGTTTGGTCTATTTTCACGGTCCGGTGAGAATAGCGTTTGGAAGGAGTTATGTCTATTTTCACGTACGGCGAGGACAGATTTTTGTCTATTTCCACCCTACGGTGAGGATAGGGTTTGGTCTATTTTCACCGTATGGCGGTGATGGTACAGTTTGGTATATTTTCACGGTGAGGATAGAGGCGGCTCTATTTTCACCATCTGGAAATTGAAATTAAGAGCCTTTTCGCAAATTTATGGTTATGGGTTGTTGCATAGAACTGAGGCAAATTAAGATTGGAGAAATGCTTACTTAGTCTTTAGGGAGATAGCTAGCTTTATAGTATAGTCAATAGGTAACGGGACCAAAGCAAAGTGCCCACTTACGGAGGGTTTACAGTAAAGCAATTACCTTGGCACCGTGACAGCATTAAATGTTTGGCTTTTTAACATCTCAAATTAATGTATATGAATTTACTGTACCCACCCATCAGTGTTTCACTTTTGTTGCTTCGTGGAATTTGTTTTAATGCAATCCTTACCTATAGTCATAACAAGATAGATCTATCAGTTACCCTTAAGTTCCGTTACTTCCATGTTTGACAATATTTAAAAAATTCCTACTGTGTCTTGTTACCTAAATTTTTGCCTTTTCACATAAAAAATACAGTGTTGGCTCTATAAAAACTATTAGATAATAAAGGCTGAAACAACACCTCAACAGATCTCATTACAAACCATGCTCAAACTGGGATGTTAGGCCTTTTTATTATTTCAGCAAATGTTTGTTCCAATTCTCTTTGCGGGCAATATCATGACACAATGCTTTGCCAAAATATTCTTCCCTGGTTGACTTCTTATCATCGCCGTACGTTAGAAATAGAGCAGCCCCTATTCTCACCATTAGATGAATATAGACCAAACTTTATCATCACCGTACGGTGAAAATAGACAAAACACTATTCTCACCGTACCGTGAAAATAGTCACTCCGAAAAAGAAAACCTTGCCCCCACACTGTTGCCTGCTGAGTGACTTAAAAATTTTGCTACATCATATTTTTCAGGACAAGAAACGAATACCATTGAAAATTAGGGTACGGACTCAGTCTAACCATGGACCCAGTCCATGGTCTAACGCATGCAACAGAAATAGTAAATAAGAAATCGGGGGTGAAATTATGGCTAACAGTCTCTCACACACATCAGAAAATTAGAAAAGGGGCTAATTCCGTGCCTGCTTAGCCTCTCGTGCCATCTTTCTATCTGGCTTGCTTGGGTCTGCTAAGGCCTGCTAAGCAGGCAAGCCAACAAAGCAAGAACACGAGACTTTTGCTGACATTGGTATTAAGATTATGCTCTGAGAAACAGGTCAGAATATTTGTATATCTCTATTTGTATTTCAATGTTGGAGAAATGCCTTGCGCTCCCATAGGACCACAGTGGTTGACATTTGCCAGGCAGGGAAGGAACACCCGAGATGCTGGGCGCAGGGTGGCTTCACGGTGGCAGCGTGTGTATGCCGCCATAGTGCTTCGGTCGGATCCAGTGGTATGCATTCGTGCATCATGTGTCGCCTGCCCCCCGGCGGGCCATGCGGTGTAACGCCGGGAGGGGGAGATTATGGTCGGGCCAGTATCTCCCTTTCAGTCACCACCTATGGTCATTGCATATGGGTGTGTAAACATGTGTGTAAGCTTGTTTGCATGCATCTGTGTACACATATTGTTCAATTGTTGTATCACAATTCTAAGTCTGTAGTATTTGCAGTCAAATTTATATCATGCACGGTCATATCATAGTCATATTATCATGATTTGTATTGTCCTGTGACCCTTGTACATATTATTGTGCGTCTCCGTGTCTGGAGAACCCCTAGATTAGACAATGTTTTGTACTATTGGGCAATCCAGTATAAAAAAAAACGTTTCAACTAAAACTAAAATATACCTCCCGGGGATATACATATGTGTGTGTGTGTGTGTGTGTGTGTGTGTGTGTGTGTGTGTGTGTGTGTGTGTGTGTGTGTGTGTGTGTGTGTGTGTGTGGGTTTGTAACACCCTACAATTGGGGACACATTTCTGTTCTTTCCAAACTAAATGGGGCCATTTTTCAACCGAGGACGTCCCCACTTCTCAACTATTCTGCATATGAAAGAAGTCACACATATCTGTTATTTAAACATCATCTTAAAGTGGCCCCACTTAGATAATGAGGATTGCCCCTGTTGTGCGGAAAAGAACATTGGTTTGTGTCTTTGGTTGGACAGTAATGAAGTGGAAGTCCCCAGTTAAAAGTGTGTGTCCCCAGTTGTAGTGTGTGTCCCCACTTGATGATGTCCTTAGTTATGACTTATGAGGTGAAAAACGATGTATCCCCACTAGTGCCACGCTACAAGTGTGTGTGTGTGTGTGACACGGTATGATACGTTTATTGTGTATAGGCCCCGGGCCGTTACAACTGACTCCGTCAAGATTTTACAATGCTACTTTTTTATGCCTTTCATTGACTGTGGTCAACACTGCTCCTGTATATATAGTCTTGTAAAATAAATGTATAAAGTGTTGATACTCGTGTGTCATTTATAAAATAGGACGTGTCAACACATTAAATAGCACTAAATAATGTAATCAGTTGGAAAATTCAGAGCTGTATACTTGGATTACATAAAAGTAATGTGTGTATATGTATATGTATATATATATATATATATATATATATATATATATATATATATATATATATATATATATATATGTGTGTGTGTGTGTGTGTGTGTGTGTGTGTGTGAATGTGAGGCATCTGCTGGTCATACTTTTCTGAGTCTAAGAGAGAAGCAAATGTTGGCTTCAATGAAATGAAAAAGCGAGTTACGATCCTCATCATACTCATTATATTTCCCAAATGGGAGAAATATATAACTGTACATGTACATGTACGTACAAGCTGTATGACATCATGCAGGTATATAGATGTTGTCAACTTCATCGTGGCGCAGCTGGGCTCGCGGGCCAAACGGACATGCATTGGTGCTCGGGGGGCAACCCATGCCCGCACCTGCACCCGCAACCGCCCTCTCGCGCACCCGCACGGACTGAATCTGTAAGTAACCCGTGGATTGCTCGGGGGCACTTGCTAGTCGTGCTCGCAAATTGTTCACGGGTTGCTCGCGGGCAGAGGTTAAGTTACTTTCAGTTGCTACCGTAGATACATCAATATCGGCATTGGTGTTTATGGATATAGATACGTCCGCAAAAAAAATTTAACTCTAAAAGACAAACGGATATAAGTAAACCGACATAATAGGCCTACTATGATAAGTATGTTCCTTTTGTCTTTATTATTATTATTATTATTATTATTATTATTATTATTATTATTATCATTATCATTATTATTATTATTATTATTATTATTATTATTATTATTATTATTATTATTATTATTATTATTATCATTATCATCCTTGTAAACAATTTCTTTTAAAGGCATTTAATTGCAAACTCCACACAAGAATGAGTCATTTAACCGATAAATTACTCTTGATATGGTTATGTACCCCGTTGCTTCTGTTGTAGTTTTATCGTGACTATTAATTATCATTATCATGTTTTCGGCTGAAAAGAAAGAGTCGTACTGCATTATACATACCCTGGCAGTCTGGGATAATATTGGACCATGTCCCATTCTCTGTGCACGTGGTCATCACGCTTTTTACACCGCCTGGAAATTCGTAGCCGGGTTCACATTTGAGGGTCAGCTGAGTTTGGTATGACCTTTCTTGACTAAACGTCATCATGTATTGCCTCGGTTCCATCACTGGGCAGTTAGTGACTGCATGAAAACAAATTGATAGTTCACGAAACTTTTCCAAATGTTAAAGAAAACAAAATAGATAACTGCTACGGAGTTTGTTAATCCTGTCTGATTCGAAGTCTAACCCTTTCCCCCTCGAATTAAGACAGTCAAGAACTTTCCTTTGTATGGTTTGGCCACCAAGTGCCTAACCCTTGCCAAGGAAAGCTGTTGGCATGGGCAAGTCAAACTCTTTTTGATTACCATTTGTATTAGTTGAAACCACTGAAGCAGACGACATTTGACCATCAGCCGCTGCTGGTCGGCTTAAGGTGGGAAGGGATCATAGATTACAGTCGGATATACGGTTAATAGAAAATCCATGCACCTCCTTTTAATTTCAAACTCTACATGATTGCAAATATATCACTATCTGGACAAATCGTAACCACACACACTCGTCAGTAACTCTTACTCTTATTTTTGCCAGAATAAGACTGAGTAAATCATTTTCGTTTGCTAGCTGTTGCCTTGGGGCGTGCCGCCATGATAGGTATTCTTTACAATTTCCCATAAAAATGTTGACCTCGTTTAATGCCAATTGCGACTGTGGTCGAGTTGTTCACGACTATGGCAAGCCAACAGGGCCATAACGCGGGCCACTACGCGTAGCCGAAGCTCGACTACGCGTAGTGGAAAACATATTCTCGGCAACGCGTAGTGGAGACTGAAATCTGATTGGTTGGCTCGACTACGCCTAGTGGAGACTCGGCAACGCGTAAGACCAATGCGTTATGGCCCTGTTGGCTTGCCATACACGACGCAACTGCTCTTAATTATGATAAGGATGCTAGATTCATATTCCTTGTAAAAACACCCTTCATTCATGTGTGAGCATGCCTATAGTTCCCGAGGAGATAATGGTCCAGGCTAACAGCTTTTCCTCCGTGCACCGAGGAAAGCTGTTGACTCAGTCAAACACATGGCACTGAAATAGGTAACGAAGGACAATACAGCAGACGACAAGTTACATCCGGGCACATTTGAGCGATTTGAGCGGAAACGGATAATATGGGCTCTACCTTTGCATCTCTCAAATGTTGGGGTCCACGCGCCACCGTTTGAACATCTTGCCGTCATGCTCTTCAACCCATTTGTAAATTGGTATCCATGGAAACATGTATACAAAACAACAGTCCCATAAACTCTCATTGTCGAATTTTTTGTTGCGTTTCCTACATCAGGTGCACGGTTGCAATAAATTGCTGTTAAAAGATTTCAGACATGTAAGATGGATATTTCGATGCAGGCTGAAGTGAAATGCAAAAAAGGATATATTTGCTGCATCACAGAACACAACTGACATTTTGTCAAACACACAGAATAAAGAAAGAACATTAATAGACACATACATACATACATACATACATACGTACGTACGTACATACATACGTACGTACATACATACATACATACATACACAAACAAACAAACAAATAAATAAATAAATGAATAATCTGCCCTTTGGTGGTAATAATGAAATTCAAAGATAACTTTTCTTGGTTTTTGTTTTCCCTGCATTTAGCTGACGTGTCAATTTAACTACTTGCACAGATTTCGTACCAAACATCTATCTCAATGCTCTTTTATCGTCTTTTTTTATCACGGTTTTGTCCCTTAAGCTAAATAAGCAACTTTTTTTAATAGGATACTCGTTTACTAATGTAAACCATCCATTTCAACAGAGAGGATTTTCTTCCCCAAACAGTAAAATATCCACAGTGAGCCAGCTGCTGTTCATGTCTGTCTGGCTTCATATTTTTGTCATGTCGGTTGAACATAATACTGTGGCCCCTTGGTAATTGATCTTATTGGAAAGACGTTCTTTACCTGTACAGGGTGGCACTGTGTCATTCCAAGTACCATTTACGCACGTAATTTCTTGCTTTAGTTTCCGCTGTGACCACTGATAGCCCTCTTCACAAGTGTAGACGACCTTTGTACCCCGAGATGCGCCGAGGTTGTCCGGGATGGCAAACTTAACACTCGGCACTGGCGGGCACCGATCCGCTAGAAAATGAATGAAACATATTTGTTTATTTGTTGAATATTTTCAAACTCTTCCTTGCATTATTATAATTTGGGGAAAAGAAAAGAATTTAATTGAAGTTGAAAGAAGAAAAATTCCAAGCGTTATGATTTGGTTAATACTCGATGAACAGCGCAGTGGATTATTTGCATTTGAGGCTTTATTTTAACTGCAATGTTAACTAACAAAACAAAACAGAACAAAAAAAAAAAACACACATACAAAACACCCCCCCCCAAAAAAAAAAAACGTATTCCCTGTTTTATTCAAATTTTAAAAGTTAGATAATAGGTCAAGGTGGTCACCTGCACATTCAAAATCTGTGTCGTTCCATTCCCCACTCTTACCACATCTGACCAGTTTGTCTGCGAGGCCATTATTAAACCTATATCCATAGTTACAGTGATATGTTGTCACTGAGCCATACAGTGTAGAATTGGGAATCTCCATTACGCCGTGCTGTATCTGCGGTGGACTTTGACATTTTACATCTGAAATGTCCAAATTACATACTATTACATATCCACTCAAAAAGAAGTTCGAACCTGAGTTGAGCTGCGCGGAACTCCGGCTCCAGCTCAGGCTCTAGCGGGACCTCCGTGAAGTTGAGCTGAGCAAATCTGATATAAACTGACTGATGTGAGTGGCCAAGTTTTAGAAAACCATGAATTTTAGGCCACACGCAAAAGTATATATATATAATATATATATATATATATATATATATATATATATATATATATATATATATATATATATATATATATATATATATATAGATATATATATACATATATATACATATATATATACATATATATATATATATATATGTATATGTGTAATGAAAGTACAAAATATTACAGGTCAAACATGTGACTTATGTTTACTGCTTTACAATTGTAGGTCCTGGTATTAGGGTTTAGCAAAACAAAATCAAAGCACAGGAAGCTTGAAGGTACAGCCAAGACATCAATATTTCATTGATGTATTACTGATAAAAACATGACTTTATGACCTAGTTTCAATTCAGGACATGTAATTCAGTTTTGTTCTTGTATTCTGAAAAGTCAATGAAGCAAAACGTTATTGAAGAAGATATAAAAGAATAGTGCATGATTATGTCACTGAGACCTACTTTTCTAAAAAGACATACCCCTGGTTTGTGGCACATGTATGTGTTGGTTGCATGAAACTCAAAATTGGTGCCTGCACATATGTGCCATATCCCGTGCCTTATCTTTTGACGTGGTGTGTAATATACATGTCATCACTGCTACCTGAACACGACGCCAAATCAACGAGTGATTCAAAATCAGGAAATGGTACGAGCCATTCTTGTGAAAAATGTAGGTTTACCCCAGGTGCATTAAGTTTGAAGAAAATGCAATCACATGAAAAGTTGGGGGGAAGCCTTTAGTATTACAAAAATACACAAAATGAGGACAAATGCAGCCCCACCTGTTTAACTTATTAACCCTGTCAAGGTCAGAATAAGAAATTCAAAAGCTAAACTGGGGGGTGATAGGTCTTATTTTCAATCCGTAGCAAAATGTTTTCTATTAACATGAAATTCAATTCCAAAGAGTAAAGCAGACGGCAATTTACATCGCGGCGCTTTTGGGGGATTTGAGTGGGAAAGTGCTACGATCTAGCAGTCCCCAGAACGTCATGTGAGTTACGTTTACAGCATTTCTCGGGTAGTGTCGGGGATTTTTCAAAATTGCCTTGCAAAATTTAACCAAGATGACAAAATACTATTCAATTCAAGTGTTCTGGTTCTGGAAAAAATTTACATACACGTATAAGTACTTAAATTTGTCATTACCTGACACCCCCCCCCCCCCCCAATGTTAAGAATAATGAAATACTAGTGCCATCACTCCAAAACTTTGGTGTAAATCAAATCAAGCTACACTCACACCAGGTATGTCGTTTGTGAACGAGCGAGACTTAAAACTACGAAAACGTCATAGTACCACAGAAGAGAAATCGTAGGACCACCTGGTAAACAAATACAGGTCTAGGAGTATCCAGAAGCGTTCGCCCATACTTTGAAAAGAATTTGCCTCGTGCTTTCACAGGAGATTTCTTTTGGAGTTTTGTTTTTGCCCGCGAAATGAACCCAGATACCTTTATATCACCGGGGCGTAACCTATCGAAAATCGTAGATAGAGACCCGCACAATGTACATTCCCAGCGTAAGAAGTAGATATGACTCTTTTTCGTATGTTTGTAGCTATTTGGAAGCGTGAGTTACAGCTTACTCTTCGAATTAGTTTATACATATTATTAAGTTTATCTTCATACACTTACTAGTGCACGGAAGCGGAGTTGGTTTCCAAACATCTGGTGGCGTGCACGACATAGTTGCTCGTGTTGCAAGGTCTGAGAAAATGTAACCTTCCAGGCAGGTCAAGGTTACAGTACTTGTATTGTTAACCTTTGAGGTGTATACCAGTTTTGTATCGGCAATGTAAGGGGGCGGGCCACATGACAACGCTGCAAAGGGAGGACCGACATAATACAAACGTATTTCGTGGATTCCGTGGACAGGTGTGAGAACAATATTTGAAGGATTTATATTGAACTATTTACATTTGCTAGTTTACAGTGTTGCAAAACAAGGAAAAGGGCGTACAATGCCAAATGATAACATTCGCTTACGTGCACCCAACGTACATGCGACGTCATACGAATAATGTCTGTGACGTTATTAGGCCATCATCTCTGCATAGCCAGAGTGCTGCGTCGCCCATTCTGTGTGTGTGTATTTCGTTGAAAACCAAACAGTTGGTCGATAAACAAAGAAGCAAAACCTACCAGTTATCTTTGTTCTTGGATGATTTTTATTCCGAAATGTGGCAGAAGTTGTAATATTGATATAAATATCAGAATTGAAATCCATTGGACCATAACCCGTACGTTAATATTTCATACATGTATTGCAGACAATATACGCAGAAAAAATGTACTTTGAAACGTTTAAATTCAAAGCAATTCAATTGCTTTATCTGAACGTTTCTTTTTTTATGCTGACCAATGGCATTGTTTACGGGAATACGTCTGAATCTTTGAATTGTGCTAATACAAATTGCTATTTGTTTATTGAGCATCTTTGGCTCTTTTGGTCCCAGCTCCTCTGCCACAAGTCCCTTCTAGATAGGATACCCAGTGAACATGAATATTCAAAACACAATAGTATAGATATGACTATGTGCAAATTGTACATATTGCTCAAAGTCGGTGGGTAATAGCACTGTACAGCACATATAATTATCTTTAATACGGGGAAGTGCATATTCAAGTCAACTTTATCGTAGCTGACCCACCCTCCCACCCCAAATAAATACGATTTTATATTGTTCGTAACATGACCGAAGCTGTATCTTGTACCGACAGCTTATACGAGTGTGACCAGTTTTGCAGTAGATGTTTTGGCCATTCAACTGTGATACTACAGATCGCTAACATACTTGTTAACGAATAGACGCTACACCTAAACAAACACTGTTAAAATATTACAACACAAGAGTAGAACCAAACACTATCATCTCACAAATGCCAAACAAATTTACTGTCAAAAACATCTCGGAAAATAAATTAGGAATATGTAAGAAAGAGCGAACTTATACGCTTCGAGCACATATCCGTCTTGAAATTTCAAAACCCACTCAAAATTAAAATATGTTACGGTACATCTTTAGTCGGTTTTCGAGTACGAAACTATCGTTTGGATACTTCCTGCAGCAAATTGGCAAGCAGCAAACCTAGACAAGGATAAACCCGAGAGCTCCAGCTTCCACCAGCCCCACAGGTGATGGTCTGGCTCACGCTGCCGTCCTGCATCCTAAAGCCAGGCAAACAGCGGTAGTCCGCCACTGTCCCCATGGCTGTCGCTGATGTGTTTACATTCGCGTTACTGCGGGGCAGAGGCTGACAGCGACGATCTGTAAAAGAAACGTGCGTACAATACAAGGCAAAATGCCATAATCCTTAATTTGCACATTTTTTTATTGGTGGGTGTTGCACTGACTGGCGACTTTCAGGCAGCGCTCTTGTTGGTTCGTAGCTGACAATCAAAAGTATATCAAGAGTGAGCCTATTATGTATGGAGTCAGTAAACATGCATAGTTCATAATTTAAGTTTTTCGCATTTTTTATCTGAAACAAAACAACTGACTTTAACATTGCACACGTGATGACAGGGCCGCCAGCTTATGTAGACTATGAACACTTCACACGTCTACCGTGCAACACTTTCAGCGCCAAGTTCTGACTGAATCAATATGTACACCTCTCCTTGGCATGCTCTCTGCGTATTAATCGCATGAAAGCTGATGACCTGGACCATTTTATGGCCTCTGCTTCTGTAAGCATGCTGGTACGTCAATAAAAGTAGGCTTTGCAAACAATATGAATCTAGTATCGTCATGTAAATTCACAACACTTTAACTCATTCCTACCTCATGACGCCTCTTCCCGCTAATATTTAAATGTCGTCTGCTAATTATATTTTACTAATTTTTTGGATTACTTTTCATAATTTTGGATGAAACTTGCATGGAAGATCACGCCAAGGAAAGCTGTTGACTCAATATTCCTTCAGGATGGAATGAGTTAATATTGATCAAAATTGGTGATGAAAGAGCTGAATAATTAAATTATATTGGTCTTGCATGACCAATGCGATCAGTACAGTTGATATATGATGAATCCAACCGTGCTTGAGGCGAAACAAAATATAGGTCAACGAGCCCGACATGTGGTCTTTAATTGAACCAGCAACAAAAAAGCAACCATTTTGCCAATTTCGTCTTTACGTGTTGTTTCTATTTATATGTCAACAATTTACCACAAAAATAGATCTAGGTACTTGTTAGTGTTGATATGGCACTCCTTCATAACTACCGCCATTGAACCATTCTTTTTAGGAATGGGGATTTGGTCCAATGGATATATGCGTTTCCCATTTCAGCTAGGCGATTGGTGCCAAAGGTTGTAGGTTTGAGCCCCGCTTGTTCCAAACATAAAATATACACACTTTCTAATTGGGACTTTCCAGGGCAAAAATAGGGAATTGTGGAACTTTATCCTCCCGTCGTAACTTGGACCTTGTATTCTTTAAATTTGAGAAATAAAAAGCGGGGTGCCAGTGATGTATTGCACAACAAAAGAAAGCAATATTAAATCATTGCTGAGGGAAAGCAATTAATTCAATTACAATACAAGCGTAGTATTTCAGTTTTGGGTATAAATTTACTATCCTGGCTTTAAAACAGGAGATTTCCATGAATATTTTTAAATACATTTGCACCAGTGTATTATCCAAAATGCCAGAGCAATATCATCTGACCAAAGGTAATGAAGAAAATCACTGCACGTGGTACATCCTACTCTCCAAGAACGTACAAAACACCAGTCTTGTTTCTCTATCTTAAAACACTAAAAGTACATGATTTACTGTACGTTACTACAGAAAGCCTTATATTGAAAATAAATTTGTGTAATGTTTGCTCTGTGCAGACCAGAATGATTTAATGTACGTAACGTGTACAAGTTTCTAATATCTTGCACCTTGTTCGAGAGAAAATCCCTTATGAAAAAAACCTTGCTTTCAGTCATCTTAGTCGTAATCAAAATCATCGGTTTCATGTGTAGCTTTCCAGTACATTCACTACTTACCATATTGAAGAGACTTCTTCTTACATCTGTTTACGATATCTTCGTGTCGATTGCATTTCATCAATGAAGTGCATTTATATTTGCGGCATTTCAGCCAGATAGGGTACAGTTATAAAACACATCCAAGGTTCTTTTGTTATTTGTCCATTAGATCTAGTTCAATAACGATAATGAGTACGTGCGAATGTTAAATGATGCTGCCACTTTGCATATTGAGTTTTAGAACACCCAAAAATATAAGTAAATGTGGGTAAATTTTTATAAGAAAATATTGTTATCTCTAAAAAATAAAAAAATGTGTAACAAATAAAATTAGGTGAGCTATCTGGGGGCTGTTGACCCCTAAACGCAGGTCACGCGCCCTCCTTGGACAAATATGTGCTTCCAGTTGGTGGGAAATGTCAAGTGGAGCTAAAAGAAAATTCGTACATGAGAATTGCACAGAATGAAAGTGAAATCTTTAATAGTCGCTGAACATGGATAACAGCCAGCGTTATTTAGAGTTACTGTGAACAAAGTCATTAAAGGAAGCTAATACACTCAATGGAACTTTCGTTGTAACTGTTTAAAACAGCAACAGATTTGTAACATGAGCTTGCATAGAAATACGAGTACTTTTATTATTGTCACTTTATTTACCCAGGCTTGCCTAAATGATGCAGATATTCGATAAGATTGATATCGACAGAAGCGACTAGTACTGTTGTACAGACCTTGACATTGTGGCAACTCATTGCTCCACTGTCCGTCAAACAGACACTCTATTGTCACGGCCGTCACCATGACGTCTGTGACGTGTGCAGTTAAAATGGAAGTCTCCGTGCACCAAAAAGTTAGCAAAGTGCCCACTGTTCTATTTTGTGTGGACAGGCGTGTTCCTGGC
Source organism: Hermodice carunculata (assembly GCA_964020975.1). NCBI lineage: Eukaryota > Metazoa > Annelida > Polychaeta > Eunicida > Amphinomidae > Hermodice > Hermodice carunculata. Next base: position 40,321,459 of record OZ026628.1, on the reverse strand, counting down.
TGGACAGGCAGAGCAGGGCACTGAAGCTCTAGGTATCAAGAAAAAGTGGAAGAAACTGACAATAACAACACTCAGTATACAATGCAAGAATAAATCTAGCCAAGTGGGAAATACAAGAAGTCACACGTGGGTTAATGGTTATATTGCTCACATGCTTGCACAAGGATTGATCTGCCCAGGGATGAAGACGATCTGACTTCTTTTATTTCAGACGCAGCTGGCCTTACCTTTACTTTCATACCATGATTATAGTGTATACTTTGCCTAGGTTTATATGAATACTTTTCTCTTTATTTTTCCAAAAGAGATAGTAGCTTTAGCCTACCGGGGTATAGCATGATTAGCTGAAGTAGTTCGACTTAAGTCTTAAGTAGTCTCATGTAGACTTAAGTAGTCACTGAAAGAGCTAATCAATTTAAGTCTAAGGCGTTGTGCTCAGCCTTTTAGAGCCAAGTTGGAGGCAGAATCAACAGCTTTCCTGGGCACTCAGACAGCCTATCAGTCTGGATCCCTCCCTTTTCTCTGAATATATTCAAAGAAAAGGGAGGGATCCAGACTGATAGGCTGTCTGAGTGCCCAGGAGAGCTGTTGATTCAGTCTCCAACTATATATATATAGGCACGGGGATGCCTGATATTCTTACCAGAATTCGAATCTGAGATAATCACGTGCAAAACAGTACAACTGGTGTTGAAATCAGCACTGAAATAGTTAAGACATTTGGCTGTCTCAGACATAGTGTACAATTATGGCTCCTTAATACCTTGTCGGCTTATCTACTTCCATCACCTTATGTGCTAATACAGGTGAGTGAGATTTAAACGTTCGAAAAGAAAATAACAGTGAACTTTTCCCCATGACTAAAGCTCCGTGCATGTTTGGCATGATTATAAACGTAGCTTTGTCTACAGTCCTGATAGGTGTAATTTATTAATAAAATATTGCTGATCTGAAAACTAATTACCAACCTTTACAGGTTTAAAAAAGTACAAGACCAATGCCATAATATATTTTCATGTCAACGTGGTGTATTATATAAAACTGACTTTGGCGCACCATTTTAGAAAGACCTTTTTCGTATATAACATTGTTTCGACACGATGGCTTGTTTACCCCATGCTACACACTTAGTTATATTAAATGCAATTTATACTTTCGCACGCTGGGAGACGGTGCATGTCTTTGTCCCATTGGCCAGTATCCAGACATGTGACTCTGATGCTGGAAGTGTTGCTAGGGAACTTGTATCCCATTTCACAGGTTATGGTGACCACTATCTTGCCATCGCTATCCCTGGTCTTCACTATGGCGTTGGTCAGGCTAGGTGCCTTCGGGCATTGCACAACTAAAAGAATCATACTCGTATACTTTACTTACCCATTTTGTGAGGGAACAAAACTGCCTTTGGCATATCTATACAAATTTAGTAATTATGGTTTCTTTGGCAGGTATTCTTTTTTCATAATGAAGCTCTGCATTTATAAGCAAAACTTCACGTATTTAGCTAATTCATCATTTGCCACGTTCATATTTATTCATTATTATGTGGGTTGTCTTTGCTGAATATTTATCTTAGACAGGAGCCGCTACTCAGAGAGACATGTACGGGTAAAAGGCTCCGAAACATGTTGAGTAGTGACCCGCTGAAGACCCTTTAATGTATTTGGGCTAATACAGCCTATGTCAAAATTTTACAGAGGAACGTGTGCAATATGGACAATAGTACTTCCATATGTATATAGGTTAGCCAGGACAGGTTAGCGTATGGAGAGTAAAGAGTTCGGACTGCAGAATAGGGTAATGACTACTAGGAAGTGGTTCTGGGCAAAAAGACACAAATACAATACAAAATGCAGAAAGCACCATTGCAAAATTCACTGCAAATTGAAAGACTCTTTGCTTTTCTTGTCAAATACAGGTAAACAAACAAAAATGTGGCAGTGGATGACAAGTGCAGACAACATAGTGGCACTCATTGTCTCATTATATACATATATATATATATATATATATATATATATCCCATGTTTGGCCTTCTGCAGCATATATAAAGCAATATGATACGGCCGTATGACCTTTTGTTCCGTATCAGATCGTTCTTATGCAAATTAGCCATGTGTTGTTAGGGTAACAATTGGGGCCTCCATATTTGGCAGGGACTGCTTTTAGGCTAAAAAATATCGTCTGCACCATGTAACGCTGATAAACAAAAACATTTGGTCAGACCTGGAAGTTACTGCTAGGCCTAAATCAATCGTCTGCCCATGCCACAGTTCTGTCTGGTATGTTTTCGGGGGCCAATTTTAAGTTTAATAATGAAAACTGCCACGTTAAAATTGAAGTGAATATCACCGGGGGTGTCACGGCATGTCGTGAAAATACACTGGCTAAAGTTGTCGGTTCTGATACAGGCTAAGACAAGTAGGCCTATCTTATATATATATATATATATATATATATATATATATATATATATATATATATATATATATATATATATATATATATATATATATATATATATATATATATATATATATATATATTATATATTAATTAGAACAACAAACTCGGCGCATATGTACTGAGGCATATTCGAAGTGTATTATGACTTTGCCAAAGGACCTGCACTCAATACCCGCCAATATACTGTGGCTGTAACCACCAAAAGTGGGTCAATTTCTAACCCGTTAGTATGATTGTATCTTTTCGTTAGGAATCTTATTCTCGCATTCACGAATTGATGATGTGCAAGAGGTAATACAGGCTTAAACTTCAATTCCTGGTCATTATTGCAGATCTTGTAATCTAAATTTCAAAACGGTTTGTGCATAAGATACGGGGAAATTGAAGAGAGCTTGTTGTACTTGTAGAATGACACACGCATTATGCATGACAGACGGGACCAGTTTATTCGCGGATGAAAACGCAATTTTTTGAAGTGTAGCACTGCGAACCTGAACAGATATGCGGTTAAAAATGACCAACTAGAGAATAAATGGGCGGCTCCTAAGTCAAACATACATAATATGTATGCATGTAGCTTTAAATCCACTGGAAATGTTCAAAGTACAGCACGACATGCATTGTGTTACATGTGTGTATATATATATATATATATATATATATATATATATATATATATATATATATATATATATATATATATATATATATATATATATATATATATATATATATATATATATATATAATAAGAATAAACTCCCTCTTCAAGGGTGTTACACAGTTCGAATTTAAACCGAGATTTGTTTAATTTATCATTGATTTAAACATATCTTATTGAAGAATACCTAAGTACATATATTCAGTCGGTGCGAGTTCCCA
>OZ026628.1:40276911-40317911 GCA_964020975.1 Hermodice carunculata | reverse complement strand
ATTGGCAAAAGGGGTATTGCCCTACTTAAATCCCTCTTGTTAGGAAAATTACGGTGTGCAGGAAAAGGACAAAACACACAGCAACACACAAAGAAGACATGGACACAGACAAGACAGAAAGTGGGACATAGATTTGGGGTAGTATCACCTAACTGTCAGTGTGTATTTTGGGGTGTGTACAGAAGCAGCAAGGATCACATGTTCAAAGACGCGTGTAATCGAGTTCTAGAATGGACCAAATGAAACTTGTTATAGACCTGGCTGTATACAGGTATGGAACTCTGCATTCCTAACCAATGCCGAAAAATTAAAGTGATTTGTAGCAGATATAACTCATGGAAATCTGTAGAAATGTCACTGTTTACCAAGATAGAACATTCGGGTGAACCAAAAACAGGGTTTGGTGAATAAAGGCAGCAAGACGGGCAACCTAAGTGTGTAGTAATAGACGATGTTGCCTATACTTGGGACAACAGAAAAAGCAAGAGGGCTGCAGAACAGCCCATGTTCGGCTGACCTAGACATTCATAATGCTTGTGGCTCTGTGAACTTGTATAAGGATCAAGGTCACCCAATATTGAGTAAGTCTGACCTTAATGAAAGAAAACTAACATATGCAAGATGAAAGTCTGAGTTCAAGAAGTTCTCAAGTTATGGTAAGAAATTCCTATATGTTGCACTGTGACCCCAGAGGTGTGGTCAAGGTCACCCATGTGCTGTCTAAGCATTACCTTCATAAAGAAACATTAACATATGCAACATGCAGGTCCTAACTCAAAACAGATTTCAAGTTATTAGGTGAACAGTAAATTTCATGTCAGTTGCCTTGTGAACTTGGGAATTAGGTCAAGGACCAGAGATCACCTGAGCAAGAAAACTTGCACAATATAGGCAGTCACTTATTAAAGGTTTACCCCTACCACGTTTGACACAAATCTGGCTAAAAGTACTGAAGTTATAAACATTACAAGAAATTCACATGTTAAACTTTCCTATTAAAATGTTTTTAAAGATTAAAAATATGAGAAATAAAAAATAAAAGAAAAACATAGAAAATAAAATCACTGGAGTGTTCCCATTTCAGCAAACTTGACAGCTACTCACCCAAGGTACATTGCTACAGAGTTTAAAGTCAATCTGTGTGACGGCTTTGGAGAAGAATGTGAATTAGCATTTGGATGACCATTAATTACATGACATATTATTCAACATTGCCACCTAGTGAACAACTGTGTTTAAACCTTTCACAAGGAACATATAACAAAGTTTCAGCTCTGCCTGAGTGATGGCTGTAGAGAAGAATGCGAAATAGCTAAACAAACAAAAATCATAAAAAATAGAAAAAAATTGCAGCGCCACCTGGTGAAAAAATTAGGAACTAGAAATCCATACGAATGTTCCTGTATGACATCAATGCAATTGGGGGAGCGTTTTTTTTTTTCGGTGAAGATTTTTTAAGATTTGCTCCAAAGAAGAACAAAAAATTCTTAAAAGATCCAAAACTCAATGAAGTGCGACCATTTGAGCAAGCTAGGTAGAAACCCACCTAAGGTATACCCCTAGGAAGCTGGCAGTGAATCTGGCCGACAGTTTTGGAAAAGAAGACGCAAATGTGAATTGTTGACGTCGGACGGACGGACGGAGGGATACGGACGATGGACAGAGGACCATTAGATAAGCTCCGGTGATTGACAAGTCAGCTGACCTAATAATGGAATGTATCTTCGTTAGGTGAGCAACAGGAGCAGGCAGGCACTTCCTTGACCTCAATATTGAAAAAAAAAATGCGAAATTAGAAGACTGGCTCCCAAGCGGAGACGGGTGTATTGGATAGCTATAAATCCATAGCCTAAATTAAACAATTGGGGGAATTAGTTGATCGAGATATCAGTTTGTATACTTTGGATTTAAAACTTTGAGGCAACGATGAGTTTCGGGTTTGGAGAGGCAGTTGATCCACAGTCGGACAGTTGAAGGGAAGAAAGGTAAAAAAAAATAGTACGATCGTGGAAGTGGGTAAGATTGAAAGGCGACGAGTATTAAAGGATGGTGTTTCGATAGTAGTAATAATGGAGCAAATTGGCTCTGATAAAGGCTTGTTAACCATTTTATACATTCAGGTTAATTTAGCTAACTCTCTACGTTTGGCCAAACTTTGAAACCAACTTCCTCGTACTGTTTTTCGATACTATTACCATGCATTGCTCCCGTCACGATACGAGCAGTATTAGTTCGAATACATCGAGTCTTTTTGCATCTCATTCAATTATTATTTATCATTCATACATGTATATCAAAATTGTGTAAGTTTTGGTAAAGTTACTATTGTCAAAACTGTAATTAATATCTGAAGGGCAACACATTTTGCAATGTGGATCGGTATACACGGTATGAATTACTGCTAAGTAATTTTTTTGAGTGAGTAAACAGGTACTATGATTGTTCTGCAATTTAGGAATTGATAGACTCAGAAAACACCCTTAAAACATATGAATGCATCGCAAAACGGAAAATACATCATCAATAGAAAGAGATATATAGCAATAAGCCAGCTTACGGTGACAACTGCCAATGACCGGCCTCCATTTTCCCTCATTATTACACGTGGTGTATTGCCTGGTGCGGTGGTCGTTAAACTTGCCTATTGTGCATACAGCCTCCAAAACTGTTCCGGGATGCGTACTGTTTCTTGTGGTGATATTTATGGAAACATTTCCTGACGGCGTTATCTCTTCACAAATGACACCTGAAAGAATAAATACATACACAAAATCAGGTGGGCATTTTTCTAATATTGAGGAAACAAAGCACCTAAGAAAGGGAAGTCATGATCTAAAATATGCGATATTTATATACAAAAAACAGAGGTACATGTATTGACACTGTACAAACTAATTCTGAGAAGGATAAAAGCACGTTTTACACAGTTTTTATATACATTACATACATTTCTATGCATTTTAATGGAATAACATTTAATTGAATATACTTAAAATTAACTTCGTTCAGGTGATCAATCGAGTACTGTTTTCCGACCTTCCTGTTTTCAAAAAAAATCGTGAGACAGAATAGGTTTGGAAGTCAGTCTGCCATAGGGGTTTCTCTTGTTGTTTTATATTACAACAACAAATAATTGTCGCTGTGTAAGGGTATTTACTATGCAAAAGACCACGGATGGTGTGTGCAAATTCAACATACGCTTGCAACTTGGAGCTAGTCCAGCCCAGGAGGAGTTTGCTTCGCAGGTGAATTCTATACCATTTTTTTCCATATAGTACCCTGGTATACATTGATAAACGATCTTGTCGCCGTAAAGACTCCCTTTCAAGGTTACTCGCGTGAAATTGAATTTAGGCTGAGGCCCACAGGAGATGCCTGGAATGAGGTGAATAACAATATTACTTGTATAACATATATGGCCTACAATTTATCAGCTTGTATCGATTTGTGGAAAGAGTTGTTTTCCGAAACCCGTCCCATACCCCTCCAATGACGTAATTTAAGTGTCTCTTCTTGAGGCCCCCCTACCCCACTCACCCCAAATGCATTGGTCAGCTATTAATTTTTTAGTCAACATGCATGTATAACAGTAAGCTTAATAAGCAGTGCTGATGATGTAGTTTTCAGTCAGTACAATTTAACTTCGGATGAGCGGCACGCAGGATCTAACAGCGCATGTTAGATGTTTGGAGAAACTGCAAGCACTCTCAGGTAAGTTTGCAGCAATGTTTACATTATACTCTTCATCAAATTTAGTGTATACAATTGGAAAGACACGTTGCTGTGGCGAAACTCTGCAAACTTTAGAAATCCTTGCTGGAGAATCCAAAACTTTTGAGACTTGAGAATCGGGAAAGATTCATAAAACATTATGTTTAGCCCGGACGTACGTTTACATGTCAAGTTTTTGTTCCATGATCCATCTGCCAGGCAATGGCTGGTCCAATTTCTGTACACCAGGGAGCCATTGACACCATATCCAGCCAGACATATATACATCACAGAATCCAAATACAGAAAAGACGTGCCATTTCTGATTGAGAAGACGGTGAACCCGGGATCTCCACAGGAAAGCCCTAAAATTGATAGAGCAGTATTGATCTAAATTACCAGGAGTAAATTTTGAAACACATCATTTGTGTTTGTCATTCATGGTGATCACTGGTTATATCAGAGTGGGATACCTTCAACCGGTCTAGTCTGTGTTTAGTACATACTACAAATAAGACCCACAACTATGTTGTGATATTCAAGGATATAATTATGTTTGGCTGGTCTGGTCTCTGTTTGGTAAATACTACCACTGGGGCACACAACCGTGTTATGACTATTATGTACCCTTCTCACAATATACTCGGGGATGTCTATGTAATACGTTTACTTTACTTGTTTTCCATATAAATCGCGAAAACCAATGCCACATAAAACAAAATATAAAATGTTTGCATCACCAGTATGACATGAAGATTGCAGGGTCTCATGCTAGGTAAAAGATACCATGCTAAAGGCTTATATTTATAGTCATGGTCACATATCATTTACGTCAATTCTATTATCATATTACGATGCCATTTTTGCAACGATTCCATGTGACATTTTCATGCAAATGATATTCAGATTGGAGTGACTGTAATGTGTGTGTGCTACGAATTAAACTAAATTGCACTGGCATTCATTTGCGGTAACGTTCAATTACCTGCTGTGAATCAAAACTAAAATCGTGGCATTCATTTGCAGTAACGTTCAATTACCTGCTATGAATTAAAACGAGACTTCAATGTCTTAAAGACACAGTATTTATCAATAGCCGACACTGCAAAACAGGAATGTGATTTGTCAGCTAAATCAAGTTAGAACCGTTATGATAATTTTCACGTGAGAACTTTGCAGCAGCATGAATACATCAAACCATGCTATGGTGTATTATACTTATTACACACATTACATAGCATGGTATGATGTAGCACATATTACAGAAAGCACGTAATTGCCAATGGTTTAATATATAATACACACCAAAATGGAGCTTGCTATGGCATAACACACATTCTGCACAGAGCATGTAGCATGCTATGATATAACTCCTGTTAGAAACAGCACATATAATATCACACAGACCTGGCAGCGTACTTTTATGTTGCACAAAAGCCATAAAATGCTATGCCGTAACACGCGTTATACACACCACATCTTAGGCTATCAGGTGACACGCATATTACATGCAACACACATTTTGTGCAATAGAAACACTCGATCAGCTGGGAACATGCCCCTACATATCCTTACTATACCCTGACATTCTTACGTTTACAGTCAGGAAGTCTTGAACTCCACAACCCGTTTGCCAAACACTGTCTGGTCCAGGTCCTTTCTTTTAATGATCCATTGATACCATACCCAGGATAACATGTGTATTGTACAACATCAAGGAACAAAAAGGAAGAACTATTGCGAGTTGAGGAATTTGTAAATTGTGGATCCCCACAGGAAATACCTTCGATATGGAAAAACATGAAAAAAATTAAGCAAATTCTTCTTAGTCACACACTGAGCCTATATTCGTAAAATTAAGCTTTTCAAGTTCGCACTAACAGTCAATAAGACTAGCAAATACTTTGTGATCGCAAAGAATATAAGGGACATACACTTTATGAAAGGATTTCTTTTATCCAAAGATGTTCTATGCACGCTTCCCAGTACTTTAATATTTTGAAATTGTCCCCGAAAACTATTACTATAATTTGTTTGACATAGTAATCATATACGTTGTCTGGTCTATTGACAATAATGTTACAGCATAGGCCTGCAGTCCAGCGACTCACAGTGTCCACTCATAGTCCTGCCATTTACAGTATCTTAAAGAATCATGCACTATAACAGGCGCATACGACAGGGACAACAAGTAGGAGATGATACATGAAGCACTGGTTAAGAGGTATCAGATGACCTACTGTGACCATAGTATGGGTCAGAATAGGTTTTGTGACCTCTTTTTCACCAATGCTGCCCTGTACCTCCTGCCTCTTGGCTTATGCCATTCAAATGGCTGTGTTTGGGGTCCTGCCATCAGCAAGACATTTATTTCTCCGTAAAACTAAAAATGAGCCAGCCTGCACCCTCGCTACCCCTCTGCAAACTTTCCCCTTTTCACAGCTGAGAATGCATCATATATACTTCTGAGACTTGGAAAGAAAGTAAAGTTGCTAAAGTGTTATATTGTCCAAATGACTCCATATGGGGAACAGATCTACCAAATTTCATTTGAGAAGCTCATTCAAATCTCAAGATCAGCGCAACTATTAAGAAAATTTAGCCCTGTGGCCTATAAAGTTATTAAACTGCTGGTTATCTCAGTAATGTAGGTTCTCTAGGATATATACGTTTACAGTCCGATAGTCCAGGTGTCCATGACCCAGTGGCCAAGCATTGACGGCTCCATGTTCTTTTTTCCAATGACCTATTGAGTCCTAATCCGGGATTGCATGTATAGTTCACAACGTCCAAATACAGAAAGGAAGAACCACTCAGCCTTGAAGAGTTTGTCCGGGTTGGGTTTCCACAGGAAATACCTATTTGTAGGAACTGCATAAGTGCTGTGTATTTTTGTTCGAGACAGGAAAATCGATTTTAAGCAAACAGCTTGTATCAAGCTATTATAATTGTTTTCAGAATTTAAGACGAAATTTACACAACTAATGTGGCTGTTATTATGGAGAATTGATAAAACTACAATACCACAAAACCCAACGTTTGGTTACTTGCATTTGTCTTGTTCCCGTTTTTGAATTTGAAAAACTAATATCTGAATTTCATGCTTGTGCCAAAATCAAACAATGCAAGAATCATGCCGTTAGATTAAAATTTATCCATAATGAAATATACATTTGTGAAGTGTAAATATTTCTGTCATATGTTGGACTCAGCTAACTACAGCTACAGAAAGTTTTGGTCTGCTTTAGGTATTGTAGTTAATGAACAGTCTCATTGATATGATGATGAATAATCAGTTTTAATAATGTATCGTAGAAATCTATGGTAATTTTAGAGATGATCATTACCTATAATGATAATGACCAAACATTTGAATTTTTTTTTACCATCGTTAGAAAACATACAAACAAAAACACAAAAAACAAAGGCAAAACTAAACAAGACAAGAGGATTGTGATAGCCCTATGCTCAGCTTAACTAACATGCACAGACTAAAGTTGTTATGTGAAGTATGATATCAAAGTCATTTCTGCCTCACACTATCCTGGTCCCTGCTGCCTAGAGGTACATGTCCCCTTGTCGGTCCTAATAAAAATCAGAGATAAAATCGGAAGACCACTGTTCAACAAATTGAGGTCTAGGGGCTTGCAAAAGTGCCACTATGCAATTTCGAAGCAAATTGCCTGGCCGATTTTCGAATGGAGGTTTTTTTAACATTTTGTAAAAAAATCAACAACCTGAAAACATTTAAAACCAAAAATTGACTGGACTTTGACCATTTTAACAAGTAGTTGCTGACGCTAAGTATATAATTCAGACCACAATACTCATCGCGGTTAATTACACATGATGTACATTTGTATATTCTAGTTTATAAGTAAAGTGTGTTTAGAAGTAAAGTGTGAAGAGTTTTTGTTGATGGTAATATGGAAATAAAGACATAGACCACACAACCCCAGCAACCCCCATCCTCTGAAAAAAAAAATTGCAGGTCCAATCTTGATAAAAAAAATGAGCAGAGGTTTCGCTTGACAAACCACTTTTCAGATTTTACCCCGCCCGCCTTCCCTCTACACCTCAGTCAACAATAATAATTTGACAAGACCATGCATACAACCCAAGCAACCCCCACCCCTGAAAAAAACTTAAGTCCAACTTTAAAACAAATTTGAGCAGAGGCCCCTCCTAGACAAACCACTTTTCAGATTTTACCCCCCTTTAGCCCTACACCTCAGTCCAACCAACTGGTAGGACTGCTCCTAAACTAAACTAAACAATACATGATCACAGGGTTTCTTAATATTATCAGCAGTTCCATGCAGGTGATACAAGAAACAGACATTCATTTTGCCGCTACCTGGGAACATGTTCATTCATTTGCAACAGGTATCTCCAATGGCAAATCAAACACAGATATACTCATCAGTTAACCACATCTTTAATGTGCAAATGTACCTACAAAAACTTCCCTTTAATTGACTGGACTTTGACCATTTTAACAAGTAGTTGCTGACGCTAGGTATATAATTCCGACCACAATACTCATCGCGGTTAATTACACATGATGTATATTTGTATATTATAGTTTATAAGTAAAGTGTGTTTAGAAGTAAAGTGTGAAGAGTTTTTGTGGTTGTCAGTTAACCACATCTTTAATGTGCAATTGTAGTGAGAAAACCTACCTTCAAAAACTTTCCTTTAAAAAGTCCAACAAGATATCAGTCAACAATTTGCAGAATGTCAACAAGTCTGCAATACATTTCCAGTTTGGTGTTTTGATCTGGGTCAAGCATTTTTAAACTAGTTTGCCAAAATACATTGTGACTCACTGTCTGGGTTCCTGAGTTCCTGTGTTGCTGTATTGTACCAGTTATTTGGGAAATTTTCGTAAGTTGCCCAGCCTTAGGTCATAGCTAGGGGTTACTCAAGCCAATGCTCACTATGTCTGATTAGTGTCATATTATCACCCACAGTGGTGCTTGCATGAAGATGATTTTTCTAATTTTCTGTTCAAAAGCTCCACATGCTATACCAACAGCAAATATAAATTGGCCTACATGCATTTGATTCATATTGCTTATATTTTGATAGCGCCTAGTATTAAGATGCCTGGTGATCATTCACAACAACCACAAACATAACAAGTTGTTGCACATGTGCTCTATGTACTGCAATAAGGACAACTACCTAGACACACTCATGCCATACAACATTTCTTAAATAGTGTGGAAGCAGCAAACAAATTCACAAGTATATGATATCTGAGCCATAAAAACCCTATATGTGTCACACAATGATCAGCCTAAGGGCCATTTCTAACTCCTGGTTCTCAAAATTGCTTCAATTAGTGATAAAGTAGCCATACAACCCCGCCCATGAAGACAGGGATAACAAGATAACAAGAAAACAAAACATACTAATCTTTGTTAAATAACAAAGTAATAAAAGAATGTAATCAGCAAAATAAAGTTAATCCTATGTATACCTCCTACCTAAGACTTGCCAACCCTGAAAACTTGAAAGACAAAACAATGCCTATGCACAGCTATTACCTATGATCTACCCACTCTATAAATTTCAAAGGGTTAGCAATGATAGTTTTCAAAATACGGCCCAGACAAAATTTGTTTGAGGTGATTGACCATCTTTCTCAATATATCGTATGCTTACTAATTTCCCGCCACAAGGCATTAGTGTGACGCTAGGTGATCATGAGGTATGTGCGGATCACACCACTGTCACAGACAGGGCCACATGCTCATTTGTCCCAAAACTAGTGATTTTTTGAGAAATTTAAGTTCACAAATTCAAACTGGTATTCATATAGTACTCCCCGAGCCATTTTTAAGAAAAAAAACTCATCTGCCTTTAACAAGTATTTTTTTTCAAAATATTGGTAATATCCCACTTGTCCCCACAGGTACAGACCGTATCTCACCATATCTTGCGAAGTGAGATTAGGCAATCAGGTATGCAATTGTGGTCGGAAATTTATATAAATATCTCATATTAATAAATGAGTGAAAAAATGTAACAAGCCGAATAAAATTATTCCTATGCACACTTCCTATCTAATATCTACCGAGCCTGAAAATTCCAAAGGGCTGGCACTTAAAGTTCCCAAGATATGGCCAGGACAAAATCGTATTTGATCTGGAGGTTGCCTAATAGTTTTGCTTATTTAATTAATTAATGTAAGCAATAAGGCAGACAAAACAGTGCCTATGCACATTTACTGCCTATGATCTACCAGCTCTATAAATTTCAAAGGGTTAGCACTGAAAGTTTAGGAGATGCGGCCCAGACAATATTTGTTCTGGATAAACAGATGGACAAAATGACACAAAGACAGTGCCCATTATCATAAACTCCCCTCCCACACTTCATGGGCAAGGTATAAACCCCTGGTAGAGACTGACCCTAGGTACATTTGTACCAACTTTCAAGTGAATTTACTTGGCGGTTTCGCAACAGAAATAAAAAATGTGAATTTCCATTGCAATCCCCATTTACGTACACAGTAATCAATAAAAATGCATGCATCAAACGACAAGCACTTGAACTGAAACATTAATTTAAAATCAGGCATCACGAGTATCTTCATCTGGTGAACAAACTTGTTTACTCTCCTACTAGCTACATCTGTACCAAGTTTCAAAATAATCTGAGTGACAGTTTTCTGAAAAGAAGTGGAATATTACCTAAACGAAAAAGATGTCACAAAAAATACAGAAAAATTGCAGCGCCAACTGTTAAAAAAATTAAGAAGTAAGGGTCCCGAGGTCTGTCCCTATGCAATTTCGAAGCAATAGACAGGGCTGTTTTGGAGATGATTCTTTAATATTTGGGAAAAAAAAAAACACCATCCCCACCCCAAAAAAGAAAAAAATCATAAAAATACAACAATCAATGCACCATGGCTGCTTGAACAAAACTGGTACAGACCCAGGATATTAACCTTGCCACCAAGTATAAAGTGAAATCTGGTTGACGGTTTTGGAGAAGTCCAAAATTTTAATATGATTTAGATGCCCATTGATTTGCATAGTAAACTACAGGAATGTATGTAGTTGCAGATAAGTATGCAAACGGGAAAATTCGTTGAAAATTAGGTATTCCATAGTAACACCATGGAAAATATGATTGTCGTTTTTTGTTAAGAAATCGAAAAAAGCAAAAACACACAAAAGTTTATATATTTTGTTCTTTAATTGAAATGCCACCTGGTGAAAATAGTAACAAGAGTTCCCCAGAAGTGTTCGTGTGTGATTTTGAAAGCAATTGGATGAGCGGTTTCTGAGGAGAAGAATGTTTAAGATTTGGCAGAAAAAAAACGAAAAATATCATAATAAATACAAAATTCATCGGAGCATGACCATTACAATCAACTTAATGAAGATCTACTAGAGGAACATTGCCACCAAGTTTGAGGTGAGTGTGGCTGATGGTTTCTACGAAGAAGTCGAAAATGTAATTTCCTATTGATTTGCATAGGTCGAAAGTAGCAAAAACATAAAAAGTCATAAGAAAAGAGACAACATTTACAGTGCCATATCTTGAACAAATTAAGGTCGAAGGGCCCCAAGAAGTGTCCCTTTGTAATTTACAAGCAACTGACCACAGCGTTTCAGAGAAAATTTTTTCAAGATTTGACCAAAACATGAACATAATAAATTCATTGAAAATCCAAAAATCACTGGAGCATGACCATTTTGATAAGCTTGTTATATACCCAACCAAGGTACATGTCCACTAAAATTAAAGTCAATCTAAACAGTGGTTTGGGAGAAGTTGAAAATAAGATTTACTGATGTGGGATGACGGACAGTGGTCGACAGCACAGGAAGGACCATACCATAAGCTCAGCTACTAACAAGTCAGCTGAGCTTAAAAAACGTGAAAAAAAATCCATCGGTCCACTCCTGACTAAGTTTCATAAACTATGCTGACATTAATGGTAGCCAGTATGTAAAAGTTCACTTCAGATGAGTAGTGAGCTCATTTTCTCATAGGTCAAGCAATGCAGTTCAATTATTTGGAAAAAGTCAAAGTGCTAATGGACCCATCATCAGCAGAATCTATGTTATACTTTTCACCAAACTAAGATGTACACGAGTTTAAATATCATGCTTCTGTAACTGAATTCTGTAAACTTAAGAACTTGTTGCTAAAGAATCAATAACTTTAGAGACGTGGGAATTAAGCAAGACCTATAAAGCATTATGTGTAGCCCGAACATACGTTTACATGTGATCGAGTTATTGGTCCATGATCCATCTGCTTGACAACGGCTGGTCCAGTTTCTCAACTCCATAGAGCCATTGACGCCATATCCAGCCAGACACATATACACCACAGAATCCAAATACATGAAAGACGTCCCATTTCGGATTGAGAAGCCGGTGAACCCAGGATCTCCACAGAAAACACCTAAAATTTATCAACCCAATTAAATAGATACGTCCTGTGAATTGAAGGGCCCATGCCATATAGAAAACCCCACTTTAATGTTTATCCTTGCCATCTTCATATTCACCATTTACCCATATCACTGTCATTTCGAGATGACATACATGAAAGGATTTTATGCAGCAGTTTCCTACAAATTATACTCATGCGCCTGCACTGAATTAAGACTAGATTGTGCTGATGTTCATGTGCCTGCCACACATAGAAGCTTAATTGCAGGGAGGCTTTGTACCTACTACAAATTAAAACTGAATTGTACTGGCTTTACTGTGCTGACGATGTTCAAAACATGCCTGACAATAACTGTGTTTGTAAATGTAAATTTAAATGCTCCTTCGATGTTTCAAAGGCAACAACACTTCTATCTTTAACTCGCACTGCAAAAGAGGACTGTGAATTATAAACCAAATCAAAGTGGAATAATTGCAATAATTTTCATGAGAACTTTGCTCCAACATGTACACACTGAAGCATGCTATGGTGTAACACACATATTTCACACTAGAAACACCTACCATGGATTGATGTAGCCCATATATTACACACAACACTTAGCATGCTTGGATGTAATGCACATATCACACATAAATTTACAAAAGGGTGCTGTGGTATAATAGATATATTACACACACAACGGAGGTTGCCATGGTGTATCACGCATTCTGCACACCACTATTATCATGCTGTGCTGTTATAAATATGACATACATTTGCTAGGCCTAATCATGAGTGTTAGGTGTAGTTTTATCATATTTATGTCATGTGGGCTACGTTTTTAAGTAGGCCTATTAACTAAGGAACATCATATTCGCTTTATTCCGTAATACATCAGCTCGGGATGTTTGTATTGGAAATGCAAACATGGTGCCGCCAGTTAGCAGAATGACTTGTCCGGGGATTAATGGCACTGAAACAAGTCTTGCGCTGGTTCCCCGCTGATGACCCGATTTTTTAAAGGCTAATAATGCCTAAAACTTTCTTCTAAATTTCAAATTTTATGAATATGATTTGTTCCTTTCATAAATTAATTTGCTATTATGATTTAGAACAATACAGTTTTTCAGTGAATGGTACGGAATAGGACTTTGCTCTTAGAATATCGGACTTGATAGTGTTCAAACGGTACATGGGCTTACAGAATTAGGTTTGTTAAGTTTCTCTTTGTATTAAATACATCACATAGCATATTGTGGTGTAGTACATCTATTACACACAACGCATATCATACTCATGTGTCACGCAGATATCACACACAACACACAATTGGTGCTATAAGCAAGTCAGTTGGCCCTGACTGCATCCCTACATATCCTA
This sequence comes from Hermodice carunculata, assembly GCA_964020975.1. NCBI lineage: Eukaryota > Metazoa > Annelida > Polychaeta > Eunicida > Amphinomidae > Hermodice > Hermodice carunculata. Next base: position 40,304,417 of record OZ026628.1, on the reverse strand, counting down.
GGCTTACTGTATGCAAACGTACTTACGTTTGCAGTCGGGAAGCATGAAACTCCATGACCCATTTGCCAAGCACAGTCTTTTCCAGGTTTGGTTTTTCAGTGATCCATTGATACCAAATCCAGGATTACATGTGTAGTGTACAACATCAAGGAACAAAAACGAATAACCATTGCGAGTTGAGGAATTTGTCAACTGTGGATCCCCACAGGAAATATCTGTGGTGTGGAAAATTATAAATTTAATGTTGCAAAAAAGGAAATATCACATTCTGAGTCTATACTCATAGAATAAAACTTTGCAAGTATATAACAAGAGTTTATAATAATTCTGGCAGAGTATTTGTGATTGCAAATAATGAAGGGAACATATATTTTATGCATTTTTTCTCTTATCTCAGGATTTCCTATTGATGCCTCTCAGTATTTTACTAATTTCATGTCATCATTGACAACCGTTAGAATAATTTGTTTGACATGACAGTGACATATGTTGCCTGGGCCATTGACGATACTCTTACAGTAGAAGCCTCCATCTCAGCGTCTAACTGTGTCCGCAATATAGCTGATGTATTTTACAATTTTTGAAAGAAATATGTGTTATAACAATTCACATTCCTTGTTTGAGGTCTTAACATAAGCAATGCAATTGCAATTGAAGACTTGTGTGAGTAGATATAATATCCACTAATAGGGCCTTCTGCTATTTACTTATGTGGCTTCCTAATATAACCAAATTTACTCGAAAGCAATATTATCCAAAAGGCTCAAAATTTGTACAATATATATTTTGCCATTTTTTGGTGAAAAAATCGAGATTGCAAAAACACATTAAAATTCATAGTTTTCGCTTTTAAATTAAAATGCCACCTGCTGAACATATTAACAACAAGAGTTCCCCAGAAGTGTCCATGTATATTGGATTCAATTGGTTGAGCGAATTCTGAGCAGAAGAGAATTTAAGATTTGGCCGAAAAAAAACTGAAACAAAATATAATAAATACCAAAATCATTGGAGCGTGACCATCCAAAACAACTTAAGGAACATTGCCACCCAGTTTCAGGTGTGTCTGGCTGGTGGTTTTAAAGAAGAAGCCGAAAATGTAATTTCCCATTGATTTGCAAAGGTCGAAAATGCGAAAACACAAAAGTTCATAAAAAATTGACAATATTTACTGTACCACAAATTACCCAAAAGTGTCCCTATGCAATTTCGACGCAATTGGCCACAGGGTTTCAGAGAAGATTTTTTCAAGATTTGACCAAAACATAAACAGACTAAATTCACTGAAAATCCAAAAATCACTGGAGCAAAACCATTTCGATAAACTTAATAAAAAAGAACAATAATTAAAAGAGTGTTGCATTTTTAGGTAAGTTATAAAAACAAGGTCATAAAACAGATAGTAGTGATTATAAACTCGGTTAAGTGTGATGGGAGTCAATTTTCTATCACTAACATAAAAAAATAGGAAGAATACAAACACTGTATTTTTTACATGATGCTTTCTTTATGTTCGTTAACGTACAATTTCATCTCTCTTGCACAAATTATACATGGAGGTGTTCTGCATGTATGAATGCACTCTACAATTGTAATTTCCTCCCTTTTCTCTGAAACTTAGGCATGCCTGAATGTATTGAAGGATGTATTTTTCATGTTCAATAGAATATGTTAATCTGGCTCATTATATACAAAATAGTAACTTCTGTTATGCTTTGGCTATATCTTTTCTGCTGTATTCCTTAAATATACTTTCATTGAAATTGCCTTGTTACAAATGCATTCTTAAATAACGCATTTATTAAGTTATATGACACTGCTTTTCATGTATGTAGGAGGCCAGTGTGAACAACGAGAGGAACTTCACTTCAATGAATAAATAAGTTTGTAGATATACTGAATTTAAAATTCTCCTGGTTAATTGTAAATAATCAAAGATGTCACTGTCTGGGGAACGAAACAACCTTTATGCAGTTTCTGAAAGAATTAAATGAGGGAAATTGTAAAGCCATCAATTCCATTTTAACCTATATATTTTGTCTAAGGTAATTGAATTGTCAATATTTATGGCATATCATAATGGAAGTTACATCTTCTTTAACAAATATCTTATATATGGTGCACTGTCATCTAGTTACCTGGTCACAAAAGTGGGATCTTGATTAAAAGCACACGTCATTTCAGTTCCTCCTCTTTCAGAAAATGAATGTTAAACAGATCTTGAATTACAAAAAAATGTTTCACCTACTTTCGCACCAACTTGGTGCTTTTCATGAGAACTAATGTAATGTCCTTACGTTTGCAGTTGGGAAGCCTGGAACTCCATGAACCATTTGCCAAGCACTGTCTTGTCCAGGTTCGGTTTTTCAGTGATCCATTGATACCATATCCAGGATTACATGTGTAGTGTACAACATCAAGGAACAAAAACGAATAACCATTGCAAGTTGAGGAATTTGTCAACTGTGGATCCCCACAGGAAATACCTGTGGTGTGGAAAATTATAAATTTCATGTTGCAAAAAAGGAAATATCACAGTCTGAGTCTCTATTCATAAAACAAGACATTGCAATACACAACAAGAGTTGATAATAATTCTGGCACAGTATTTGTGATTGCAAATAATGAAGGGAACATATATTTTATGCATTTTTTTTCTTCGTATACCAAGACTTCCTATTGAAGCCTCTCAGTATTTTACTAATTTGATGTCATCATTGAACACCATTTGAATAATTTCTTTGACACAACAACGGCATATGTTGCTTGGGCCACTGACCATACTCTTACAGTAGAAGCCTCCATCCCAACGTCCAACTGTGTCCACAATAGAGCTGATATATTTTACAATTTTTGAAAGAAATATGTGTTATAACAATTCACATTCCTTGTTCGAGGTCCCAACATAAGCAATGGAATTGTTTATCCATGAAAGTATAAAAAATGGATGGACTATACCTCAATACCCCTCGAGCAACGTACATGTACTTGAGGATTTGCGTGAGTAGATTTAATATCTATTAATAGGGCCTTCTGCTATTTCCTTAAGTGGCCTTCTAATATAATCAAATTCACTCAAATGCAATAGTATCCAAAGGACTCAATATTATTTCTATGGATGTATTTTTTATTTTCTGATGAAACAAATTACATGCTGTGGTCGGAGTCCCAATATGAACAAGCAAAATTATTTCTCCATAGAACAGTTAAGTAGCTGGACGGCCGCTTGAATCCCCCTCAGCCAATGTACTGGATGACCTAGATAGGTAGATATGATATCTACTCATGTGATCATGTATTAAAATCAGTCATTCATGAGTAATATTATCCCAAATACTCCATGAGAGAAACGAATATATCACATTTCGTTTCAGAAGCTAACTTTTAGAGTAATTGGTATGATGCTGACACAAAGTATTTGGCAAAATTGACAATTGTGACCTTGAAACACACTCCAGGCCGTTTATAAGCAATAACTAACAAGCGGTCGATTAGAAGATTTTTCAAACCAAATTCGTTGAAATATCTTTTTTACGCTCTGTTATTGTGATGAGAATGAACATGCAGCAAAACGGAACAAGTTTGTCCCTGTGACCTTGGAAGAATATCAATGTTGTTGATATGCAATTTCATAAGTTATTTATATCAAGATTTAACTCACCAAAAGTTTGTTAAGGGGGCTCATTGCATTCTTACTTATTAGATGATACAAGTAAAGATTGACGACCGAATGTATGGCAACAATACTATTTGGATAAATTTGACCATTCGACAAAATCACTGACTAATTTACATTCGTTATCGGTAATAAGTTTAAAAACCAAAGCCGAATCCAAATAATACTATCCTTATCCAGCTTCATTACTGTTGTCTCCATTGCCAAGTATTTTTATGATCTTTGTGCAGCGCAATCGCATTGCATGAAGGAAAACCAGCAACGATGGCAACGCTTTGTTTAAGCATAATTGAGTGGTAGTAAAACTTTTGACATTGTTCAGGATTTTCAGTCTGAGGTCTCTTTTTTTTTGGGGGGGGGGGGGAAACACAAATGACAGAATAGACCATAATTTGAAAAACTGAACCTAATTTCATCATATTCTAGTTAATAGTTCTGCTAAAGCTAGAGATCTTAAACTTATATAATCTTCAAAAGGGAGAAAATATACCGTGACTACATCAAGTCAGCCTCTCCATGTATTAAGGTTTAAATATAAAAAAGGTTATATATGCAACGAATGAAAAGGCATTTATAAACTTGTTTTAAGATTTTGTTTTACACCTTTTCTCACTTAACACTCACAAAATGGAAAAATTATATTTCTATTGAATTCCTAGATCATCAGATCACATTTAAACTTAATCGTCATTGTTGTTGTCCGGGATGAGCAGTGGTGTCTTCATCCAACAATTAAGCCAAACATCGAGTACTCACGACAAGAAATACAATTATTGTATTTATGACTTATGACAATGTATATTTTGAAGTGTACCGATAATGCAAGTTTGGGATCCGTAAACAAATGATTCACGCAATTGACAAATTGTATCTATAGTTATTAAAGTGCTGCTTAGTTCAGTGATATAAGCCATGTAGGATATTTACGTTTACAGTCAGGTAGGCCAGGTGCCCATGACCCATTGGCCACACATTGCCTGCTCCATACTCTTTCTTCCAGTGATCCATTGAGTCCAAATCCGGGGTGGCATATATAGTGCACAACATCCAAGAACAAAAAGGAGGAACCATTCAGTGTTGAGGACTTTGTCCAGGTGGGATTTCCGCAAGAAATACCTAATTACAGGAACAGCCTTTAGTTCCATGCATCATTTTCAGAGGAAGGAAACCCCATTTTAGGCAAATATCTGGTATATGGTTGTTTGCAGAATTGAACAACAAATCAATGTAACTAATGTGGTAGTAATTACGCAGAACATTACATACTACAGTACTGCAAAACCAACATCTGGTTAATTGTACTTATACAGTTTGCCATTTCAAATTTGGACAACCAATAGTTGACTGCCCTGCCCAGATAAATATTGAAGACTTGATTAAAATCATTTGCGTTGCTTGTATGCCATGTAAGGTAGGGTGCTGATGCTGATGTTACATAGAAAACACAATCTAAAACATTTGCATTACTTGTATGTCAAGGGAATAGCATAAATACAGTGCCATACAGATGTAAAACTTTTCATTACTTGTATGCCACTTGAATTATGGCACTGCCAATGCCACTATGAAAACACGATGTAAAGCTTCCACTTTATTTTTTCAACATGTAAGTTGCAAAGAATCCACGCTAAATACAGAACAGGATGTAATACATTTACATTACTTCTATTCCATGTGACTTGCAAAATGTAACAACACATAGAAAACAAAATGTAAAACGTTTATGTTACTGGTATGCCATGTGAACTGCAGGGCACATGCCACTTGGAAGATACCATTAATTCTGAAAGGGTTTATGTTTACCCTCTTTTTCATATATATGAATTAAAACTAGTTTGCAGTAATGGTCATGTAACCCTATAGAATTTTAATTATAATACGCCGATGCTATGTATCTGCCACCACAGTGATCATATTCCTGCTGAGAATTAATGCTAGATTTCAGTTACCTTCCTATGTATGTAATGCTAATCTATAGAACTTCACAGATGGTATGCAATCATAAAGGTACATTGTGATACTCCTTTAACCTTTCAAAGGCGACAGTATTTATAGCAGGTCACACCACAAACACGATTGTGAATTACGAACTATATCATGCCACAAGAATTACCATAATTTTCACGTGGGAACTTTGTTAAAGCACATACACACCCAAGCATGCTATGGTGTAAAATACCTATTCCACACAGCACCCAGCATAGTATGATGCCACTTGTATATTTAGAGGTTTCATCATGGCTAAATCAGTATCCTACCCTGTACAGTTCCCCTGAGAGCCTGTATCCTACAAAGACCCGAAGGGTGGAGGGAGGATACAGCTCGAGGGGGAACTGTACCGGGTAAGATACTGATTTAGCCATGGGATGATCTTTGTATCCTAAATATATATGCCATAATTAGACGAAAAAGGCAAATGCAGCTTTTCCAGGGATTATGTAAGATGCTACATACCTATTCAGTAGCCAAAACATACAATATCTGGTTCGTAATTTTGTTTCAGAGAAGCCCACCTCCCCTTCAGGAAGAAATAGGCCTAAACTACTGTCCTGTCAGGTCATGCATCTTGTGCGGCAGGCACCCTTGCAACGTTAGTGATGTCATGGCGCAAAACGTCATTAGAGTCGCTGTTTCCGCAAATGTAGAACGTGAGGGATATACTGACTTTCAATGTTCTTTAAATGGGGAGATTGTATTTCCCTTGGGAGGATACTGGCTGTTGCTAGTGTAACATTATCCATGTGTTCCAATTGGACAGTTTCAGTATCCTCCCTATTTTGGTGCCGGTATGTCCCCTGAAAGACACTGTGTGCTACAGGACTAAAATTGCAGTATGAGGGCAGTTCTAACACTACATTTAGGACACACACACACACACACACACACACACACACACACACACACACACACACACACACACACGCATATATATATATATATATATATATATATATATACTGAACCCCAATGAAAAGTATCCACATAAAAAAATTAACACATTAATTTTGTAAGTTACTAAGTACTGTGTGTGCATATATGCATGGTTTGGAGCCTACATCAGGGTCATTCAGGACAACTTTTTAACTTTTGCTAACTTTTGCTGGGTTGTTACATAATGCATGTGACTTTTGTGCACCGAATATGGCTTCTGACCACCACTCCTATTGGATGGCTAAAATGACCTGATGTTTTCAGTGGCTTTAAAAAGGGATGTTCAGCCAAGAAAAAAGCCAGTGGTCTCAGGTGTGTTGAGGCGATCATGCCGCGTCTGAGCCAAGGTCAAAGACACCATGCTTTGGGGCTTGCAGAGGGTGGAGTCCCAATCACTCAAATCGCACAAAGAATGGGGTGTACTCGGTGCACCATCCAACGACTAATTGAACGGCAACAAGAAACTGGATCCGTAGATGATCGGCCTAGGCCTGGCCGAGAAAGAGTGACAACACCTGGCCAAGACCGTCACATCCGGCTGATGCACCTGCGAGACCGTTTCCGTACAGCAGCCCAAACAGCCCGTGAGACTCAAGGGGTGAATCACCGTCCTGTCAGTAGTTCTACTGTGGAGAGGCGACTGAGGAGCAGTGGCCTAACAGCCAGAAGACCTTACAGGGGTAACCTGCTGACCCAACCCAGAAGAGAAAGACGACTGCAGTGGTGTAGAGCACACTCCAGGTGGACTCGCCAGCAGTGGAATACCGTCCTTCTTACTGACGAGTCCCGTTTTTGTGTCAGCAGAGCAGATGGCAGAGAACGTGTGTGGCGCCGGACTGGGGAGAGATATGCAGATGCCTGTGTCCGTCAGGCAGATCGATGGGGTGGACCCTCTGTCATGGTGTGGGCAGGCATCAGCAACCGCTACCGGACACCCCTAGTGGTCATTCAAGGGATCCTCAATGCTAGGCGGTACATTGATGAGGTGCTGGAGCCGCACATGGTCCCATTTATGGAGCAGCATCAAGATCTGGCAATCTTTCAGCAGGACAATGCACGTGCACACTCTGCAAGATTAACAATGAACTTTCTCAATGAGAACAACATCAATGTCATGGAATGGCCAGCGTTCTCACCCGATCTGAGCCCTATTGAACATTTGTGGGATCAGTTAGGCCAAGGTATTCAACGGAGGACACCTAGGCCTACTACCCGAAACCAGCTGATCCAAGCTCTGCAGGAAGAATGGAATAATGTTCCCCAACACAGAATTCAAACCCTGGTCAGCATTATGCGCCGCAGATGTATAGCATGTGTTGATGCTCGAGGTGGCCACATCCCATATTGAACAGAAAAATTTGTGTGACTTTCAATTAGGGCAGTTAATGACATTTTTTGCCTGTAAGTGACGTTAATGTCGGTAGAGCGTGACATTATTCTTACGCCAGAAAAGTGAATGCTTTGTTAAGTTCTAAGCACGTCTAGGTATGAAATGTTTCAAGTATAAACAATAAAATACTTCAAAATTGGCATGTGGATACTTTTCATTGGAGTTCAGTATATATATATATATATATATACATATATAAGGCACAGCACATGGCATGTTCTGGGGAAATACACTTATCACACACAAAACACCAGGTGATTTATGTAATATACATATTACATACAACGGAAGCTCGGTATGGCAGACATTTTCTGCACATAGCACCTGGCACACTGCGATGAAACACACATATTGCATCCAGCACAAAGCATGGGTGGATACACCTCCATGTATGGCACATATTGCGTATCACGCATCTGTGTAACACACACCTTGCACGCAACACACAACTGGTGCTATTGAACCATTCCATCAGTTGTGAACTCATCCCTACATATTCGTACAATATGCTCATGTTCTTACGTTTACAGTCAAGAGGTGTAAAACTCCACGACCCATTTGCCAAACACTGTCTGGTCCAGGTCCTTTCGTTTAACGATCCATTGATACCATATCCAGTATTACATGTGTAACGCACAATATCACCAAACAAAAAGGAGGAACCAATCCGAGCTGAGAAATTTGCGAACTTTGGATCCCCACAGGAAATACCTTCGATGCAGAAGAACATAAAAATAATGAAACATGAATCTGAAGTCACATTGGGAGTCCATATTCGTAAAATTAGGTACAAGTACACAACAAGAGATTATTATTATTCCGATATGATTATGATATTTTGCGATTGCCAATAATCATGCTGTGTACAATTCAGCTAAAAATACCCGACTAAAAGTCATTTCGTAGGGTGGTTTTTACCCCCATTTATCTACGCATGCCTAGTCTGCAGGGGTAAGACTTGACCTGGACTTCAGACAACACATAGTAACGTACTCTAATTGCTATTATCGAATTATTGAGATATGTTTTTTGTCAACAGATTAGGGACTCTAGTTAGCTTCATCCAGTAACGTTTCTTTTCAAATTAAAACAAAAATGTGGTAATGATGATAATTTTCAGAAAATACTATATTGAAATAACACATTGATGATAAAAATTCCTTAGAGAAAGTGAAGTTGTACATCTATTTTGTACCATGAAGTGAAGGAACCTGGGTTAGCAGCAGCTGTTCTAGAAATTAAGATATCAAGAGAAGGTGACATAAAAGCTGGTCGAGAGTTTGTGCATAGTGATCAGCGCCTGGCTTCAAAGAGTGTTGGATTTGGGGAGGGAAAAAGCGAAATGGGGCTAAAATGTATCTTCTTTGTAGCTTAAGTGTACACATTATGGAGAGAGGTATACATTTTATGGATGAACTTCATCATTTATCCCATGATTCCCTCATTTACAGGGATTTTTTTTTTTTTTTTTTTTTTTTTTTTTTGAAAAGCTGCCCTTAACACTTTGAGGGTGAAACGAGCACAGGCGACGACTTTGGAAAGCATAAGAGGTCTGAGCATGGCCGAGCGGGCCAGATCGCCCCTGGAAAGGGTGTTGCCTCTCAGAGGGAAAATCTGTTGATGATGTTATGACAACTTTTTGAAATGAGACGATCCCTTCGTTCAATCATTGTGGCTACATGAGATGACAATTATTACTGATCTCTTCAGCACTGGCTTCTCCGACCGCTCAATTGAACTTCGAGCAGAGCTAAAAGGCCTGGTAGAAGCTGTAGCTTCCCGACATTGCCGATATTTGTCTAATCAGACATGAACAGTGCCATGGCATAGAGAAAGCATACTGACTAATTGATTACACTCACCATGGTACCTTCAAGATGTCAAAGTCTACGAGAAGTTGTGCAGTTTGCTGCCAAAATAGTTGGACGGCGTACACTTTTTGACGATCAGGTGAAAACTATATCAAACTATGATCAAGCCAAAGATTTTTTGTTTCACTGCCTGCCAGAACAGGCAAGAGTCTAGTCAAAACCAAGGCACCGTCCATCTCTGGCTGGACTAAATATCACTGGCAATATCAGGAAGATACTGCATCAACCATACAATAAGTCAAATATGGCTCAGCACCAATTCAGCGGCAGGAGGTGCCAGCACTGAAGATTTTGGTAATAATTGTGTCCACAAAAACCCATCATATATTTTTTTCCACTGGACACGCAATTCCCTCTGCAGGATGCAATCTGACCCATTTGGCCATGTCTAGACCTCGTTTGCTTTGCAAACTCCTGGTCCATGGTCGTTTCGCCCTAAATATATTAAAGACGGCTTTTTCCAATGGCAGCAATTTCCTGTAAAAGACGTCTCCCAAGTCTAGGGAGTTACTGGCGAGACCAGTTAAGTGGTCCCAGTCTTTATTTCTGAATAACAAAGGAAAAAATATAACACTTTGATAAAATAAAGCTATGGCTAAGTAACAGCTTTAAATATGAAAGGGTCATTTATGCAACGGTAGAATATGCATTCATTAAGGTTTATATATAAAAAGCTTATATATGCAACGAAGGAAGAGGCATCTAGATATACTTGTTTTTAGATTTTGCTCTACTCCTTTTCTAACTAAACACTCTCAAAATGGAAAAAAAGTAATTTTCTATTGAATTCCTAGATCATCAGAGCACCTTTTAACTTATTCGTCATTGTTGTTGTCCGGGATGAGCAGTGATGTCTTTATCCAAATTAAGCCAAACGTCGAGTAATCATGACAAGAAATACAATTATTGTATTTATGACGTATGACAATGTATATTTTGAAGTGTACCGATAATGCAAGTTTGGGATCTGCAAATGATTCACGCAATTGACAAATTGTATTTATAGTTATTAAAGTGCTGCTTAGTTCAGTGATATAAGCCAGGTAGGATATTTACGTTTACAGTCAGGTAGGCCAGGTGCCCATGACCCATTGGCCACACATTGCCTGCTCCATACTCTTTCTTCCAGTGATCCATTGAGTCCTAATCCGGGATTGCATGTATAGTGCACAGCATCCAAGTACAGAAAGGTGGAACCATTCAGTGTTGAGGACTTTGTCCAGGTGGGATTTCCACAAGAAATACCTAATTATAGGAACAGCCTTTAGTTCCATGCATCATTTTCAGAGAAGGGAAACCCCATTTTAGGCAAATACCTGGTATATGGTTACTTGCAGAAATGAACAACAAATTAATGTAACTGATGTGGTAGTTATTACGCAGAACATTTGATACTACAGTACTGCAAAACCAACATCTGGTTAATTGTACCTATACAGTTTGCCATTTCAAATTTGGTCAACCAATAGGGGACTGCCATGCCAGGGTAGAAATGAAAGACTTGATTAAAATCATTTGCGTTGCTTGTATGCCATGTAAGGTAGGGTGCTGATGCTGATGTTACATAGAAAACACAATCTAAAACATCTGCATTACTTGTATGTCAAGTGAATTGCATAAATGCAGTGCCATACACATATAAAACTTTTCATTACGTGTATGCCATTTAACTTTGGCACTACCAATGCTACTATGAAAACACGATGTAAAGCTTCCACTTTATTTTTTCAACATATAACTTACAAAGGATCAATGCCAAATAGAGAACATGGTGTAATACATTTACTTCGCTTGTATTCCATGTGACTTGCAAAATGTAACAACACATAGAAAACAAAATGTAAAACGTTTATGTTACTGATATGCCATGTGAACTGCCGTGCACATGCCACTTAGAAGATACCATTAATTATGAAAGGTTTTATGTTTACACCCATTTTCATATAAACCGTTTATGTCATCTTAACTGTCATATCTTCATATTGCAATACCTTCTTAAAATGATTCTGTGTGACTTCTTTGTCTGAATTTAAACTATTTTACAGTACTGGTCATGTGCCTCCTATAGAATTCAATTATAATATGCTGATGCTATGTACCTGCCACCAATTAAAACTGGAGTGATCTGGTGATCATATTCCTGCTGAGAATTAAAGTTACATTCCAGTTACTTTCCAGTGTATGTAATGCTAATCTATAGAACTTTAGAGATGGTACGTAATCATAAAGGTACATTGTGATACTCCTTTAACCTTTCAAAGGCGACAGTATTTATAGCAGGTCACACCACAAACATGATTGTGAATTACGAACTAGATCATGCCACAACAATTACGATAATTTTCACCTAAGAACTTTGCTAAAGCACTTAATCACCAAGGCATGCTATGGTGCAACACACCTATTCCACACACCAGCCATCCTAGTATGATGCCACTTGTACATATATATATATATATATATATATATATATATATATATATATATATATATATATATATATATATATATATATACATACACATTTACAATAATTACATATATATATATATATATATAAGGCACAGCACATAGCATGTTCTGGGGAAATACACTTATCACACACAAAACAACAGATGACTTATGTAATACACATATTACATACAACCGAAGCTTGGTGTGGCAGATTTTAGCTGCACAGAGCACCTGGCACACTGTGATGAAACACACATATTGCATGCAGCACAAAGCATGGGTGGATACACGTTGCGTATCATGCCTCTGTGTAACACACACATTGCACACAACACACAAGTGGTGCTACTGAACCATTACATCAGTTGTGAACTCATCCGTACATATTCGTGCAATATGCTCATGTTCTTACGTTTACAGTCAAGAAGTGTGAAATTCCACGACCCATTTGCCAAACACTGTCTGGTCCAGGTCCTTTCGTTTAATGACCCATTGATACCATATCCAGTATTACATGTGTAACGTACAATATCACCAAACAAAAAGGAGGAACCATTCCGAGCTGAGAAATTTGCGAACTTTGGATCCCCACAGGAAATACCTTCGATGCAGAAGAACATAAAAATAATGAAGCATAAATCTGAAGTCACATTGGGAGTCCATATTCGTAAAATTAGGTTTACAAGTACACAACAAGAGTAGATTATGATTCCGATATGATTATGATATTTTGCGTTTGTGAATGATCATGCTGTGTACACTTCAGCTAAAGATACCCGACTAAAAGTCATTTCGTAGGGTGGTGTTCACCCCCATTTCTCTTCGCCAGCCTTGACTGCAGGGGTCAGACTTGAACTGGACTTCAGACATCACATAGTATCGCACTATAATTGCTATTATCTAATCATTGAGATAGGTTTTTAGTCAAGAGATTAGGGACCTCAGTTAGCTTCATCCAGTGACTTTTAACTTTAAACTTAATCGTCATTATTGTTGTCCGGGATGAGCAGTGATGTCTTTATCCAAATTAAGCCAAACGTCGAGTAATCATGACAAGAAATACATTTATTGTATTTATGACTTATGATAATGTATATTTTGAAGTACCAATAATGCAAGTTTGGGATCTGTAAGCAAATGATGCGAGCAATGGACAAACGGTATTTATAGTTATCAAAGTGCTGCTTAGTTCAGTGATATAAGCCATGTGGGGTATTTACGTTATTAGTCAGATATGCCATGTGAACTGCCGTGCACATGCCGTTTAGAAGATACCATTTACTTTGAAAGGGTTAATGTTTACCCTCATTTTCTTATACACCGTTTTCTTCATCTGAACTGTACTATCTTCTTATTGCAATACCTTCTTAAAATGATTCCGTATGACTTCTTTGTATGCATTAAAACTAATTTGCAGTAATGGTCATATGCTCCTATAGAATTTTAATAATAATACGCTGATGCTATGTACCTGCCTCCAATTAAAACTGGAGTGCTCCTTTGCACCAAGGCATGCTATGATGTAATGCACCTATTCCACACAGCACCCAGCATAGTATGATGCCACTTGAATATATATATATATATATATATATATATATATATATATATATATATATATATATATATACATGTATATATATATACGTATATATATATATACGTATATATACGTATATATATATATACATATATATAAACATACATGTATATATGGATATGTATATATACGTATATATATACATATATACATATATATACATACATGTATATATATATATATATATATGTATATATATATATATATATATATATATATATATATATATATATATATATGGCACAGCACATAGCATGTTCTGGGGAAGTACACATACAACCGAAGCTCTGTGTGGCAGACATTTTCTGCACAGAGCACCTGGCACACTGTGATGAAACACACCCATGCATGCAGCACAAAGCATGGGTGGATACACGTTGCGTATCATGCCTCTGTGTAACACACACATTGCACACAACTCACAACTGGTGCTACTGAACGATTACATCAGTTGTGAACTCATCCGTACATATTCGTACAATATGCTCATGTACTTACGTTTGCAGTCAAGAAGTGTGAAATTCCACGACCCATTTGCCAAACACCGTCTGGTCCAGGTCCTTTCGTTTAACGATCCATTGATACCATATCCAGTATCACATGTGTAACGTACAATATCATCAAACAAAAAGGAGGAACCATTCCGAGCTGAGAAATTTGCGAACTTTGGATCCCCACAGGAAATACCTTCGATGTTGCAGAACATAAAAATAATGAAGCACAAATCTGAATAAATCTAACCGGCTTTACAAGTAAGGTACAAGAGTTCATTATGACTCCGATACGATTATGTTATTTTGCGGTTGCAAATAATCATGCTGTGTACACTTGAGCTAAAGATACCCGGCCCACAGCCATTTCGTAGGGCAGTTTTCACCCCCACTTCTCTTCCCCAGCCTCGACTGCAGGGGTAAGACTTGACCTGGACTTCAGACAACACACAGTAACGTACTCTAATTGCTAAAATCTAATCATTGAGAGAGGTTTTTATTTAACTCTAGGGACTCTAGTTAGCTTCATCTAGTAACGTTTCTTTTCAAATTTAAACAAAACTGTGGTAATCATGATAATTTTCAGAAAATGCTATGTTCAATTAACACATCGATCATACAAATTCCTGAGAGAAAGTGAAGTTGTACATCTATTTTGTACCATGAAGCGAAGCAACCTGGGCTAGCGGCAGCTGTTCTAGAAATTAAAATATCAAGAGAAGGTGACATAAAAGCTGGCTGAGAGTGTGTGAGCAATGATCAGCGCCTGCTTCAAAAAGAGTTGGACTTGGGTAGGGAAAAGAAAAATAGGGCTAAAATATATATTTTCTTTGTAGCTAAGGTGCACACATCGTGGAGAGGGGTATACATTTTATGGATGAATTTCATCTATATATCCCAAGATTGCCTTTAGGTGAAGTCCAGTATCTTGGAGCTTTTTAAGTTCTTCTTGGAAAAAAACAACAATCTTTGTTTGACAACACAATGAGCTACCTTTCCTTGTCCATTAACCGTTTTGCTACAGTATAAGCCTGCAGTCCTGCGTTTGACCCTTTCCACTCATATTGTTGATATTTTTTACAATATTAAAAAGAACTATGCGATATAAAAATCTGCATGTTGTTTAAGGGAGTTTTAACATGCGAAAGACACTTATTTCTCCATAAAACTACAAAATCAGTCCTTCTGCGTCATGAATGCCTCTCAGCGAATCAGCACATTTTCCTAGGTCAGTAGACATGATATCTACTTAGCTGACTTTGATCGAAGTCAAGGGCACTCAAGTACAGCATTAGCCAAAGGACTCAATAATAGAAACAAGTGCCACATTTCATTTGAGAAACTCATTCAATTTTAAACGTATCTGGGTGACACTGCTACAATTTTTAAAGTTTACTTTTGACCTAGAAAGATAATCAGGGTCCTTTCTATGTGATCACATTCAAGCTGTCTATTAGAAGGCTTTGCATTAGAGCTATATATGCCAGGGCTCTACACATCACATTTGGTTGAGAAGATTGTTGCACTCTTACGTTACCGCAATAATATCAAATGAAGACAGCAGACAGTGTCTTGGCAATGACACCCTTTGGGAAGTATTTCTTCAGCGGGTAAAAAATACGGACTAATTTACATCGATTATTGAAAATTATTTCAGTGACGATAGCACTGTTTCCAAACTAGCAGATACTATCATAATCCTCCTCCATTACTGTTGTCATCGTTAACAGGTATTCTTCAAGTTTTTAAGAAGCACAATCACATTGCACAAAGAAAAAGCAGGAACAAAGACAATTGCATTACTTGGATCGGACATATGAAATGTCTTCATATAAATTTAATTAAATGGTAACTAGACTGTGGAAATCGGGTTTACAGGAATTTTTTTTTTTTTTTTTTTTTTTTTTTTTTTTTTTGGTTTTGTTTTGTTTTTGTTTTCTGTTTTTGTTTTTGAAATGCTGCCCTTAACACTTTGAGGGTGAAACGAGCACAGGCGACGACTTTGTAAAGCATGCGAGGTCTGGGCATGGCGGAATGGGTCACATCGCAGCTGGAAAAGGTGTTGCCTCTCAGAGGGAAAATCTGTTGGTGATGTTATGACAACCTTTTGAAATGAGACGATTCGTTCGTTCATTCATTGTGGCTACGTGAGATGACAATAATTACTGATCTGTTCAGCACTGGCGCCTCCTCCCGCTCAATGGAACTTCGACCAAAGAAGGCCTGGTAGATGATGTAGCTTCCCGACATTGCTGATATTTGTCCAATCATACACGAACGGTGCCAGTGTATAGAGAAAGCATACTGACTAATTGATTACACTCACCATGGCACCTTCAACAGGCCAAAGTCTACGAGACGTGGTGCAGTTTGTTGCCAAAATAGTTGGACGGTGTACACTATTTGACGATCAGGTGAAAACTATATCAAACTATGATCAAGGCAAAGATGTTTTTGTTTCACTGCTTGCCTAATCGGGCAAGAGTCTCGTCAAAACAGAGGCGCCGTCTGCTTCTGGCTGGACTAAATATCACTGGCAACATCAGGAAGATGCCGCATCAACCAAGTCTTCAGTCATATCTGGTTCAAGCACCAATTCAGTGGCAGGACGTGCCAGCACTAAAGACTTTGGTAATAATTGTGACCCCAATTGTGGCCATATGGAGGAACAAAAAAAACCCATCTCATTTAAGAAAGTTGTGATAACATCAGCAGATTTTTCTACTGGACACACAATTCCCTCTGCACGATGCAATCTGACCCATTTGGCCATGTCCAGACCTCGTTTGCTTTGCAAACGCCTGGCCCGTGGTCGTTTCACCCTCAATACATTAAAGACGGCTTTTCCAATGGCAGCAATTTCCTGTAAAAGAGGTCTCTAAAGTCTAGGGAGTTACCTGCGAAACCAGTCTGCCAGTCTTTATTTGTGAAACACAAAGGGCAGAATATAACACTTTGATAAAAATAAAGCTATGGCTATGTTACAGCTTTAAGTATAAAAGGGTCATTTATGCAACGGTAGAATAAGCATTTTTAATACTTGTTTTATGAACACAAAATTGTTATTTCTCCTTTTGTGTTTCTCTTCTAAAACGTTGTTTGCGACAGATTGCTTTTTACTCACCGTCCAAAAAAAAACGTGCAAACAAACAAACCAGACACAAAATTGAAAAAAAAATGCCATTTTGTACATTAGGTTTTAATTTAATCAACTTTGTTGCTGTCCTAAATGAGCAGTGATGTATTTATTCAACAATTAAACCAAGCAACGAGTACTCACGATAGAAAATGCCGGTTTTTTATAAATTGAGCGCATGTTCTGAAACCCTATGCATGTTTCAAAGTGTACTGATGAGGCAATCTTGGAAACTGTAGGCCTACACACATGATGCACACATTGGATAAATATCATCATTCATCGAGTTATTAAGCTGCTGCTTAGCTTAGCTACGTAAGCTATGTAGGATATTTACGTTTACAGTCAGGTAGACCAGGTATCCATGACCCATTTGCCGAACATTGGCTGGTCCATTTTGTATCTCCCAGTGAACCATTGATTCCGAATCCAGGATGGCATGTATACTGCACAGCGTCCAAGTACAGAAAGGCGGAACCTTTCAGTGTTGAGGGGTTTGTCCATGCGGGATTTCCACAGAAAATACCTATTTATAGGAACAGTGTTATTGCTGTGCATTGTCGAAGAAAGGGAATATGATTTGAGCAAATATCTTGAATTAAATTGTTGAGATTAAGATTATTTTCAGGATTTAAGGACGAAAGAAAGTAACTAATGTAAATATTATTACGGAGAACATTTAATACCACAGTATCACACAACTAACATTTGATATCTTGTATTTGTATAGCAACCATTTGAAAATGGATCTGGCAATATTTGACTTTCACAACCTGGGAAAAAATTCTTTAATGTGAGAACTTTTCTGTGTGATGAAATATCTCTGTAATAAATTATAAATTTTCGAACTGTTAACGTTTCTGTCAAATTTTGGATACGGGGACATGTATATATAGGCAGTATTGGGCAGCCTTAGGCACTGTATGTTATGCACAATTGAATTTATATGCAGATAAATAATCATCATAATATACCATACAAAGGTGAAGGTAACTAGAGAGATTACCATTACTTTTGCTGACCAGCATAAAAATAAATGTGTGTGTGTGTGTGTGTGTGTGTGTGTGTGTGTGTGTGTGTGAATACATTGCAGACACCGAGTCCGTAAAATTAGGTTGTTTAGGCTAGTATAATTAAATTAAACATGCATATAATGAATATTTTGTGGTCATGTAAACGAAGGGAACTCTCGAGTTAGTGCATGCATGGATAACATAACAGGTTATGTTGTTTTGTTTCCACCTTGTTGAAGATTCCATCTGGTTTCTTATTTTGACCACAATACTGGACACTGATTCACAAACTGTGGCAGACAGCGGCAGTCAATGGCTGAAATGTAATTGATAGGGCCTGCCGGTGAGCAAGGCTGCCTGAAGCTGACACCTTCTGTCTGCCGCTGTCTGCCACCGACCCCAGGCAGTTCCTGTTTGCCACAGTGGCACTGCCGCTGTGACGCCGAACGCTGAATGCCGCTGAGTGTCACGGAAGATGTGAAATCTGCTGCCAAAAGCATCTACAGTGGAAACTCCCAATTAAGACCACCTAAGGAACCGACAAAATATGGCCTTAATGGAGGATATAATTTAAGTAAGGATAATCAAAAACGGGCATGTAAATTGGTGGTCTTTACTGTAGAACTGGCTTCTTTGCGGAGCTGATCTTTATCAGAGATTCAACTGTACTAGTGTCAAATAGCCCCATGCTGCCTTCCTTGTTGACTACAACAAGTTTCTAAAATGTTTGATGAGGAAGTACTCGCCGTGTCGCTGGCTCATCAATCTATTCAAAAAGGGATGGAAAACCGCTCAATGTGATTTTAATAGTATCTCAACACAGCATTCAATATTTCTGAAATGTTACAAAATTGGATAGCAAACATTTGCTATTTAGCTTATTTAGTGCCAGTTGTGGACAGCAAGATGATTCGCCATCAAATAGATATGGGCCGATATGGACGTTTCCTCCAACACGACATCATGTTTAAAAGATAGACAAAATATTTCAACAAATGTAAAAAAAAAAAAGAAAGAAAACATATTTAATATTAGGTACAAAAGATTGTACAACAGATTCGACCATTCTATATGAAGGGATGCAAATCTCTCAGTGTCATTTTAATTGTATCCAAGCAAAACTTGTAATATGTCCAAATTGTCACTTTTTCTCCATCATAATTACAGGGATCCAGAACATCGGTATCTATGACTTTTCAATCCGTTTTTCCGATCCAATATCATATATTCACGAAGGCCCAACTTCCGACATGACTATCGGCTTATCTTTACCAAGGAATCCCATGTTGGGCTTGATGTTTAGAGCAAGATTTATTTTAATATGTGTTGCCATACATAACAGAAAGCAAATATTTTATTGTATTTATATTATTTTCCTGCTAAAGAATACATATCACCCAAATAGACTTACTTGTACATTTGAGCACAGCCTTGTTCGCATTGCATGTGGACAGGCAGGTCCATTCTATATGAAGGGATGCAAATCTCTCAATGTCATTTTAATTGTATCCACGCAAAACTTGTCATATGTCCAAATTGTCACTTTTTCTCCATCATAATTACAGGGATCCAGAACATCGGTATCTATGACTTTTCAATCCGTTTTTCCGATCCAATATCATATATTCACGAAGGCCCAACTTCCGACATGACTATCGGCTTATCTCTACCAAGGAATCCCATGTTGGGCTTGATGTTTAGAGCAAGATTTTTTTTAAATATGTGTTGCCATACATAACAGAAAGCAAATATTTTATTGTAATTACATTATATTCCTGCTAAAGAATACGTAACGCCCAAATAGACTTACTTCTACATATGGGCCCAAGCGTGGCCACATTGCATGTGGACAGGCAGGGCCTTGCACCTTGTACTGTTTTGCCTTCGCCTTGAATCTCAGATCCATCTGGACAGGTGAGACTGAACGTAGTGGAGTTCCCAGGTATACAGCCCCAATCTGGGCATACATTTAAAATAAGGTTCACAAAAAAATATTGCTGTATTTATCGCATCAATTACCGCATCTACATGTTATACTTAACGAGATATTTAATTTTGTAGGAAGCCATGGAAGAAACAAGCAAAACACACAGCCAATAGCCGCATTCGCACACATAATTTACGTACACCATTTTGTTCAGAAAATTTACTTTCCTAATACCTTGTAAAATCTTCTTCCGATACTTTTTTCAATGAAGATTGATGGGGAAGAACAGTGATCATGGTAACCCATTAGTTTTCGTTCGTCTCCACGGTAATTCTGTTGCTTCATTTACTTGAAAAATTAACTGGTTTTCAATGCTCCAGTAATTCACCCATGACTTTTCAGTCGCTTAATGGGTTAGTATATTTTCACAAATCGATGAGTGACTGGACAAAAGGTCAGAATAGCGTTTCTCTTATGTTAAGTAGTGAAGAGTGAGGCATTGCGCGATTGATAAATCTACGGAACCAGGCTAGTTTCACGAAAATAACGCATGTAAACAAAAAAACGCCACTGTGAATAGGCCAACATCATGAAGCACTTGGCTTGAAGCTGAACTTAAGAAGTTTTTTTTTTCTTATTGACTTGTCTCCCAAATGGTAACGCGTTGTTATGATTTTAAGATTTGGTATTAATTTTTCTGAGTGCCAATATTGTCTGTGGAAGCATGTCATATGCGATTGTTTTCCCTTTTAGGAAAGCAGGGAAGAACATGATAGTTTCATAGCTATACATCTTATGTTCGATATCATTCATGCACTTCATGAGTATATAGGGATCTAACTTTAATCCATTCATTGTTTCTTCACTCCAATCGATTTTCTTTTTAGTCGACTAAAAACTCGTGATTAACAATTTGTCATCTCAGACTAAAGTACGAATACGTATGTTATTGCGGTTGGTAGGATGATCTAAGTTTTTGAGGGACCAACTTGGTTTATCAATCTGGACTTGCCTGGAGGACCAACTTTGATTGAGACTTTAAGGCCAATGGGGCATGGGGTAATGATGGAACTTGTTTTGTTAATAAGCAACATAATAGCATTGTAAAAGCGTAAATACCATGTTCATATCCTGGGTCCTGCAACTTTTCTTTGAGATCTTTAGCTCAGTAAAAGTATTGTACCTTGATTTATTTTTCTAACTGGATTATGTCGCCGTATGTTAGCAGCAAAGTCAGATAGATGAACACAGGTATATGGTTCTAGTACGGAATGAAAGGTATGCACTGGCATCGTTTTTATGTCTGTTTTGCATGGGCAAACATAAAATGAAAGGATCGGTCGGTCATGATACAATACCATCAAAAAGTAAAACTGCTCCTTACAATTTTTTCTTTCACAATATAAATAAAAATTTCAAATCAAGGAGCAAGGTGTGTGGCGGATATATTCAAGTTTGCATTCAATTTTGATACATGAATTAGGTACGGAAGTTCAATATATTGCCGAAATATGAAGATAACAAAATTATGGGTTCTTTAAATATTAATACAAAAATAATAAACTATAGAATCGAAATCAGAGACTCTCTAGGAAGAAGTGCTACAACTGACTGACTATTATTATATTATTACTGTCGATACAGCTACATGTGTATGCAGTGTATAAGATGTACGGTGTTGTATGGTATTATATTTTATGGTGTTGTGCTTGTGTTTTGACAGAATTAATATTGTTTAAATCAAAAGTGCTATACGTAAAGGTACATTCCTTTATGTTTCTCCCAAAATATGTTACCCAAGCATTCAAATTCTGTTAGCATGTGTGATCAAGTGCATATGTGAAGAAATTATTTTTTATTTTCCTTTTTCTTTTCTTTTTTTATGCGACTCAACATAATGGTTTGATGGACATTAAAAAAATCTTTTCATCTCCGGGTCATACCACGTGTAAGGTCGGTCGAGACAAGACACACCGAATACTAATATTTAATTCCAGCGGCAGAAGAAATTGAAATAAATGACATAAGAGCTCGTGCATTCAAACACCGATTCGATGACCGGTAACATTAGTCAATTTCCTACTTTTTGAATTCCTAGTCCAAATACCTTGATAGGTAATAGATAGAGAAGGTACGCTCTCAGAAAGAAATTACTCATAAATCGCGGGAACCTTTCACCTGTAAAAATTATTCACAGGGCATGTGCACTACAGTTCCGTGGTTCCACGCATCCTTTAATCCAAGAAAAAGTTAACTCTTTAAGTGCCAAATTTTGGACTAGGTCAACAGCTTTTCTCCGGAACTACAAGCATGCTGGTACTTGAGGGAAAGGTCCTTTTACGAGGAACACGAATTTGATAATTCTGACTATTTTGACTTCAGTTGATCGACGTGAGACGTGATTAGCGGTGAAAGAGTTAAGTTCATAGCTGACAAGGCTTTTATTCATTGTTATACAGCGATAAATTTATAGTAGGAAAAATAGTTGAGGCATAATTGAACACCATTTGTTAAGACTTTTAATATTACGAGTGACAATTGCCCTTTCCCTATGCAGTGTTGACTTTATTCAATTTTAATGTCTTCGGTCACTATCTCAGCAACGGGATCACGAGACAAGTATCCAAAGTAGTATAAACATATTTAGGCCTAGAATAGAATGCCACACACGCCACCCTGATAGATTTTCGTGAAAATTCTATTGCGTTTCATCAAAGCTTGAGACCTCGGTCGGTATATAATTGGCGGTTAAGCGAATCTGTGAAACAAATGCACGATAGCCTCTTCCAAAACTGCTCCTGGAACAGATATATTTCATATTCGCTGGAATGGCCAAATTATTTACAACTGGTATACGCTTTTGAAAAAAGGTGGGCAGACAGATTCTTGCACGAAATGACAACAAACTATAGTTTGCGTGGTCACTTAAACGATAGGACATAGCTGGTAAGTCAGAAAAGCCCTCCTCCCCCCCCCCAAAAAGTTCTGATGAGATGCAATTTGTGCCCCCAAAATACGCCATTTTTTCATCTAAAATATATGAATGTACATTGGTCTTGATGTACATTTCAATGTCACTCAGAGTAAAACGTGACACGAAAAAGTGGAAGAACATGGATCATTTAAATTCATAAGTAACAAACTTTATGGTCACAAAATTTGTAACTTTTCCCCTTCAGACATTTTAACGTCCACCAACGTCGATTTGACATTGCAAGGTTTCTGAAGATCAATTGTATGGACACCAATTGAAAGCTCCAGTGCCATTTACGATTCATGTTCAACATAAATTAAGATCCCAACACGCACAATTTTCCATCTACGGAGAATAGAATGTCCACCAATTATGTGCTTACGAACCTTGCTAATAAATTAATGAATGTGGATAATTAGCCACCCATATCTATACAACATCTCTGCTAGGTAAGGTGCATCTGGATATTTGGCAAGATATTTCAGAAGCGCGGATATGATTGTTTCTGAGAACAGACCTCACAAAATCGAATGAATGTGTCATAGCACCAAACGAAGATTGCTAATTATCTACTGAAGCGGGATTAATAGCCACACAAAAGTGTGAAAAGGCATCTGAATTAGGTAGAGTGTGTTTGCTGTAAACCATTGAGCACCATATCGTATAATGGTTTAATCGAATAGACCCTGCCAAAATCGGGTGGTTCGACAGAATGACGGACGGAGGAGCGGACGCCATACGGGAGTACTACACGTCTCGAACGGGGAATAAAAATGTCACCAGCTTCCTTCACAAAACTGCATATATAATCTCAAGTCTGACTTCTCTCACTTGCCGAAGATCTTAGCTTTATAATCGGTAGCATTAGCTAATTTGGTTTTATGTTCTAAAGATAAAATGATGCAAAATACCACAGTTTTTGTCAGCTGTTCTGTGGGACTTGAACCGTCGACCATTGCCACCATCGCCCAGCCAAATGTAAAGTCAAACACTCTGAGACAGCGGAACAAGCAGAGGAAAGGTTGAGCAGACTGAAGACCCACAATAATGCTACAACATGTGCGGTTTATACTTAGACACAGTTGGGCAATTCCAAGTTTGTTTGTTTTTTGGTTTTTGGTTGTTTTTTTGTGTGTGTGTGTGTGTGTGTGTGTTTTTTTTTTTTTTTGTTTTTTGTTTTTTTTTTTCTTGTTTTTTTTGTTTGACGCCTGAAGCCGTTAAATATTTTTTTTCTAAAAGATGGAAGACTAGTTACATCGTGTGCCTTCATAGAACCCCTCGAGGTCACAGAAGGGTATCGTGCACTTACCTTCAGGTGTCTTGAGGCTGATATTTGCCGATAGCTGGAGTGGGTCTGGGTGCAAGATATCAGCTGTTTTTTGTACCCTCTTCGTGTGCCCTTCCACCACTCTGTGTCCTGCAACATGCATACATGATTTACACACACAAACATACATACACGAACATATTAAGTGCGTGTACATGTGCATACATACCCTCTTACATAACGTACGTGAGGTTGCCAAGTATCATGTAATGCATTTTTTCAAATCTCGGTGACAGGCTTCGATATATTAACAACTGGAAACCTTAAAAGTATTAGCACAATAAATGTAATAGTGTATTAGTTTATTCTGCTCCATTTTTAGTTATTTTGACCACCTTGAATTTGTCATGGTTTAAATTATTAAGTGGACATTACATAAAGTATGTGCACATCAAAGAAGGTTGCATATATATATATAATCATCCGACCATACAAATGGAAAAAAATCATTTGGGGACCATATTTTACAGTATATGGGTATATGCTAGTTCCACCTTGTTTCTTTTTTAAATTACCACGTGTGTGTACACACTAAATTGTTTGATGTATATAATTTCCGTTTAGTGATATTACTGTATTTGGATTTAGGATGTGGTAAAGGTTGTGGGAAACAATAACTTAAGTTTGGGCATGTTGGAATGCCCCGATATTTCGTGGGGTATCCATGGTGCCACGCAGATCATTTGGAAAGTCCAAAGCATCCCTAGACCTTCACAGCTGTTTGAAAGCCCGTCTAAGAGCAGAAAATGAAGTACCGCGGAGATTACTCATGCCACCACTCCATAAATCGAATTTCTACCACCCATCCCACCCCCCACCCCCAGGCTAAGTGCGGTTTTTCATCTGTTTAATGTGACAGCCTTTCCAACGTGATCTGCTACCGTGATATTCGGTTCCGCTTAATTAGCTACGCAACATTGCAGTTGCACGGGCCTCAATTTGATCTTGAAAACACGCACCTCAGATGGATATTGAACAAAAAAGTATGTGAAAAATGGCACAGCAGACTTGAAAAAGTCCTTCCCTTGGATTGTTTTGTCCCACGTTTCTGGTAAACATTGAATCTGACGGAAATTGTAACACGTCCTAGCATACCTGAGAGTAAAAACTTCAACTTTAAGGAAGACTATGCTGTAATGCTCATCAATTAAGTTCAAGTCTGACTTACAAAGTAAGAGGCAAACACAAATGATGAAGAACCATAAACGTTTGACTTTCCCCCACTTGAAAGCAGTGTTCTTGGATATTCACCTGTCGGCACCCAATATCACTTTCAAAATTCCGACCTCCAGGGAAAAATATGCCCTTAATTAATAAGACAAATTACTCTATTTTATGATGGAAAAATCTGAATTTAAAATATATGTAATGGACTTGCTCAAGCCAAAATCTATAGCGTTGGTCATTAGACATAACACCTTTGTGCTGCCCTCTGTGGCCAATTTACGGGTGAAATCTAAAGGGAACTTTTTTCAAGACTTATGTGATTGTTCATATATAATGTACTGTGACATACAAGTATGCCTGTGGAAAAAAATCTTCTGACAGCTTCTGTTCTTAGACTATCAAGCATTTACGATGTTATGCCACACTAGATTTTTAATGCCATTTTTATACATCTTCCGCTTAACCTCCCAAAAAATTAATAAGCGTAATTTGTTAACTGAGATATCGTTTCTTTCAACTCTTTTTTTTCTTCACTTGCATGGTGTAAATGGTTTCTGTTTGTGGCAGTAAAATATTTGTTGACACCAAAACTCTCGTGCGTGCAGCTTTATTGACCCCCATAGTTCCCCCCTACCCCTAAAAATGAAATTTCTTAGATGGAAAAGCATAGCTAAGTGCTGCTGTCATAAAACAAACATTTTGGATGACATATTCCTGTTCTTATTCCTATTCCACCAACTTAATTCTTCCATGAAATGACATTAAGGTGATTGTGATGAGCTTGTTACTTCTCTCAATTTTGATCTTCAAACTTGACCATTTAGGCCGCATTTCGATTGTTTTGAAAGATGCAAGGTGGAAGTTACACTGGGCACACGTTTATTTTGATATCATTCATTTAATTGCAACAGCTTCCACCTTGATCAACTGTACCTGCATACCAATTTAAAGGTCACTAATTCTATCTTCTGGTCAAAATTATATACGTAAAAATGCCTATTTCAGTGAATAAATAAAACCACGTCATCATAGCCCATTGTACATCATAAAAGTATATTTATTTTGTTCTGGTGTGCCAACATACAAAGACAGCCACGTTAGAATTCCTCTAATCACAAAGGCAGTTGACAAGTGACATTTGGAGGCATGAAATTTAGCTTCAATGGCACATTTAAAAATTCACCTGTGAGCACCAGTTTGCCATTTAGGTAGCACCACTAAATTAAATTTTCCATAGACGGCCTTTATACCACATCCGGGCATATCTGAGAGTAAAAGCTTTAACTTTACGGAAGATTATGCTCACCAATTAAGTTCAAGTCTGACTTACAAAATAAGGGGTATTTACATGTATGATGAACACCAAACTTTTGACTCTGCCGCACCTGAAAGCAGTCATGTTGTCACCATGGTCAAGCCAAATTCCACAGTGCTGGTTATCATACATTATACCTTTGCGCTGCCCCCTGTAGCCGATTAGGGGTGCAACCCGTACCACAGGCACAGAGGTCAAACGCTGAACAGACGGTTGCACAAACGGGAGGTCCTT
>OZ026628.1:40262211-40276711 GCA_964020975.1 Hermodice carunculata | reverse complement strand
CCGGTTAAAGACATAGCAAAATACTACAGGTCCTACTGCATACAAAATTTGTCAAGACAGTTCCTTAAGACAGTGTTTACAGATGCCACCTAGTTGGCATTGGGGATACTTTGCAGACATGGACAATGGACAATACCTTTGCCAGAAATGGTACCTATTTTTGCAAGCTGAGGCATTGGCGGCTACAACAGCGATAACAGGACATAAAATTGTGTAACTCTTTTCACGGATAACACTGTCATGATGTACGGTTTAAGCAAACGTAACTCCAGAAATGGATTTATTCAACATATGATTCACTTTCTACGGTTAGCTAAGAAAACTGATGCGTTTATTATCAAATACATTGCCTCTGCTGACAATCCAGCTCTCTAGA
Organism: Hermodice carunculata; assembly: GCA_964020975.1. Classification (NCBI taxonomy): domain Eukaryota; kingdom Metazoa; phylum Annelida; class Polychaeta; order Eunicida; family Amphinomidae; genus Hermodice; species Hermodice carunculata. The sequence goes on along the minus strand of OZ026628.1, from coordinate 40,276,335 downwards.
TACATTTAACGATTAAAAATGTTATATAAGGACATTTAAAGACTTATCCAGACAGTTCATCTTTATTGTACTATTATTATATCATTACATGTATGTATTAGGGTTCCTCTAGTCACTCAAACGTGCCAATTACATTACCTTGTCTTTTGGACAGGGGAAGTTTCACTTTCAAATCCTACGATTTTCTTGGCCCACATTTTCTATATACTCTCAGAATTTCCAAATTTCTTCAGGCCTGATAATTTCTACGGTTACTGGAGGACCTCTACTTGGAACAATAAAGAATAATAATTATTATTAAAAGAGACAAACTCCTGAGCTTTCCAACGGCATAAAATATCATGGCAGTCGAAGAGAAAAATTGAGGCCGCAAACGGACAAAGTTACCTAGTTTTTTGTGACTTTATCATTCAAATTGCGATAAAAAAGGGCGGGTAATTCTTATCCGTGTGAGAGGCAAATAATCCTTTTAAAGACATAATGGAAATAACCAGTCGGAAGTAATGAAGTTTGTCTACAATAAAATGTCACGCTTGCAGGTAAATAGACAATACGGGCGAACGGTGAGCTGATGAAACTTGTGGTGCGGTCGAATACACTCGCAAACGAAGACAAATGATGTTCAGAGCATGTTCGAATGTACTCGCTTACAACGTGCTAAGGGTGTTGCTGGGACTTACGAAATATCAAATGCACTGATTCATTTGAATTTAAGTTGAAATATGTTCCTCATGTTTCAAAGCTGGAATACAGTTTGTGTGAGTATGTGCGATATTAAAGCCCAAAGCCGCCGGACCATGTAATACACATGCCCAGTTAAATTGCCCTCTGGTCATGCGACTTTGTCGTTGTCAGGGGCGGTCAGCACAGCTGATGGCTGTTCAAACATTGTGGACCATTACCATACCAAAGTAAACAGAAGATACACGTGCAGTGGTCCGCTGAAACTTATTATTGTTTTTCATCAATTTTCTCTTATAAATATTGATTTTTTTTTAAACAATTTTTGGTGACCACATACTTCCGGTGTTTATGTTTTAAATAGAGAACAAAAGTCTTATTTTTCGGCATAGCCGTCATAGACCAAACAATCCTGGCACTTTAAGCAAAATGGCCATGCAAAACACCAAAATAATAATCACATAAAATGTATGCCTTCATTTAGTGCATACTTTTTACCATGATCTGATGTTGATGCAAATGGTGTACATTCTTATAGCATTAAACAAGCCCTTGATATGGCAGAATTATTATGTTATTAGGGACCATCCCAAAATTCCAGCACCTTTCTCAGAACAAATTCACGTCACACAGCGTCCGTTCCATAAGTACGAAAAGTTCCAAGGTCGCACAAAAATGGTACTCACATCTACATATCCTAACAATAGCTTCGCATATGAAAATGACCTTGTGAATTTAAGTTGAAATTAACCTTTAAAGGAACTCAAAAATGTGTAACGAAGGTCGTGTGAAATCAAAACACAAATGTTCATTTCTTTAACTTGCAGCCTGGAAATTATTCCAAACTGGCCTTTTGTTTCTTCAAAAATGCTGCCAAATTATGTTTGGATACTTTCATACCTCCAAGTATAGATGATGTGACACGTAAAACAGAATACTGGTTGTCGTGCTAAACGGTAGAGCAATGGAGAAAACGTCATTTTGCAGAAGTGTACTGGTTTTATGTACATGTACTTTAGGCAAGAGTGTTTCTCCTTTGTATAGCAAAGTCAAAAATGTCGCATTGTATATTACACATATAATCTATCTTTGATGACGTCATACACCAAGATAAATCCACTTTTTATCATGTTAAGAGGCAATACAACAGAGGGGACTCCTGCCTACATGAATATAATAGTTTGCGAAATTCCCGGGATTTTGGGGGATGGGGGCCTCCTCACTGGTAAGATCAGATCCAATTTGACATTCGACTATATTTATTTCCCAGAGGGTCAGAAAATATGGCACGGATGAAAAAGACACTTCAATCATCCAAACAGACTCCGAATTATACCTAGCTTGTTCTCTGTTAGGTTAAGCCCCCAGGGGCTATCGGTAGTTAGTAGCGGCCTACGGCAATTACAAGCTTGCCTAATTGTACTTGATATATGGTTAAGAAATATAATACTACTATAGCATTCTCTTGACTTAAATACAAATGACTTTCATCCTTTTCTAACTTGCCCTATAATTTCGCTGTTAATGTCCAAAGATTATTAGAAAGTTTGGCTACAATAATTTACAGTTTTTAGACTTGTCTGTTTTGCAACTCAACTTTATCTTTTGGCATCTATCTATTTAAATATTCACCTTCATACATTTTAGCCTTACATGTTTTCTGTCAGGTTAACCGCCCCCTCCCCTGGGCTATCAGTGACACATAAACTTATAACAAGACGTTGATATGAACTAGAAAATCAAGAGAAAACATTTGGGTTGAAATTTCTCTTTGTGATAGAAAACTTTTCAGTTGCAGCGTATAAGTACCACCTGATTCAATTTCCGATTGTAAAGAAGATTTCTGTGATTCACTTCAAAAGGCTAGTATCAAGTGCAGTGAAAAAGACCTAATCCTAATTGTAGGTGATTTCAACCTGTCAGAGTTAACTTGGATCAGGGAGCAGGACGGGTCAACAACACCCAGTCCAACAAACTGTCATAAATCCAAGCGTTTTTGTGACTTATTAGACGGGTTTAGCCTCAAACAACATAACACTAAACTGCGCGTGGGAACAATGTACTTGATTTGCTTTTGTCTAATTTCAGTATAGACAAAGTACATGTATGTTTGACTGATCGAGCTGTACAGTCTGACCACCAGGCTGTATCAATTGATTTTCATGTGCCACGGTTGATTACTCCAAGTAATGTGACACGCTCGGTTTTCAACTATAAAAAGGCTGATTTGAACAAATGAACAAACTGCTGTCTCTATCATTGGTCCTCTATGCAGTACATGGATGGACTCTGTTGATGAATGTGTTGATTTTTTTTCTATTCGTATTTATATTGTGTGATCAAGGAATGTGTTCCAAAAATGCAATTTCGAAACAAAACATACCCCGCGAGGTATGATAATGACTTAATCTGTCTTGAGAAAGAAAAACAAAAAGCTAGGAGAAAAAGCAGGAAAACAGGTCATCCCGATGATAAGTATGCCTTTTCGGAAATTATGAAAGCGTTCAAGAGCTTAAGGGACTTCAAATGCACCGACTACATTCACCAGGCAGAAGAGTCAGTTAATGAGAATTCAAAAAGATTTTGGTCATTCGTGAAGGCCATATACAAATGGGCAAACGTCCCGAACCAAGTAACTCATGCGACTAAAACTGCTACAGATTCGCAAGGCATAGCAGAACTTTTCAGTGATTTTTTTTTTGAGTCACCTTATGTCAAAGCAGATCTTATAAACCCTGCAGAATTACCAGAAATACCCATAATAAACAATTAATCACTGCTACAATTCATATTCAGCTTTAATCCGTTGTGAAAATACTTAAAGAGACGGATCAGCGCAAAGCGTGTGGTGCTGACAACATATCTGGTATCATTTTGAAAACTGTGCGGAACAGCTTGATGTCCCACTGACTGTTATATTTTAAAAAATGCATCAGCACAGGGGTTTACCCCGACAGGTTCAAACAAGGCAATGTTATACCAATTTTCAAGGCTGCCGATAAAGATGCCGTCAGCAATTTGATATTTTGTTCTCAGAATCATTTATTGACTTGAGCGAGAAAAGAGACCGTCTGCTAAATAATGATCCCGAGATTTCTCACGAGATTTCATGTTAATTTTTTCACCTGCACTACCTCTCTTTGATGTTCCCGCCTTTGCGGCTTTCCTCTTTTTTTGAAATTCCCGCCGTTCCTACTACCTTTGTTTTTACTTGATTCTTGTGTGAAGACTCGGATCGGAGCAGTCAGTTTGTACGGCAATCCTAACGTTATCAAGTGATGTTTGCTAAAGTTACATGGACATGCTAGTTTTAAAGGCCAACATAGTGAACTTTTTTTTATTTTTGTTGCCTGTGGTGTGGTTTTGCGAGAATTGCAAGTGGAATCTTTTCCAGCTGAGTTGAAATTGGGAATGTCCAGATGTAAGGGACTACGGCCGTACAGATCACTTGATTACGTGGCCATGCTTCGAGGTCTTAATACGGACTCTGATGGGTATAATCAGACTGATATTGATCTGGAAGTATCTTCGATACATGATTCTGAACATGATGACATTTCTGTGGAGAATACAGTCGAGCATGGTAATGCGCAAAAGGTTCCGATGCCCGGTTTAATTGCTACCTTAAACTCCAAGGTGCTTGAAAGTATCATACACGACCAGATATACCCTGTTGTGGAAGGTCATATCAGCGAATTTCAGCGCGGATTTGTTGGAAGGCGATCAAGGGCTACTAATTTAGTGTCATTTGTTGATGTTTTGTCGAAATCCATAGATCCAAAGAAGCAAGTTGACTGCATATATACTGACTCTGCTAAAGCTTTTAATACGGTAAACCATCTACTTTTGCTTCACAAACTCCAAGCTTATGGTCTTCACGGAACCCTACTCAAGCTTTTTCATTCTTACCTCTAAAAACAGGAGGCAATGTGTTACAGACAATGGTTTGGCATCTCGTAATTTTCATGTTCCCTCAGGAATGCCACAAGTATCCATTCTTGGTCCTTTGATTTTTGTAATATTTGTAAATGAACGCCCGACTGTTCAACAACATTAGTATTTATGCAGATGATTCAAAATTTCAAGTTTGAAATCTATGTACGTATCACTAGTAAGGAACAGACTTGAGTAATGTTCTGTTGTGTGGTCTCCTTAATGTCAATATTTGGCTGAGCGTATAGAGAACATCCAGAAGAGTTTTATAAGATATTTATGTTTTAAAACTTCAGTTTATTACCCGGAAACAGGATACGAACGAGCTTGCAGGATGTTTAATTTACCCATGTTAAGTGAGCAGAGTAAGGTTTTAAATCTGATTTTTACAGGGTATAATCTCTGCTTAGTACAATTGCTCGTATTTGCTCGCTCAAATTTCTTTTATGTTCCTCAAAGACACTTTAGAACGACTGCTCTGTTTTTAATTCCTAGATCACGAATCAATGTCAGAAATTTTAGCTTCCTCCCAAGAGTACTCTGGACTTTCAACACTGTGCCTAACTTGGACACCTTCTCCACCTCTGGCAGTTTTAAAACACAGGTATCCAGTTTCTTTTATAGTTAATTCTGACAGTTGGACACTCTTTACATTTTAAGTATTTATTGTGTTTTTACCTATAATATTCTATGTATTTATATGTAAATATGGTTTTTCCCGGTCTATCATTGGGCCTGTGCCTGTTGACCCAGGGAATAAATAAATAAATAAATGAATAAATAAATAAATAAATAAATAAATAAATAAATAAATAAATAAATAAATAAATAAATAAATAAATAAATAAATAAATAAATAGATAAATAAATAAATAAATAGATAAATAAATAAATAAATAAATAAATAAATATATAAATAAATAAATAAATAATGTGGGTTGTCTTTGCTGAATATTTAGCTTAGACAAGGAGCAGCTGCTCAGAGAGACATGTACGGGTAACAGGCTCTGAAACATGTTGAGTAGTTACCCGCTGAAGACCCTTTAATTGATTTGGGCTGATACAGCCTATGTAAAAATTTTACAGAGGAACGTGTGCAATATGGACAATAGTACTTCCATATGTGTATAGGTTAGACAGGGACAGGTTAGCTTATGGAGAGTAAAGAGTTTGGACTGCGGAATAGGGAAATGACTACTAGGAAGTGGTTCTGGGATAAAGACACAAATACATATATATATATATATATATATATATATATATATATATATATATATATTCAATGGAATTACACTCTTTTGATTTGTTCAGCACACATAGTTTTCTCATGACCTGGGAAACAGGACACATTTTTGAACACAAATGAAACACCTCTGTGCTACCTGAAACCTAACTCGAAAAGAAAGCTTTATAAAATAAAGTTTTATTTACAATTGTGGACTGTCTTTGTTTGGGAAGTGCATCTAGTCAGAGCAACTGTCATCTGCTACCCGACGGCAACCAGCGGTCAAACTGCAATTTCAGAAAGGCTTGTAGAGGTATGTAAATACAGAATAAACAAAAACTTAAAATATTTATTTCAACAAAAAAAAAGACCAACTATTCATTGATTTTATTTCATTATTTAAGGCTCATGATTATTTTATAAGAGCAAATTCTCGTGTGAAACATTCACAATAACTAGAAGTCGCACAAACAGATTGTCTAAGTACCTAAACATTCTCGTAGATGCGTTGGCAGCACACAGGGGGATTTAATGTGCGGAAAATCGTCTTATTTTGGGTCAACACCAAGTGTCCATGCAGTCACATATATTAATATATAAAGTCACATGTATTAATACAAATTTTCCAATGAAACATTGGTATTCTTTACTTTGGCATTGTCAGAAAACTGTAGGGTTAAATAGAATATTCGTGAATTTAACCCGAGACCACACTGGGCAAACACCGACTGAGTTTCCAAAAAGCAATCAGACATTCCGGATTTATAATTTATAACTTTTTTCTCATTTCATGATGTTTCATAAGTGATTGACTGGAGCACACCCTAACATTAACATATTGAGGCATCAGTGAACCCCTTCACTGCCAGCAACAGCAATCAAAGCACGCCGTCACTCTTTATGTGTGCCAAGATGTCGATAAAATGTGATATCGTTTCGATTAATAGGCCCTGCGATAATAATTTATTCATAAATCTTATTAGCATCATCTGAGATTTTATCAACTTTTTGTATATTTGAGTATTCGCTGACTCACAAAGTTTGGGTCTGAATTTGTTTGATACAAATACTTGGCAGTGTCAGCCTGGTGCATAGTACAGGGCAAGATAGAACTTGGAGTGCAAAAAACCCTTTCCCGCTGAAAAAGCTCAACTCTGACTATAAATGGGTGAAGCTTAATGGATAGTTGGGTCATCTGCAGCAATTCCGTGACCGCAGAGAGTGACGGTTCATTTCTCATTGAATTTGTCTTCTATAGAGGTTAAATGCAACATTTAGCCCCCATGCCCCTCGCAAAAATGTGGGCTAACTCTGTGAGAGCTGAAAATCCAAAATGGCCGCCATCGGCTATATTGAAAACTAATCTGGTCTATAATTTGGCCTACAAGGCTGTATAGTATATGGTTTTGGGGGTTTGGGGGGTCAAGGAATTCATTTTAAATGTTGTTTTAATAATTTGACCTATTTTGACCTTCAAATGCAAGATGGCTGCCGATTTTTACCATAAAGCCTTCACAATAGGCCCTTGTGAATATTTTCTCTCCATGTGGGTTGAGTAATGGACAGTAAAACTACTACTTGGTGCACAGAGAGCATGGACAACGCTACCTAATTGCTACTATGTAATGAATGAAATAGCATTTTAGTAAAAAGATTAGGTGCTGTAGTTGGCTTCCTCCAGTAACTTTTCTTTTCAAATTGAAACAAAAAAAGTAATCATGTTAATTTTCAGAGAATGCTATACTGAATTGACTTATTGATCAGAAAAGCTGGCTGACAGAAACTGAACTTGTACATTTATTTTATTTGTAACATGAAGCAAAAGAAACTGGACTAGCGGCAGCTGTTCTAGTAATGAAGATATAAAAAGCAAATTGACGAAAATGCTGGCTGAGAGTATGTGTGTAAGGATCAGCGCTTGGCTTTAAAGAGTGTTGGACGAGTAGGGAAAAGAGAAATAGGGGTTAAAATCTATTTTCTTGGTAGCTGAGGTGTACACATCATGACACCTAGAATAGCATTATCTCTATAGTCTATTCGATGATTGATCAGTTCTTTAAAAACTGATTCAAAAGTATCGTTACAATGACACAGGTTATCCTTGGTAATATATTTTAAGACTTTGTCTGCAAACAGAAAAACTCCTCCTCCCACACAATTCGATTGAATTATTTTTACACGATTGTAAGATGATATGTCCTATATGACCTAGTTGTGCTTATTTAACCAAGTCTCACTCAGAGCAATAATACCAAAATGATATTTAAGGGTACTTAGGTATGATTCAAATTCAATAAAAATCTAATTGGAAGGCTATGGTTGTTCAAGTACAATAATGAGATAAAATTAAGGTCCATGTTTAAACCATTTCAATGATGGAGTCCTCCATGAAATACTGGCTATCACATAAATTGTTAATTCTACATGTAAATTGAAATGATATAAATAAGGCACACAGTCGTAAATTAGTTGAGATGTTACTTTACAATTATTTTCGAAAGAAATGGATACCTTTTTGTTATGTGTAGAAAAAAATATTTTGGATCACAAAACCATGATTCTGGAATAAAATTTAAACATATATCAATGTCCAAGTGATTTTTGGAAAACATGCTTTAGACAGGATGGATATAGCCAAACATTATCTGTACAAATGACCTCCGGAAATATTTGATATGATGATGTTTCAAAAAGAACATTCAATCTGATTTTAATTCCTAGCATTTGCCATTTTGCATAGATGCCACAGAATGGCATGAGTAAACAAAAAGCCAGTAAGTCACAGCTGCAGATCTAAAATAAATAATGAATATATTAATCAAATTACGATTCCAAACTGAGCACGTCATACGATAATACCCTAGGATGATTGTCATCACCATAACGTGACTGTAACAACAGGTAGTCAGTTGTCAATTATATGGTATTTAAAGAATGATTAGGGATTAAAGTGACAAAACGTATGTTCATCAGTTTAGACAAGAGGTACATATTCATATTTGGAGAAACATAATGGTTTAGATGAATCATAAGAATACGTAAGCATGTATCGATGTATACAAGATTCAATGTGTATACCGTATAATAGGTCAGCAAAAAGAATTTAAATAGAAAAAAATAAACTAAAGGTAGTGTAAACTTTTGACTCAGCCCTACATGTATCTGTTATACAGCAACAGTACATTGCATAAAGTAAAAAGTAAGAAAAACACATGTGAATACATTTTGGTATTCAATTGTACTTTGGATTAGGCACTGCATAGGAGAAAGGAAATAAAATACATACATGCATATGGCACGTTGAGTAAAAAAAATCCCTCTATAAAGCAAAGGGTACATGGATGTAAGAATTTTTTGGCAAACCCAAAAACAGTAATAATATACCAAGGAATAGAAATCACAAGTGGGAACAGGGTAAACAAGCCAAGACCCTGTTCTTCCCATCAACTGGGAACACCTTGTTTGGTAGAAAAATGGGAGAATGTCGTGAGAGGGCATAAGTCGGCTCTCTTTAACTCTTTCACTGCCACATTTCTACAATGCCCTCTCCACTGTTGCCACATTAACTATGCAATTTTACTCTTAAATTACATTTTGGGGGTATTGAACCTCACTCCTTTACCAAAGGGTCTTATGCTTACTAACTTTTACCAAGCAGGGTATATAGCCTGCTCTTTGGATTTTTGTCACTTTTGTACACTTCAAGGTCATTCAAGGCCACGTGACGCGGCCGCCATCTTTCATGAATTTTGGTAAAATGTGGCTTGTCCATTATATAGTTTTGCTTGCCTCAAAACCCACCCAGAACTTCAAAAAAAAAAAAGAATAGGTATCAATTAGCAATTGTGTGCCATTACTTATTCAATTTTCTATTTGAAATAAAGATAGGAGTGGCCTAATTGTCATATTGTGGTGTAAATACACTCAGTAAATGAGGATATTTCCTGCTTTTGTTTGGCTACATTTCCACAGAGAGCAAGCCGGTCCATACATGTATATTATTCAATGACTTGATAAGTACCTGCTTTCAAATTTTTACCACAGAAGAGACACAAGCCACTCTCTGGAATTTTGACATTAAAAATAGTTCAAGGTCATTTAGGGTCACGTGACTTGGCCGCTATCTTAAATCTTTGGTATTTTTATTTTTTTTTAAAATGTTATTATCTGTCCCTGAAATAGTATTATTTGCCTCAAAACCCACCAAAAACTTCTAGACGACGGTAATCAGCTTATTGTTGTGACAATGCAAATATGTTGATATGGTCATATGCAGCATTGACTTGGGAGTAGGTTTGGAAAGAAACAAGTGTACACATACAGGTACATTATTTCATACCAAGGCAAAAAATGTTTTTATATTTTTTTTACAGTGCATGTATTTGTCGCTCTGTGGATTTTTGATGCTAATTATACTTCAAGGTAAGTCAAGGTCACCAACCATGGCCGCCATCTTGTATTTATCATGTATTTTTGTAAAATTTTCCAATATCTGTCCATTAAATAGTATTGATTGCCTAAAAACCAAACAGACCTTCCAAAAAGGCAGAATAGACATTAATTGACATATATTTGCCATTGGTCTATAGCCAAGCTGACGGACAAATCATTTGAGCTTATAGTATGGTCTGTAGACCTAGTATCCATCATCAGTCATCAACCATTTAGTCTGTCTATCCACAATTCACATTTTTTACTTCTCCAAAACCATCAGCTAAATTAACACCAAAGTCGGTGGGGGGGGAGCAATACTTACCTGTTGGGTTTCTACCAACCGCATTCGAATGGTCGCACTCCATTGATTTCTTTTTTTTTTTTTTTTTTTGCTCTTTTTCCTCTGAATTCCAAACAGTCTTCCAGCTCTTCTAATTTACCAGTGGGGTATCCACATCAGTGCAATTGTTTACAATTCAGCTAATGATGAGCAGAGATTTAATTTGACCCTAAAGGTAGGTTCCAATACAACTATACAAATTTGGCCTTTTCATGAAAAAAATTGGGAGACATCTTGCATTTGAAGGTCAAAAATAGGTCAAATGATTAAAACAACATTAAAAATGAATTCCTTGACCCCAACAACCCCAAAAGCATATACTATACAGCCTTGTAGGCCAAATTATAGACCAGATTAGTTTTCAATATGGCCGATGGCGGCCATTTTGGATTTTCGGCTCTCACAGAGTAAGCCCACATTTTTGCGAGGAGCATGGGGGCTAAATTTTGTATTTAACCTGTATGGAAGACAAATCTAATGCGAAATGAACCTTCGCTCTCTGCGGTCACGGAATTGCTGCAGATGACCCAACTAGGATGTGTGTGTGTGTGTACTATCAGCAGTATATACCTATGACATCCCATGGGGGGGGGGGGCACACGTTCAACGATACGTGCATATGTGAACATCTTATTTGGGTTCCTTTAGCTGTGGGACCACCGTCTGTCACATGTTAGGCCTATTCCTAAACTTTTGTATCTTTAAACTCAAGACGATAAGTGCACAATCCCATTCAAAATTATTTTGATATTGGCCCTTTTAAATCATTGTGTTAAATGATTCCGCAAAATATATTTGATCACTATGGAAGAAGCTTTGCAGTATTTTCTCACATGGAGGGTGGTAATATTTCAATGGCGGGTGTTGTGCAGCCATCACTCGGACCTTGCAATAGAGACTACTTTGTGGCAATGCCAACATACTATATTAACGGATTAAGTTGTGACATCAGACTTTCATACAGAAATAATGGTACGGCTTCCTGGTATAATCAGCCCGAATCCTAATGACCCAAGTTGCTACCATCCGATTACTCGGAGCAGAATCAATTCCAAACTTGTTGATTTCCTTCCCTGACAGGCTTAAACATCTACAGTTCGGATTCAGCAGGCAACGTGGTATACCATTTGGGTGATCATTACTGCATGCCGTGGTCACGAATTTCAAAAGTGCAATTTCGACGTCTCTATTGACAGGCTGTGTCCGGAATTTTATTTTGACACTACCTGGCACTGTGAACGTTTGTATAAACTGATTGAAGCTGCCTCTTCCCTCACTGGTTGTTAGGTATAATTAGTAATGTAACTTCAAACCAAGAATAAGACTGAGTGGTAGGTACAGTTTCATTTTCAACTTGACTGAAGGCACCCGTCAGGCCAGTATTCTCTCGGCAATATTTTTCAACGTTTTCACTAATGACCACATAAATGAATTAGAAGGTATCGATTGTGATGTTGGCATTGGATAGAATGAGTTCATTTTGTCTATGTGGATGACATTGCGTTGACATCGGCAATTGCAAAAGGATTGGTTGATGCCTAAACTTCATGTGCTGACAAATCGAGGTTCTCTTTTGTTGGTTAAAACAGCAAAGTATTACATGTAAGTGGGGTAATTTTTTTCTGCCAAGCCCAGGTGAATTCTTGGAGTCCAGGCAACATAACTATGTTGTGTACCTGATCTTATCGCTGTGACTTGTTCAGACTCCTTTATCTGTGGATGTCACGTTAAAAAAACTTGTCGAGCATAGAATGTATCAATTATATATATATATACACACACATATATATATATATATATATATATATATATATATATATATATATATATACTTAGAATCGAAAGAAAATGTACTCAGCTGAATACGTTTGTTACGCTACGTCAATGAGTAACTGATGGAGATATGAATGATTCACAAGTAATTGGCTGTTCGATGTCAGTCCAAATAAAAACTGCTTTTCATCAAATAATTAATGTATCTTGAGAGAAGAGACATATTCCTCTTGCTCATAATGGATGCACCATTCTGTGAATATAATCAGTTCTTCCAGGAAATCATTGGCTTAGGCCCATCAATCATGGTTTTTTACACGGTTGGTAATAGTGACATGGAGCCAAGTATTCTTGCAGATTACGAATGCAAGATTGTATGCTTGAAGGAGCATTGCTGAAATTGATTCATTGATTTCCCTGGCCAACATGCCCTTCGGAATATGCCATTGCTGGCGTAGTCTATCCCGTGCACCGAATACACACACACACACACACACACACACACACACACACACAATATAATGGAACTCAATTTCTTGGTTTCTTTAATATTCTGACAGATGTTCAAGTATTTATTCGTATTACATATATATATGCATGTCGTCATTTTGATTAGATATCTAAACATATGAGTAAAACGATTTAAGAATATCATCAAATGTTTGATTATATCTATAATTAGATTAAGTCATTTGACTAAATGTATTTAATTGTATGATGAAATGGACATTTCAACTTAAAGACCGCGTGCGCAATGTACGAAAATACCTTTCTTTTTACCAGTATGGCGATTTGCTGAACATAAGCGGGGGGGGGGGGGGTGCTGTCACATTTTGATTTTTAATTTTGCGGTGCAGTACCCATTAAAATTCGAATGATTCAGTTTGACGAAGCACGTAACCTTCAAAACACATGACCAGGCCAAAGTTAACAGAGATTTTATGAAAGCCTTTCATTCTTTATAACAAAAAGACCCTAATAAACTTGTTTTTCTGCAGGTTCGCAACTGATTGATTCTTTTTTCCTGAATAAATTTATTTTTTGTGTTTGAAAAGTTTCATTACAATTCTATTTTGTGGTAAAGTTTACCTACAACGTGACATTGATGATTTGAGCACAGCTGAATATTTTAGTATCAATGTCACTTTGTTAAAAGTGCGTTATAAATCTGGAAGCTTCAATAATTTGTAAGAGATATAGATTGTGGTGTCATTTTCAAAAGAAACATATACTGATACAGATTTTGTATCAGAGACAGGTGATGCTAAATGAAATATGAAAAGTTTTACCTAATTTTTCGTCACTGAGTGCTAGACAGTAACTTTGTATTATATACGCAGGTGTACACACATGCTGCACAAATGCGCATGGCCAGCTTCTTCAAATAATGAGAACCACATGCAGCCATGTGTCTTGTATGTACAAAGTGATAGTGACAGAAGTATGAAAATGAGGACCAACAGGTCAAAGTGATCACTGAGAAATTTTTACTAAGATGATTTTATTGTACTCCAGCGTGTTTCCTGTGGGCGATAAAATATTTCTGTGGAACAGAGTGATGAATATTTTGTAAAGGGTGAATTTCTGATTGATTTTTTTTCTAATTTCTGTAATGTAATTTGGTGTGTGACTTGACAATTTTGTGTTGAATGGAATATATATTTATAGAACATGGAGTAAATAATGAATCAACATACATCCACACATTCATTTGGTACCTTCGTATTAGGACGGAGAT